>CM039680.1:216542232-217053522 GCA_022537955.1 Schmidtea mediterranea
TCGAATCGGATACTGGAAACAAAAGATTCAGAGATAATGTAGAATTGTAAAATGTTTTAGTTGTGGAAGACAAGGTCATATACAGAGAGAATGTCTGTATAGACAATGAAGAGTTATCACATGCTATTCACGTGGACAACAAGGTCATATAAAGAGAGAGTGCCCAAATAGACGTAGGAGAGTCATTACATGCTATGGATTTGGAGTGGAGGGACACACAAGAAGAGATTGTAACCAAGTAAGATGTCAAAGATGTGGATTAGGAGGCCATCGAGGATTGCTATACGAATTTGAACAGGATTAAGCAAACACCGACAAATAGAGATAATGGAAGACAAAGTGGAAATTACGAAAGGAAGACCAACTATCAAGGAAAAAGAAAAGATGCGGGAACAGGGATCTATTACAAAAGACAAGTTACATACATAGGAAATAAAAGCGATGAAGACCAAGAAGAAATTTTCTCCGTGACCCCAAACGAGAAAGCCCCGAAGAGAAGACATTGTCGGGGCTGTTTTATAAAGGATATTAGAGGCTCCACCAAATATAATACAAAGGAGAAAAGATGAAAAAAGAGGAAATTGAAAGAATTTTTGATTCGGGAGCAACAGTAAACGTAATGAGCTTGAGCCAGTACAAAAAATTTAATAATATAGAACTTATGAAGACCGCAAGTTAAATATTAATTATTAAAATATAACAAAATAAAATTTAAATAAAATAAAATTTAAATGCCGTTGTTAATTTGTTTAAATTTTTTGGAAATATGAAAGATATAATTTTGATTTGAATAAATTTTTCAACTTTGAATGAATACATATTTTCAAATTGAAACTTCGTATGCCCCTCAAACCGCGATTTATATACATACACAATGCACACAATTAATACGAAAATCTTGTAATCACAATCAAATGTCCTTGCTTCATCGATTGTGCTTATACTCTTTGTCATAAGCACTTACACTGATCATGGAAATCATTTATTATCAATAATTGTAATCATCATATACCTGAGCTACAAGGCATTATACAAAATGTTAAAAGTAAAATGGAATGGCTTTAAAACAACATCTTTATGAGTATTTCACTTGATGATACACCATTTATATAATTCTCTTTGCATACTTCAGTTGGCTTAGCTATAAACAATTTGATATCAAGTGCGTAATACGAAACTCATCAACTATCTAATTAAAGTTTTAAACAGTAAGTCAAAACATTGAAATTCCAAACTTCGTTGTCAAAAAAAAATTAAATTTTAAACAAAAATATAAAATCTGAAAATTTCCAGTCGGCATTTTATAAATACCACTTTTGCATCATTTAAATAACTGCTGCCGGATTCTGATTGGCTGTATAATTTTCAGCTGGAAAGTGACGAACGTGAGTTACGACGGCAAATCAGTTACGCTATCAAAAACAATCACGGTATAAGGTATGGAATTTAAACCGGAAATCACCGCAATAACATTACCGATTATTAGAACTGGGATTTTCATTCCAGATATGGCATTTGAGGCTATTGTAAAGAGAGAAATAGAGAAACTGAAAGAACCGTCGATGAAATGTGTGGATTTAGTGGTGGGGGAATTGATAAAACTGATCCATCATTGCACTGAAAAAGTAAATTCCAGCTATTTACTGATAAATGATTTTATATGGATTTCTAAACCTGAAGATGCAAAATTATCCTCGCTTGCGAGAAGAAATCGAACGATTGACCAGTCAAAAAATCAGACTAGAAGAAGTGAGTGCAAAGGATCAGATTATCGAACTAATTGATATGCAATTGGCTTATATAAACACGAATCACGCGGATTTCCAACGAGATGCAAAGTTGGATATTGAATATTTGCTTATAGAATTTCTATTGTTAAATATGTAGTGGAGACCGGAAAACTGCAGACGGTGAGCGCAACAAGCTAGGAAACCAGGTACTTGATATTTTACTATTGCCTGCATTATCGCTATAATTTTGACCCATTAAAATTTCATATCTATTGTAATATTTATTTTTCTCCATAATTATTCTCACACTGCACGTTCCTAAACACTTCTATTTGCTGGTTGGAATCATAGGTAATTATTCACTACTATCTATATCATGTAAGGTTATATGGTATCTAGGTCTAATGAATCATATGTGATTCATGATCTATTATTATTTATATTATTTTTAGTATTGATATATTATTATTATTTTTAATATTATTTTTTATTATTTTTTATTATTATTATTATTATTATTATTATTATTTTATTATTATTATATTATTATTATTATTATTATTATTTTTATTATTATTTTTATTATTATTATATTATTATTATTATTATTATTATTATTATTTTTATTATTATTATTATTATTATTATTATTATTATTTTTATTATTTTATTATATATTATTATATATTATTATTATTATTTTTTAAATTATTTTTAATATTATTTTTTATTATTATATTATTTTTATTATTATTATTATTATTATTATTATTATTTTTTATTATTATATTATTTTTATTATTATATTATTTTTATTATTATTGTTATTTTATAAAGACATTGTATTTTTTACAAAATTTGACTATGAATCAGATTTATATATGGTATCACGAATTTTTGTTACAGCCTTTTTAAAATTTTTTATTCTTATTATTATATTTATTTCTGATTTCTCTTTCTATTATCATTAGAATTTCAGTGTTTTTAATCGAAATATATTTGCAATAATTTACAATTATTTAATTATCTTAGTATTCTGACAACGTTAGAAAGGTATGTAATTTTTCTATAGATGTGATTATTCACAATTTGCACGGGTTTGTTTTTGTCTCGAGTTTAGACGTTATTATTATTATTATTATCGGTTATTATTGGGTCAATTTTCTTCGGGTTATGTAAAAGTGATAATATTTTCAGCATTCATTGTTTAGCATACCGCAGGCTTTCTAACACTATTTCTAACATGCTTTTACCGTTTGCTTCATTTTCTCATTTTTACATAAGAATGCATTTCTTAGTATTGTACTGTATCAAATTTTATATCATGAATCTAATAAATCTTTCTATAAACACATCGTGATAAACAGACAAATTTTTCATCTGTTTCGAACTTTTACCTATAATGTAATTTATGTATATCTTATTCTGAATCTCTAGAACTATTTTTTTCTATTAATTGGTTATTATTGTTGGTGATTCAGAACTCTGTTGTACTATTTAATTATCAAAATGTATTGTAATAAAATTTAAAAACAGAACCTGAAAGATATATTAATGAAACTAAATAATAGCATAATCTGATGATCCAAACACTCAAGATAGTCAATTAAATCATCAAGCATTCGTTTAGATCAGACTTGTGAACCTCCACCAATGTCTTGGGGCGCATTACAAAATTTAGACTTGTGAAGGCCGCACAAAAAATTACTAAGTTTAAAACATTTATTGCTAATAAAAATCCATATATGCATTAGCAAATCAATAGAAATATATATTATAGACACAAATAAAATTATTTGTTTACGTATATATATATAGAAGAAATTCTTAAATTACGTTGAACATTTCTATTGAATTTTTGTCTTTACTCAATATTTTAATAATAATGTTGACTGGGCCGCAATAAACTTTATTAAATCCGCTAGTTTTACATGCCTGATTTAGATTAATTATAAGGGTTAAAGTAACACTATAACTTAGATGATTCGAAAATGTTAAGATCTAAAAAAATTAAGTTTAACAACATATTTCATAGGAATAGTCCTAATATTTCAATATCATAAAACATTGTGTTAAGCAGTTATTTATGGGAACAGTGTTTTTCTGCCACCTCACAAAGACTTTAACACTTATATTATTTAGTAGTGACTATGGGTTCACTTTAAATAAATAAAAACAAGTATTATTTTAATAATAAAGATTCATTGACCAAGATTATTAATGCTATCCCGTTTATTCTAAGGGTTTATATTCAGTCAGAAATCATCAATAAATCCGGATCTCATATATTTTACTTAAATTGTTGACGTCATAAATAATTTGTCTTGGGATAATGATCTGTAAATAATCAAATGCACTTCATAGATGGAAAATAAAAGAAATCCCTTGTACCAGCGTGACAGTACTCTTTGTATGCATTTGATTAAAATTATTCTCTTGCAATTGAAAATGCAGACTTTCACATGTCTTAGCGCCACTTTTTAAAAATAATTGTTAATATTAATTAATCCTTCATAGTATTGCTTTTATTGCTAAACTGAGTTTGTCAATATTTATGCTCATATTTATTCAATGTGCTATTATTTTAAAGGTTGTCTATAGAAAGTTTACAAAAACATCAATTTTCAACGTATGTCACCTTTAATTCAAATTCATTATCAAATTTCCAGTAAAAAAATTCTAAAGTGATAATTTTCATAAATATTTTGGAAGTTGATGACATTTTTGCGAGTTTCTGTATATTTATAAATGCATGTTTATGTTGTATCTGTGTTGTTATGGATTATTGTTAGAATTTCTGTTTATTTCTAGTCTATATGAGTCTCATATATTTAAAATATTCCCGTACCTAAACCAATAGTCAACAGATAAAGCAAATGCACATGAGATGTATGCATCATCTTCGGATCATCATCTAATTCATTACAAAAAAACTCACTAATCATGTTTTTGTAGTGTTCTACATTGATAATAACTTCATTACCATTTTCATTTTCAAAAAGTACGGTATAATTAAATCTCCAAACGACAAACCACACCAAACTGTTAATGTAAATGTAAAGGTGTTTTAAAAACAGCATTTCACATGTCACCATTTTGCTAATTTAGGAAATATTTTAACCAAAAATGAGTTTAAATGCTGAAGGTGATTTTTTTCATGAATCGAATAATAAATGCTATTTGGTAACGGTTGTTTGGTCAACTGAATTTTATTGGCCTTGAGACGGTTATCTTTACTAGGAATATTCCACGTAGTGTCATAAGGAAGTCCAAGTTATTATCATTTACAGCATCGACTTTTTCATCAATGTGCTTACGTTTTTGACGGGTTGAATTTTTAGCATGAGAAACATTACCATTTAAATTGAATTTTTTAAATTAAATTCTTAATAGTAATCTCTGTGAGTTGGATTATGTTGACTGAATTTTTCTTAATGCGCCAAATGTACCCCGAATAGTGGATATCAGAATAGCAAAGTGACTGTGATAACTCATTTTATAAAATATTCGAATAGAACGAAAACTTTAAAAAAACTAATTTGTCTGTATATGATTTTGAATCAAATTACGGGAAAGATAGAGATCATAGTAACAAATATTGGGAATAGCAGAGCTCGATTATGTAAAGGGCTTTGAATCGAGTAAATACTTACTTTCGTTTCAATGAAATGCTAACAAATATTATTTATATAATTCAGAAAAACATAAAATTTGTCTCTCGTTTCTTAAATGTTGTCAATTTTCAAAATATTGCAACTTGGTTTTAATTAATTTTTTTTAACGCGATTTTTAGATAATCCGTGAAGGATGGTTAACTTTACAAAATGTGACAATATTACGTGGTGGCAGCAAAGATTTATATTTTATATTAACCTCTGATTCTCTCAGTTGGTTTAAAGACGATGAAGTAAAAATGCTAAATTTATGATTTATAAAAAATTTTGGCTTATGTTAGAAAACTGAAAAAAAATTTGACATGAAATTGGAAGGTCTTAAACTGAAAGATATTTCTGGTGGCTTTATGTCAAAAAAATGCTCATTTGCTCTATTTAATCCTAATCAGAAAAATGTTTACAAAGATTACAAGCAATTAGAATTAGTGGCAGAAAATCAAGAGATGTTGGATGCTTGGAAAGCTTCGTTTTTACGAGCCGGAGTATACCCAACAAAAGATGAGACTGAGCCATCTGGGGTACATATTTAGAATAGCTCATTAATGCGATCAATTTTGAGTATAGGATGAAAAAACGGATTCGGTTAACATTCAGGGGGACCCTCAATTGGAAAGGCAAGTTGAAACAATTCGTAATCTAGTAGAGTCGTATATGAAAATTGTAAGCAAATCTCATCGGGACCTTGTTCCCAAGACAATTATGTGTATCATAATCGATGAGGTAAAGGCTTTTCTTAAGCAAGAAATGCTAGCAAATATGTATTCATTGGATATGAACACTTTAATGGAAGAATCAGAGGATGAAAAAGATAGAAGAGAAAATCTGTTGCGTTCTCATCAAGCCCTTAAAGACGCTCTTGATATTATAAATGAAGTATCATCCAAAACTGTTTCTGTACCAGTTCCATCTGCAGTTAGTTTTTATTTTTTGTCTATCGATTTTTAAGATTTTTCACAAATACTTAAATATTAATTTTAAATATTTTAATTCTTGTATATATTGAAAGTAAATTTAATATAAAGCTTTTAAAAATTCATTATTTATCGAAAAAATTACAGTATTTTTGTACTAAAAACGGCACTTCAAACATTTAGCCAAAAATTGAACTTTACCCGTATATTAAGCGCAATCATATATATATATATATATATATATATAATTGGTTGCGAATAATTGTCATAGATAGTGATGGGAAATTACATTGAGAAGATAGCTACCATCATGCAAGTAACAAAATCTGTAACTTGATTGCCTTTTGCATGGTAATTTCGAAGTATTTTTAAACAAATGTTGATAAACTGATTTACTCGATATGTTTTTATGGGAAACTTAATTATTAATAAAATTTCACTGAATAATGTTAATGTGTAAATTGTCTATTATTAATTTTGAAATCGATTAATATATATATTGTGTGAGAAAATTAATTTTTGAAGTAATTTAACATCTTAATGCAACTTTATTTTTACAAAAATTTTTGAAAAAATTTTGCATTTAAGGCATATCTGTGCAAAACTAATTTCTCAAAAATATACACCATTCTTTTTGAATCGATCAATATTTATGGAAAGTTCCAAAATGGCATAAATATGGAGTCAATGAAATGTAGTCTAGAGCGGTTAACCTTTGTACTTTTGATGCAAGATGGACATATTCAAAGGAACTTCCAAACATTCCTGACAACAATTTAGCATTTCTAAGTGAAATTGGACTTAATATCTACACCAAAAAAGTATATTGATATTCAGTTTAGAACTCTAAATGTTCCCAGGAAGTTCTAGCAAATCGTGGATGAC
Source organism: Schmidtea mediterranea (assembly GCA_022537955.1). Classification (NCBI taxonomy): domain Eukaryota; kingdom Metazoa; phylum Platyhelminthes; order Tricladida; family Dugesiidae; genus Schmidtea; species Schmidtea mediterranea. Next base: position 216,549,433 of record CM039680.1, read on the forward strand.
TATTAAAATGTACTGGTGTCGCAAGATTTCGCTGGAACGTATCTTCTACCTCACTTCGACTTAAATTAATAAATGATATCTCAATTATTTTTAAAAGCATATATTTTCCGTATGTTCCCTTCCGATGAACCCATTTAAAGAATATTTTAATCATTCCTGGACTAAATATACTTCTGTAATATCGAAAACTTCTTCAAACACTTGAGTGAGTTGAGAATGTTGTTGACACTTTTGACAGCAAACAGTGTAAGAATTGCAGATTACCCAATCAACTTTACTAATGTTGGAGAACATATTTATGTTTTTAAATGCAAAAGTCAATAGTTTAATATTAAGACTTGTAGTAGCAATTGGCGATCACAACAATGTCAAAATTATTAGCGTGCCTGCTTATAAAATTTCATTTTTTATTTTTAATGTAAAAATTTTTAGTTTGTATGTTTGTTTATCCGAACTAAAGTTGTTTATGTTTGTGAAGAAATTTTTGAAAAGATTGTAATTTGGATTTTGTTAATTAGAAATATTAAATTTGAAATTCGTTATTTTTATTTTCAAACTGATTTTGAATGGTAATTAAAGACTTACTAAAATGGATAACGAACAAATAGAATTATTGGAAGAATTGTTGATCTTTGCCAAATCCAGCCATCTATTTTATAATTAGTTATTGGAGGTGACATTGTGTCAGAAGATCAATATATTGGGGATGATTCTATTGAGGTTACTGAAGAGATGCAGGATGCAGCTGATGAGAAAAAGAACGAAGCAATAGATAAATTTAGAGAGGGAAATTATGCCGAAGCTGTTACTTTGCTAACCGAAGCAATTAAGCTTAATCCTATTTATGCAATGCTCTATGCTAAAAGAGCAAGTTGCTATGTTAAACTACTCTGTCCAAATGCGGCTATTAAAGATTCAAATAAAAGACTTGAATTGAATCCGGATTCCACTCTTGCATATAAGTTCAGGGGAATAGCAAATAAATTGTTGGGCAAATGGATCTAATCCTACTATGATTCGAATCTTTCTTTGATATTAGATTACTCTGATGGTGCATATGAACAGATGAAAGATGTAGAACCAAAAGCTAAATATTTCCATGATGATATAGATCAATTGGGCGCCGTCGATTACATGCTGATAGCGCATTCAAATGAGAACCAACACTAGTGATATCATCATTAATGCAGTTGTTGCAGCCATGGAAGTTTGCTGAGTCAATAGCAAACATGACTGAGGATACCAGACAAGCATTACCAGTAAATGTGGCATGCAGAAAAAAATTATAGGTGCATTGCTCTTGTCTGCATGCCGTCATCATGTTGGATAAGTTTTTTTAACACAATGTTTTAACGATTTGCACATTGAAACATCGAAATCTTCATAAGTTATGGTATTTAGTAGATTCCAGAAGCATTTTGACGAACTTCCTCATTGAAACGACGAGACGCTCAGTTCATTCGACCCATGACCGTTCTCATATGATTCACAAGCTGTTTCTCAGATTGCCATGCCGAAAGAAAGTGCAAAAACAACCGCTAAACCTTCTGTAGAGCACCAACGAGAAGACTAAGAGTAATTCAGTAAGTTATGCTTGCTGAACCTTGATCCAGAAAACATACCATTTAATTTTCGTTAACCGGGTGCAGCCCACAAATCTCAGCGGATGTCCAAACTTTTGTACTCCATTAAAATGGTTCTTATTGAAGAACAGATTCATCTGTTACCAGAAGGAACAGTTACCACTGTTTTGTGTGTCTGATATACAGTGCCTGATAGAAAACTTGTAGATCGGCAGTTGATGCTTCATGGAATTATCTCTGTCTTTATCAGGACATTTTCAGCCTTCTAGAGATGGACATGAATTTTATTTACGACAACTTTGAAAACTGGCGAGGTCATCCACCGGTTCTGTCATCAAAGATGAAGACGATTTCTGTTAATGTTGTCAATGATAGTGCAGAACTTTGTGTGAAATTGAATGTGCATTTTCTGGATGCAGCCAAAACCGAGGAGAATTATCAGAACATTCTGCAAGTTGTTGAGGCTGACAGAAAGAAATCTCCAAGTCTGCGCAGCCGCAAGAGGAAACGAACAGTAGAAGATCACGAACAGTCTCTAGGCTAACCTAACTAAAAACTATCTATTGTATTGTGTGACATTAATGATTCTGTAAATCTTGTCGAACTGTATTTTACAGTCTTGGTAGTAATTCATAAACTATAAATAAATTTTTTGAAAATTAATTGTTTAAATGTTTCAATTTCGAAAACAAACTTTATTTGTGAGCGTTGTGGACCCATTAAACTGCCACAGAAAATTCTGAAATTTTTAAAGGAGTCATAATTTATGAAGTGGAACACAGGAATCATAGGGCCGAAATTGAAGTAAAAAAATAAAAATGTTGGTTATATGATGAACCCTAATATATATATATATATATATATTGTGGAATAAGTCTTATTCAAGAGGTTGAATATTGATCTCATTTCCTTATGAAATCATAATTCGAGTCTTAAAAATAACTTAAAAAACACTTACTTATCAGCCATTTCAAAAATGGCTGAAATCCATTGATTTTTTACAAAAAATATAACAAAATTTATCTCATCGCAGTTTAGTGTACTAACCGTAACCTGTAAAAATTTATTGACGAGCTAGATTGAGGTGAAACATAGAAAATGACCAATGGGAATATTTCCGACTCTAAACCAAATATGAAATGTTGGTGATTTTTAATGTTGCAAAAAACGACGAATCTCAAACATTGCTAATTTATGACTTAACAATGAATCGATAATTATCTTTATTTGCACATAATTGAAATTGATTTAATTGTGCAACAAGGTAAATGATGATTGGCGACAGCCTGATCCATCTGTCGACCTGAGTGCCCGAAGACCACCGCCTCCCCCACCAAACATGAATAAACCGAAGCCAATAAACAAAGGCTTACCTCCTCCAATTATGCCACAAAGGTAAAATTTTATTTTACGATTTTTCCCATAAAAATATTGCTTCAATGAAATTTGTAATTGATTTTATGAATGTCTAAATCGATTTAATTATTTCATTTTGAAAAGCACTTGTTTCAAAAGTTACATTTAAATCTGTTTTAAAAGATCTATTTCTTAAAATCGATCAAATTAGCAAAATTTGAGCAAAATGCTTTGTTTTTATTTTATATTAATTATATAATGCTGTGTAAACTTTGGCGCTTTCGATTTAATTTCTCAGCAGAACATTCCCGTTTGTGATCTAAAAACCACACAAATATAGATCACACGGGTATAAATAATATCAAGATTTAATTTAAATTTTTATTATATTTTAAATTGTGTGATATGCAAATATTATTAAATTACTATTATTATTATAATTTTATTTATTTATTATTATAATTTTATTTATTTATTATTATAATTTTATTTATTTATTATTATTATTTTATTTATTATTATTATTATTATTTTATTTATTATTATTATTTTATTTATTTATTATTATAATTTTATTTATTATTATTATTTTATTTATTATTATTATTATTTTATTTATTATTATTATTATTATTTATTTATTATTATTATTATTATTATTATTATTATTATTATTATTATTATCATTATTATTATTATTTTATTTTTATTATTATTACTATTATTTTTATTATTATTATTTTATTTATTATTATTATTAATAGTATAATTTTATTTATTATTCGATACATTAAGTGATATCCAGTACATTTCCCAATAGTATACTATTTTCGAGCTAATGGCTCTCATCAGTACTATGCCGGGAGGCGCTCAGATTTCTCTGGGCGCCAGGTAAGTGTAAAAACAGTGTCAAATTAACTCTGTTATACACTTATTCTGATGCACTAGTACTGAGAGAGCCATTAGCTCGAAACTAGTATACTATTGGGAAATGTACTGGGTATCACTTAATGTATCGTATATTCTTTGAATATAATCAGACATAGTGATCAATGAAATTTATTTATTATTATTATTATTATTATTATTATTATTATTATTATTATTATTATTATTATTATTTTTATTATTATTATTATTATTAATTATTATTATAATTTTATTTTTTATTATTATTTATTATAGTTTTAAATTTGTTTTGTCTAATTTGAATTTATGATGCTACCAAGAAACCATTTTATATAATTATAATAATAAATATTGTTATTTTTATTAATATTACTATTATTATTTAAATTTATTTAAATTTTTTTGGAGTTTAAAAAATTAAATAATTCTTTAAAAAATTTTCCAAACCCAATTTTTTTATTTAAAGTTTAATCTTAATTATTAAACTTTGTGCTAATCAATAATTAAATCGATTCAGTAATTCTAAAAAATTCAAAGTAAATTTCAATTTGTCAGTTATTAAAATTAAAATCACTTATTTTCATAAATATTAAATAAATTTACATGTCGTATTTAGAGTACAGAGCTACAACCCAACAGTACCTGCGTAAGTTAATGTTCTCTAACTGTTGTTTGTGAATGGCATTTATTCAATACTTACACAATTTTCTTGCTTTATTTTCATAATTGGTGGGTTTTTTTATAAATATCTGATCAAAAAATTCTTACTACTGTTTTTTACAAAATCTTATTTTCAAAACTTTCATAAAAATTCAACTTTCGTAGAATTGAATAATTGGTTTATTATTTGTTTGAAATAAAGGTTCAATAATATTATTCTAAAATGTAATTTAAACCATTTGTTTAAATATGTGTATTTTAAATATTAAATCCGTTCACTAATACTCTATAAAAGCAAAGCCGAGGAATATTTGTGTTGTGTAAGTTTGTCTATGTCGGAATGAATATAAATAAAAATTTCAAAAACCGAAATTATAATAATTTCAAGAACATAATTCATTTATTATCATTGTTAATATGTTTTAACACAATTGTAGAATATGATCATATTAGAATGCTTGTGCTTTCTATGCTTTATTATTAAAAATCTGTAATATTGTTCATCTGTTAGATCGAATAAGAAATATTTATTTATTTAAACATTTTCCTTAATATCAAAACCTGTCAATCTCACAACATTTAAATATCTTTCTTTTGTGAACTCTTTTGTTATTTTATAATTTAAAATATAAATTTTTAAATATTTTAATAATTTTTTCTGATTGTATTAAAACCAATGATAAAATCTGCCAATCTCGCAATATTTAAATAGCTTTCTTTCGGGAATTCTATTGTTAATTTAAAAATACATTCAAAAATCAGTACATTTGACCTGATTTGATATTATTTTGTTTATCTTCATATTTTCAGACTAGACCAGTTTAATATTTGAAATTTTAAGAAGATAGACTAAATTCTATTTTTAATAAAAAATTAAAATATTTTGTCGTCTAGTAACTATAAAATTGTTAAAAATTCGATTTTTTAATAAATATTTTAAATTTTCAAAATTTTCACTGAGATATATTGAAATGAATTTTATTAAGAAAATTAAATATTTTGATTAATTTTTCTGATTAAAACCAATGATAAAATCTGCAAATCTCGAAATATTTAGACAGCTTTCTTTTGGTTTTTAAATTTTTAACTTAATTTTTACATGGCATAAAATTTATAGAAAAAGAATATTAAAATAGACCAATGGTGAATCAAAGATAAGATTTTATTGAGCATCATTTGTCAGTATTTTAAGTGTAAAAAAACAAAAGTTACTATTTAGTGCACATTGATTGGCTGTTCTGGTACTTTATTAGATTGTGATTAAATTCGCTCAAATTTAATACACATGAAGATCAACAAATATTGGTTTTGAGAACTTCTGATTATTAAAATATGATACAACATATATTATTTGAATATGTTAATCTCAATTTTATTGCAAGTGGTGATACTTTAATATATTTATGATGTCATGTGCTACTTATTTAACTGAATCTTAAGTAGCTCACTGAACTTTTATTAATGATTAATCTGTTAACTTGCATAACGAAAGGATTCGTTAATAAGATCCGATTGTTTAATATTGGCCATTTTCTATATAAGTTTATCAATGTGATAGAATTTTACTCTTGCACCTGATTGGTGCAAATTCAATTTATTAATATAATATCGATAATTGTTATTAATATAGATTAAAAAGCTCCTTTAAAATGTATAACATTCATTGTGATTATAAACTCCACCAATTACTATGAAATAAACAAGAACATCGTGTTAGAATTGCTTTGGGTTTTTTAATGTTGGAAAAGGCTTGGTTTATATGGAGTATTTTTATAAGTGTGAACAATAATAATAATAAACGAATTTGAATGTTATTGATAATCAGTATGCACTGTGCTTGTGCGTGCGCGCATAAATTCATTATTTAAACGCTATTAAATCAATCATTAGAATTTCTATTATAAATTTCACTAGATTAATTAAAATTTACTGCATAATTGTTTCCTTATTGAAATATTTGTGGATTATACAGATTCAGCTTTATAAATGACATTGTTATAGATATTGAATCTTTATTATTTGGAATATTTTACAAATTTAAATTTGTCCAATATTTCATTTTACCGGCTATATAAACGATTATTGAATATCGAGAAATTCTTTACAGCGTAAAGTCGCTATTTATAAAGATTTAATGTTACAAATAACGTCAAATTATAGATAGATACATTACCATATTGTAATATCTCAATATCGGATTGTTTTAATGTTTAAATCAAATGAAAAAACAAAAAACCGGAATTATATTCAACTAGAGCAAACGAGAGAAATTTTTTTTTAGATTATTAAGTTGATGAAAAAACTTTCGATTTTCAATTTCCTGCAGAGTAGCTATCATTAATCCTCGAATGCGTTTTTTGTTAAAAAAGAAAAGCTTTTAAATGCACTTTGGAAGCTTGTTTAGCTTTGAATTTTATATTAAAATTTAAAAGAAAAGAAGTTTTTTAAAATTATAAATTCGATGAAAATTTCAGATATTTTATTTAAAAATCTTACAAGAAAAGTTTAAGCCAATCAGAAAATAAAATTAAATTGTAAATGAAAACTAGAACGCATTCGAGGATATAGCTACTCTCCAGGAATATTTGATCAATATAATAATTATTTTGCAGCAAGGGCTTATTTTATTATTTTGATATTTTAATTATTATAATTATTTCGGCACTTATGCCGTTGCCCCATAAAAATTTTTACCAAATTTAAAAAAATAAGGAAAAAACTTAGTAACATAAATTAAAAAATTAACTTTCCAAATTAAAAAAATTTTTTAACCATTGCAAGCTTTATCTTTTCGTTTGACCTTCTTCCAACTACTTTCAATATGATTATGATTTTTTTAAACCATTTTTTATAACTTTTATTTTTTTAAATAACGTTACTTATGTTAGAACATCAACTATTTATTTTTTTCTTAAATTTCTTTTCAGAAACTGAAAAATTTGTTTGGGGGGTGGAAACTGCATAAGTGCCATTATTTCAGTATTTTTATTAATTATATTTTATTTATTTATATATTGTATTTTAATTATTATAAATAATTCAATCCGCAATGATGAATTAATGTTTTATAAAGATATTAGATAACATCATCTAGACGAAATCCCGATACATAGAACACTTTTTTTCCACAAAACAGTATTAAATATCGAATATAATAATAATAATAATAATAATAATAAAATAAACTTCAATTAATAATAAAAATAAAATCCAAATACCACAATAAATTTGTTAATGTCATTCAAATCACTGACTAAAGATTTGTAGAATATTTGTTTTTTAAAAATATAAACAAAAAAATAAAATTTGTAAACATTAATTAATTTGTATCTTTTTGTTTAAAATATTTTAAAAATCTGTTATATTTGAAATCGGTATTTATCTGTTTGTTAATGGATCAGATTTCTAGCTCAGTGATTCTTTACTGTAGGAGGAGTTTTAAGGGAACCCGTTTTTAGCGATTTCTACAAAATTGTTTATTTAGGAAAAATGTTCAAGGTCAGGCTTTAATGAGCACGATAAAAATATGTTTTGAGAGTTTAAAAAAAATTCAATTTTCAATTTATAAGTGATTTATGGTTATCAGGTGGACTGTTACTATGAATAGGTTAAGGATCACTCTTGTCATTTTATCTTTTTTTTAATGTTAATTTATTTTGTATTTAATCTCCAAATATTAGAGCTTTCATTAATAAATTTAACGCATGTATTATTTGTGGCTTGGCATCTTTTATTGAAACATACTTATTATTATTATAAATATCATTATTTTCGTTGGTATTAGACAAAACGATACTTGGTTTCCAAAGCTATTATGGGCGTTATAATGCAGGGTGTTTCAATATATGGTTTACCTTTATTATTTGTTTGAAACAAATTAATAAAATAAACATTTGTAAAAATTCATAATTTTTATTGGTCAGTAAATATAGCATTTTTGTAAGAAATTTTATTTAAAATATTAAAATTTTTAAATTATTTTTAAACCTCAAATTTTCCCAATATTATTATGTTGATTCCCCACTAGAAAAAGATGAAAATCTAAAATTATTCTGAAATCAATAAATTGAAAAAAAATTTTCTGCCTAAATTATTTCCTGAAAAATCTTTTAATATTATATTTGTTTATTTTTTTGAGCACACTCAGTAAACCTAGATATTAGAAATCATAATCAGTACTATATTAAAACGTGTCAAAATACTATTTAATATCGATATTTTTTAATTTTCTGGTTTGGGGAAATTTCTTTTTTAGAATTTATTGGAGTTTATTTTGTTAGCAAAAAGTTTACAGCGCTTGATGTCCAGCCGTTTATAAGTTTTAATGTAGATCATAATAATGAATTAGTTTACTGGCAGGAGATTTGCAGCTATTTATTTGTATGAAAATAATTTAATTATTATACGAGTTAATAATTTATTGTAATCATTTTCAAGAATTTGCAAATAGTTTTCGATAACTCCATTGAGATTTAGGATCAAATTGACTTTGGTGCATATTCTTTAAATTTTGAATATTTGTGGATCACTGGATGAGTTTATCAGGAAACCTATTATAACAATAAAACCCAACACAAATGACTTTTACTTCAATACACAATTTCAAAGATTAAATCCATTAATTAGAAACTCGGCTTGATTTTACATCTGATTTTTAAACTTTGAACTGAGCACAGGAAATACCTCAAACTATTCTCTTCTGAATTTAATTTGATGCTAACAATTGAAAGTATCAACACTTTCTTTTTCTTCGAGCTGAAATGAGAAATAAGACTAAGTTGGTATTTTCTTATATAAGGCAAACTAACAGTTATTAAATTCAATTTCTAAGTCCAATACATAATATTTGTCACTCCTTCTCTGTAACTGAGGGATTTTCTTATGCTCTCTTCAATAGCTTGCTTGTATATTCTATTTCATAATCTTTGTTTTTTTCCTCTTCTTGTTCTACACGGCTCCATTACCTTATCAGTAGCTTCTATCCTTATTATAAATTGCTTTGAGAAGTTTACTTATTCCTAAATTGGCGATGAGTAAGCCAATTTACTTTGCATTTTATTACGCTCTTTGTATAATTATTCGGCAATTTCTTTGTTATTATAATCTTATTTAGATTTACTTGCCCCTCCCGCCTCGTCCAATGAGCTCTATTGATGATACTCGAAACCTTTTTACCTAGTTTGTAATTAATGCTTTCTCCTAAAAATCGCTAATCTAAATTTTTGTGCATTTGCATTCTATCTGCATTTATTTACGTAACCCCAATAATCAGTTTTTTTTATTAAATATTATTATAATTTCTTTTCACTTTTAATGGATTATTTGAATTGATTGCGATTTTTTGGAACTTTTGAAACGCCAATAGTGACTTGGAGAGAAATTCTGTGATTTAATTTATTGTTTTCGTAGCATTTGATATTGATCTTATTGGTTAATAATAATAATAATAAATACTATTCATTTAGTCGTCCTATTTCTGGCGTATCATCAACCATTCCAAAACCTTATGGTAAACCTTGAGATGTTATATTGTGAAAATTTATATACTACACGTTTCTTTCTTAATGGAAATTTGTAGATTCGTTTATATACAATAAATCTTATCTTTATTTTATTTAATGTTTATTCTCACTTTTTTCTTAAGAATCCGATTTATTTATTTTCTGATTGATTTATTAAAAAGAGTGCTAAAAGCACTTTTTCAAATTTCTGGATTAAAAATAGTAAATTTATAAATAAATTCAAAAGTGTACCGGAAAATATCAATAAAATCGCAAAGGAAGGTTAAACCGTTATTGAGCAAACGAGATTGGTTGGGGGTTTAAAACATCAAATTAGAGATATTGAAATATCCAAATATTTTTACAATTGCCTTGAGAGAAATCCAGATATAAATTATTTTATGAATTATCACCCACATAAACTGCAGTGATTCTGATAAAATTTTCAAATATCCACCGCTGGCAGGATATTTGGTGGAGCGTAGTTTTTCGATGTTAAATAACATTTCAACAGATATCAGATGGCGCTTAACAACTGAAAACATGCAAAAATTACTATATTTTAATATTAAATATAATATTCCATTTCGTTTGCTGAAATCTCCAATTTTATTTGCACTCTTTTTTACCCCGAAAAGCACTCTTCCCATCCCTAATTATTGCTTTATTCAACAAGTTATTAAGTTCACCGACAACTCCAACACAGCGGAGTCACATCTAACTACTTCAGCACATGATGGAATTTTCTGAAACTCAGAAAGGCAAATATCTTTTGATCATGAATGTCTTTGAGTATATCACGCATTGAAAAAAAACAGAGCAGGAGTACTTACATGGAGATGTATATAACATTACAAAAAACCATTGCAAGGCTTTTGTAAATGCAATCAGAAGCGACGTACCAACTCACTCCCGTGATTTTTGCCCACAAAAAGTGAGGTCGAATATCACTAAAGCTAAGATGAAAAATGATATAAGAAATGTTGGACTAAATACACTAAATACTGACGTAATGGCCCATCAACCGAAACAGCCTTCATTTACAAGAAGTCTTGTGAGAAGTTACAGACAAGTTACAGATGAGTGAGAGATTAGTAAATGACTAAATAAACTGAAGGAAGTTAATGGGAACAAGTGAAATCAGTTGTTTATGGAGGATGAAAGTGTAAATGAGAATGTATAGTACCAGTGAAATCACGAAGAGATTTTTAGTGTAAATGTTTCCAATAAAATATTTTGAATTTCGAAAATAACACATACTTGAAAAGGCATTTTAGAAACATCGTGTTCCAGTAAAAACAATTTTTTATGATCTTTGGTCTTAAATTTATAAATATGAAAATTATTGAACTAAATAAAAGTGAAATCGAATGAAAATGATGATTAATTATATTTATAAAAAAACAAAATAATAAAATTGATTGTAAAACTTTTATTAATTGTTGAATATGAATGAATTATTATATAGTAATAAATTTGTAGAAATAATAATTTGTAAAATAATTTTAAATTGCATAAGTATTAAAATATAAATATTAATTCATATATATTTTAATACTTATGCAATTTAAAATTATTTTCTACAAACTTATTACTATATAATAATTCAGTCTAGAATGCTCAATTTTTCAAAAATTATTTAAAGAAATGTTGGGAATAATTATCAATTAATGACTAAAATGATTAAATATGACATGTAAGAATATATTTTAACAAAGACGTGATCATTGCATTAGAAGATGAACAAACGATGAAAATTCTAAAGTTAAAATATTATGTAGTTAGATACCACTAATTTAGGATTAATATACATGATCAACTCGCAATTGGACTTTTAAAATCCCAATCTTTGTGATGACAACAACGACAATGACCATTTCATCTTTTTTTAATTTTTGTGATTGGTTTTTGATCATGCAGACTTGAAAATATTATTATTATTATTATTACTATTATTATAATATCTTATGTTTTATATTTTGTATAATGATTTGTTGTTTTAAATTTTGAATGAAAAAGGAAATACAATAAGTAAAATGTTTAAAAAACATTATGATTCAAATCATTATAAAAAAGCATTTAACAATCAAAGATTAATTATGTTGGAATGATCTTAATAACCTTATCGAAAGTATTCACAACTAAAATAATAATTCCAAATGTCTAATCGTCACCTAAAAATATAAAATTAATTATCAATAATAATTCGGCAATAACAAAAATGAATAGTAATAAGAATAATAAGCACCAACAGGTGCAAAAAACAAAATTAATGATAAAAATGATACTAAGAATGATACCAAAAAACAATAACACGAGAAGTTATTAAATGTGTAAAAAGACAATTTAAGTGTCAACAAAAAGGTTCTATGACAAAGAGACACACGATAAAACCACACAGACATTTCGACACAGTTACAAAACGCAACATAGACAAAATGACACATAGGCAAAACGACACATTTTGTATATCAGACAAGCTCAAACTGCGGCTCACGAGCCGCATGAGGTTCATTGACATTTTTTGTGGCTCAATAAATTATTAAGTTTTAACTGAAATTTTTTAATGTAACTGAAATTTGAAAAAAGAAAATTTCAGTGGGCTGAATTCTTTAAATGCAATAAATGAAATACTGATTTTTTTTATTTAATAAATTTATTGAAAGATAAGAATTTAAAACAAATGCTTTAGTTATTAATTATGATAATAAAATTTATATTTAAGTTTGCATTGATAATTTTGCGGCTCTACAGCATTTTATGATTTTCGAACATGGTTCTTCAACCTAAACCTTTGAGCACCCCTGTTATATATAAATCATATTTTAATTAATTTGTTATTGTTATGTATTATTATTTTATTTTTTACATGCGTTTGGTAAATTGCGTAATGTGTAATGAGTTTGGCGAAATAGGGAATTATGGAAAAAAGAGAATCGTAAATAAAATAACAAAAGAGGCATCATATAAATATTATTTTTATTACATCTAATCTCACTGTAAATTAGTTAAATTTGGCAAGTGCTCACCCTTGATTCTCATAAGACTTCTTGTCAATGAAGGCTGTTTCGGTTGATGGGCCATTACATCAGTATTTAGTGTATTTAGTCCAACATTTCTTATATCATTTTTCATCTTAGCTTTAGTGATATTCGACCTCACTTTTTGTGGGCAAAAATCACGGGAGTGAGTTGGTACGTCGCTTCTGATTGCATTTGCAAAAGCCTTCAAAATCGCCTTGCAATGGTTTTTGTAATGTTATATACATCTCCATGTAAGTACTCCTGCTCTGTTTTTTTTTTTCAATGCGTGATATACTCAAAGCCATTCAGGATCAAAAGATATTTGCCTTTCTGAGTTTCAGAAAATTCCATCATGTGCTGAAGTAGTTAGATGTGACTCCGCTAGATCATGACTCCGCTGTGTTGGAGTTGTCGGTGAACTTAAATATTATCTGTTGTTTATCTGACTCCAAGCGTGCTTTTTAAAGAACAGTAATGAAATCCAAACCATATAAACTTTATTTATTAAAACACTTTATCACCACTTTAAAATGACACAAAGAATTATCTATTACAGTCACAACTTGGTGCTTATTACTTCCCTTCGGGAAGAATAGCACTTTTAGGATCAATTGGATTTCACAATCACTTGACTACTGTGACGGGTTTCTGAGATCAATAAGTCTGATTTAGTTTCTTTGCTTTGACTTGAACTTATTGAATAACTTTGATTGCTTTGATTTCACTTTATATTTCTTTTTTACAATATCGGCTTTGTCTCTTTCCAACTTTCTTTATTACTTTCGTTCTCGTATCGCCTAATTTCTGCTTCAAACTTCTTTTATCCTTGATTCCAACTGCTCTTTAATGTCTTCAACTTCTAGTTTTCTCCAAATTTATCTTTAATACCTTTCAATAATATTCAGTAATTTTCTCCATCCCAATTCTTTGTCCAATTTTCTCTCTCCGATTCTATCTGTACTTCCTTTTTATACTCTATAACAAAATGTCACAATAAGATTTCAATTTTAATATCTCTTCTTGCCAACTCCATTTGGTCCTCCTCAAATTTCTTAATATCTCTGACAGCTGTCGAGATATCTTATTTTTCAAGACACTATCTCTCGGCTTCTCCGTTAATTCATTTTTTTTATCTCATCCAGACTATCGAAATATGTCACTTCATTTTCCATTTTGTTTTTGTTATTATTATTTTTTCTTATTCGCTTCGTACTTCTTAATTAAAATGACCTTGACATGTTTTATTATTTTATTGTTTGATTTTTTTCTATTATTTGTTATTTCCCTTTTATTTTCTCAATCCTTCCATTTGTTTCTATTTCCCAAGATTGTGAAACAACACACCTTTCTTGTCACCCATTTTCCCCCAATCATTACATTAATTGTGCTTATTCATTTTTATTTTTGAGTGTCCCCCCATCCCCCGGGCAAAAAAATTTAAATAAGTAAAAGTACAAAAATTTAAAAGGTCAAAGTTCAAGGTCATTGAAACAAAGGAAATGAGTCATGGTATGAGTCATTGAATTTTCTCAATGTCATTTAAACAAAGACCATGACTCAATCAAAGTCAAAGTATTATTCATAATTTTCATTTTTCAAAACCTTGACTCAAAGTTCAATGTCAAATTTTTCTCAAGTCACTTAAAAGTACATGTCTTATCACGGTTAAAAGTACAAATTATTTTTATGAAGGTCATTTTTTATTTCCTTAAACATTGACTCTACTGGCTCATATAATATAAAAGTACATTTAAAATATCCAAAGTCAAATTTTTTCAAGGTCATTTTAAAAAACAGGTTAAAGCACAGATATACCCCATAGAAAAATTTTAAAAATACATTTTTATTTCTAAAAATCATGACTCCGCTGACTCAATAAATAAAAAATTTTAAAAATACACTTTAAAGGTCAGAGGTCCAGGTCATTTTAAAATTTTTCAACGTCATTAAACTTCTAGAGGTCAAAGGTCAAGGTCATTTATTAATATTATCTTTATAATTACTAATAATATTATTATTATTACTATTATGACTTTTTTGTTTTTCACCTCTGATTTTTTTATAAGTGACATAATATTTTCTACAAAATTTGACTATGAATCAGATTTATTTAAGATATTCATGAATTTTCGGCACATCCTTTTTCAAGTGATTTATTTTATTGTATTGTTTTTAATATCTATATTCTTCATCACATAATTTATCTAAATATATCTCCCCATTTATATATATAATTAACCGATGAAATCTACTCAATTTTTAATAATTTTTAATTGAATGTATTAGTAATTCATCCACTCTTACAATTCATGCACAGTGATTATTATTAGTGAGTTTTTAAGCGTTTCCAGTTCTCAACCCACCGAGATACTCGAAATACCCGAATTTCTCAAATTTCCAATCTTTCTAATTTGTCAATTCGAGAAAAATATTTTTGTGAATTTTGCAATAAATATCTTTCAAAAGCTAACAAAGCTAAACATGGAAAAACTAAAATTCATCACTGCTTGAATCTTCTTTATTAAAATTTGTTATTGAGTAATGTCCATATGGAAGAGTTGTAATTCCATCATCCATAATCCATCTTTTATCATCATAATTATCCAATTTTGTTTTTAAATATTTCTCAAGATAAATTTCATGGCATTTTGACCTAATTCCATCATCCATAATCCATCTTTTATCATCATAATTATCCAATGTTGTTTTTAAATATTTCTCAGATAAATTTCATGGCATTTTGACCTAAGATTATGAATTATTTCAACTTGTTTCTCACATTTACCCTCAACACAATTTTCAAAATCACTAAATTTATTTTTTTATTTACAGATTTTTTATTTTTATTTTCTTCACCCTTGATCATTTTTAATGCATATTGTTTTTATCTAATAGCAACAACACTTAATATAGGATTTCCAGGTTTTTCATCTTTATATGTAAATAATTCTCCGGATTCATTTATTAAATTATTCATCTTTTCAGTTTTTGTAATTTCTTCAAATAAATCTTGATAAGTTTTACAATCTTTAGTTCGTTTAATTTCTAAAAACATTGAATCAGTATCCATTAAACGTGAAAAAATTCTATCCTGAAAATGTGGTTGTAATGCATCATAATACATTAAATACATTTGTAATTTTGACAATTTTAGAATAGCGAATCCAACATACATTTGTTTATTATATATTTTGGTATAATTTCCCATTTCAATAGCAACCAATTCATTTGAAAATTTTTCACACTCTTTAAATGTTGGTCTTGAAAGCATTTTAGAACATGTTATTAAATCTTGAGGACTATTTCTTAATTAAGTTATATTTAGATATTTATCTATATTTTCCATAGTTTTACCAAAGACACAATTATTTAATAATTTATAAAACATTTTACCAAATTCATCTTTGTTTGATGTAGCTTTTTTTCTATTTTAATATTAACAAATGATTTTTTTTCAAAACTTTTAATATTATTAACTTTTTTCAACTTCATTCCATGTCTCAAATAAAATTGTAGAGTTTCATAAGTACACAAATGTTTTTTTTATCATGTTAAGTACATAATAATTTAATTGCTAAATCTTTCTTTTCTACATTTTTTGATGTTTGCCACTCTGAAAGATCATCATATTTTATTTTTGTTTTTATTGGTGCTAAAGGAAAATACATTGTTTTATCATGAATTTCTTTGGGATATTCCAAATCGACTTCTACAAAATATCCAATCTTTGAATCCTTTGGGGTTGATAAAATTTTCTTCATGATTTTTTTGTTTGGTTCTTCACATTTAAAATTTGCAAATGGTCATGATTCCTGAATATAATGCAGTTGCATAAATATAAATTAAATCAGATTTATCATTCAAATATTTCATAACTTGTTCAAATTCATCGTCATATTTAATTTCCGTCAAATCTTCAGGGTATTTATTATAAAGAAATTTCTCATTCCAGGAAGTAATTAATTTATTTCTCATCACTGAACTTACTTCTCCACGAATATTATTTTTCATCCTATTAAACATGTTAACATCAGTCAACAAATCAAAATCAACATCAATTTTTTCAACATTAAATCCCAAGATAATGAAGAAGTTGAAATATTATTACAAGGATTCAACTTAAATTTTTTTATAAAATTTTCAAAACAATCGGTTAATATAAATGTATCAAGTCTTAAATAAATATCTGTATATTCTCCCAAATTTTTACATTTAAATAGTTGATACATTTCCAAATATATTGAATATGCTTCATCAGTAATATCACATCCATTTAAAATTGAATAGAAATCATCTTTTTCCACGAGATCACTTTTTTCATATTTTTCAAAGGAATCAATGTAATCATATGGATAAATTCCATTTTGTCAACAAGTTTTATATTTTTCAACTGGAATATTTTTAGGATTTAAAATATTTTCCATTATATATTTAAAATCTTCAAGTTTTAAAGCTTTGGATATTTGATCTAAATTTGCACTAAAAAAATTGATTGAATCAATAAATTTTAAACATCCATATTCCACACATTTATATTTTTCCTTAGTTTTTCCTATGGTGGGTTTCTGGGAGTTGAGGTTTGTTTAAATTATGTTGTGGTTACCCAGACAACCCCATATAAATGTGTTTCGCTTACCACTCGGCACCCATTGCTAAGCAACGCTGGAACTGTGTTCGAGTGGGTAGATCGTCCGCAAAAAGTGAGCGCTATCACTAATGCTATAATTGACCGGACGATCTCTGGGTTCAACGACCTGTCGATAGAAGACCCGTGCTCGCTTTCAATTTTTGGGTCCCCTTGTACCATTAACTTCATCATTCCTATCTATAATTCCCATGAAAACTTCTCATTCACACGTTTTAATGTATTCACAATACTTTCTGCGATCCACCACCTATCAAATACTCTAAAAAATATTTAAGTAATAACAAATATATTTTTATAAAAGAAACAACACATCTAGAAGTGTCTGATCAAGTGTTGGCTGAGATCCGAGCGGCTTGGCGTTTGGCTCACTCTTTGCGGCCAGGTCGATAGCTGGTAGCCTTCGGTGCAGTCTTTGGACCTGTTGTTGCTTCTCGGTAGGCTAGTTGGGCAGGAGCGAAGACGAGGGGATACGTCACTGGCGCTCCTTCTTGGTAGGCTGATACTGCCACCTCTAGCCCTTTGATCTGAGTCCTCAGGCTTTGATTTAATTGCCGTTCTTCTGTCCAGCCTTTTTGTGCTGCTGTGAGCCTTTGATAGAGTGACTTTACTTTCTTTGGCTCTATCCATGTGGCTTTTATTTGCTGGACTTCTTGGGATAACTGGATGATTTGCTCATAGAAATTTCTGTTGATTTTTCGGGCGTGTTCTAATTCCTTCTGCAGAATTTTCAGTGATTCCATATCTGTAAACAATGAGATTAATTTCGGTCCACAAATCTTAATTCAGTTTTACTGATCATACAACTATTATTATTATTGAAATGAGAAAAATGGAAAATTAACTAATCATTTATTCAAGTCTAATTTTAATTTCACTAAATACTATCGAGTTTTTTATAGTCCGTAATCGAGTCATTAGTGAAAGTGAGGAATTCTGTGATGCCCATCATTGCGTTCCTCAGTGACCGGTTGAGCATAAGGGCGCTCACGATACACATAGACCGGTCGTTTTGTGTTTCTCATGCGGCTGGAGCGGGACTTCGGAGGAACTAATATTCAATCGTTCGTCCACCCGGTTGGAAAAGGGGCTGTGCGGCGGTGTGTAGTCATCAATATCCGCAATTCTGCCGGCAGCGATGTCCTCTTCTATATTTGCGAGATATAGCCTGGCTCTGGCTACCTGTAGATCGGTCTGGCGTTGGTGTTCCTCGAGCCGAGAGAGGAGGAACCTGGCCTATTCACGAATTTCCTGGGCCGGGTTTCGGCCCATTTCTCGTTTTATCGCTACGAACGGTAGCTCAATATCTTCTATTGATCGTAAGGTATTCACTCGGGATTCTCTCGGCTAGGCTACGGTGAAGCCCGCATCCCACATGGCCTGTCACCAACGATCAGCTACTTGGGCTGGAAATCGTACCGTGACTCTTGATTCACCTGAATGTAAATCCAATCAAATTTTATCGTCAAAAAAATTGTTTGTTGTTTGGCTGTTCAATAGTTACTCAGGTGCACGTCATTAAGAGTTGTGTGGGTATCGTGAGCTATTCCGAAAAATTCCTTTAATTATCTGTGGGGCGGGGTCGTCAGGAGTTGTCCGAACTAATCATTTATTCCCATTAATTTGATCTTATTTAATATTTTTCGGCGATCGTCCACCCTCAACAAAAATCTAATTGCATTCTACTAATTGATTGGTCCCTTATTAAAATAACAAGATTACAAAATAGTTTACGATTACCACGGAAAATGTAACCCCCTTTTGTCGAATATTTATTATTAGAGAAAATTTGCGACTCGCCATTATGATTTATCGGATAATACCATATTCTATCCTACTAGATTTTATTACTTCAAGGAAAATTCCCACACTTTACCCTACTTAATATTATTGCCGAATTACAGATTTAATTTAACTAAAAATTTTAACAAAATAAAACGATACCGATTAATTTACAGAGTTTGGCCTATTCCCCAGAAAATTCTACTACAATTCGGGCATGACACTTGGAATAGTGAGATTTTATTACAAAAGAACACAAAAATTCTTCTCAAGCTGCCTAGATGAGCGGTTGTTCGCCTTGATAGACATAATCATAAATAAATTTTTAAATAATTTTCTTATTATTTATTAATAAATAATGAATTTATTTTAATTAATATTTTCATAAAAACCCACTTATTAAAAGAATGTTTAAAATAATTAAATAATTCAATAACAGTGACCAACAAAAAAAATGGCGGACAAAACCAAAACAAATGACTGTAAATCCAGCATACGCTACAAAATGCAATTGAATGAAGTCTGGTTGGGTGAGACATCGATTGTAACATATTTTCTGCCATGAAACGAATAAAAGATTTGGTGAAAAGTTTATTGTGATCAAAAAATCTCCTAAGATTATATTGCACAATTCGATATGATTCCGCGAAAATCGTTGTTAGGCAATGTTACTTCCCTCTACGGCTTATATGTATAAAGAAAAAAAAAAATAATTAGTTTACTAATTCCTTTCGGGGATCGGGTCGAGGTGCTCCTATCTGATTTATTTGAATAGTGTTGCATGGTAAAAGTTTTGTTGAACTAACGATTTCGCTTTACCCATGTCTATATATTGGTTAGGCGGGTATGCATACAGCGGCCGGTGTGTGCTTATGCATTCTTATCTGGCGTCATTCGCCAGCGTGTCCAGACGGCGAGAGGGTCAGATATCTCCGCACATTCAACATTTATAAAGGTCACTGACCTGTGGTGTATGAAATTGTGATATTTTATTTCGTCTATCCATGACATTCCGACACACCGATTTCTCGTCGGGTAATCGACAACTGCTCAAATAAAATCGACAATTTCTACAGGTGATCACAATTTTCAACGTGACACTGTTAATTTGGATTTAAATGATAGTAAGTTTTATTTCGTAATTGCTTTATTTCAAATTTTCTCTTACTTAGATGGCAAAATATATTAGTGAAACTCATGGTGATCGCTAGCGCTATTCAAGGCGAGATTCTTCGAATTTTTGGAATGGTTATCTCCTAGCAATTTATGAAGATTCTTCTCAATGTGATCGCAACGGGATCCAGTTCATGCCATTTCTAACTACGTTCTCTGGGCCTATCCTACACAGAACTTATTCTCGGCGAAATTATTGATTTGGATGATTTATGTTATCACAATTCAAGAAAGTTTTAAATTTGCTATCGGACTTAAGTGATGGTATTTTCGTGTCTGTCATGATGTTGGGCTTAGAGCCACCATTTAAACAAAATAAAAATAAAAATCTAAGGTTAAAGAGCGAGATTAATGAAAAGAATCACTGAACATAAACCTACACCGCACCAAGATATTAAAAATCAATAAATAACAGAATAATTAAACAAAATAAAAACACAACAAAAATTAAATAAAACAAATAATTAATTAAAATTCGGAAAAATGCCTACAGATGCAAAAAGAAACATACGAAAAATAAAATAAACTGCCAAAACCTTGCAAAATAAGGTTTAGAAAAAACACAGGCAGAAGAGGCGACCAGAAAACAAAATATTAGGGTTTAAAAATAATATTTTAAGAAAATAATAATAAAAATAAAATCCAACAATAAAATATTAATATATCAAAAAATAAAGAAAAATATATAAAAAATTACAAAAATATTTTAAAATAAATAAAATAATTAAAAAGCCCTAAAAATGGCGAAAAATCGCCCATTGGTCGCACACAAGCACAAAAACACTATAAATATAGTGATGATTTTCATTAAAATCAATCTTATGCTTCATTAGAAATTTTTTCAATTGAAATTCTGAATATTATAAGTAAGGATCTTTTTCATTACGTTATGTTGTAAATAATTTGGTGCACAAGCACCAACCGTATAATCAATAAAACCAATTACTCTTTTTACCAATTCTAATAAAATGTTTTCGTTGTTTTGATTTACTGTACTAGCAAAAATCTATTTAATTTTGACGCTGAAATGTCCCGAAGGGTTAAGAGAAATGCAAGCCCACTTATTGGTTGTAGCTGGGATACCCAGAGTAACCCGCACGCAAAACGAAATGTCGAGCCGGCAAACTACCCACTGACCACTCTCGTAAAATCAGGTCGATTTGAAAATCAAATTTTTGTTATGCGAACAAGATAATCACGATTATAAACGAAACAGGCGCCGAGTAAACGGTTTGCCGTGGTGTCTTCCAAGATAACGATGCCAAGGTTGCTAAATAAACCACACTTAAGTAGGGAGCCGGGGTCGCAAGCGAGAAGCCGTCCTAATTTTTGCTGATATTCCAACTTTCGAGATTATACAAATTCCTCTCCGTTTTGTCTGGTTAAATTTCTCCTTTTAGTTTTATTAAACTCTTAAATCCTCGTTTTTATATATTTTTTTTTGTGTTTCTTTTCAAATAGTATGCCGAGCGACGAGAACACGAACAATTCAATGAGGATCCCTCGCCTGCCCCCATCAATCGTGGCAATTCGTCACAAATATGAGGATTTAAAAATACAATATCGGGACCTCCAAACGAAACACGAACGAGTGAAGGGAACCTGGGCTCCACCAGAAGTCGTTAGGGAGCTCAGGCAGAAGATCTCACGACTTACGCAAGCACGCGACGAACTCATCGTCGAGTCGCGTGCCCAGCGGATGTTGATCCGCGAACAATCAACGGCCCTACACCAGGCCTATACTGAAACAGAGCTCCGGATCAAGGTCCCAGGGAGCGTTCGGGCTGAGCAGATCGACATCATCCCTGCTCACCACCTCCCCAATGCCGTGGACCAATCTAACACAGTAACTAATGCTCCTATCTCGAGGGTGCCCACCTCTCAACCATCATCTTCCGGAGCTACCGAAAATGGGGCCACCTCCAATGCCCCTACGGCCCGTCGTCGACCAAACCGGAACAAGCGACGTCGAGATCGTCGCAGGCAAGAAGAAGCCCGCCTCCGGAGAGCTCAGACGACAGGAGGGGTGGAACAACTGGATGATCTCCCACCCCCTTACCAAGAGTTCGAAAACTCGGGGATGGATCCGGATATCCGATATGCCCCGCGAGTCTTATTCTCCTCTCCCCCAGCTTCCATACATATCAACCTGGTGGATGAGGAATCTGAAGCTCACCCGTTGGTGCAGACGCTAAGTGACCTTGAGTTGGACTTCGATGAGATCGCTGTTCTCACGGGAATGGTCCCCAACGTTGGTCCCCGTGGCGAAATCGCTGGACCCTCATCACGGGGAAACGAGGATCCTCGAGGCCATCCTCCATCATACCGACCACCTAAACGGAAACTCCCCCCGACGGATATGGACGCGGAAGAAAGCTAACCGCTAGAAATCCCGAGTTTACTCACACTATGAGTGGTTTTTACTTCAACCAGTGCTCGAATTGTCTATTTTCCTTTCCGTTTATTATTTTTGTTCTTGATTAAATGTTGTTTTGTTTCCTAATAAATATTGCTACATTTATGTTTCTCTTTATAAACCGAAAGTGGGAACAATCGGAGATGAGAATTACGGACGCGAGGGGTTACGAGAACGAGGCCGTTACATGATTCCCACTTCTGAAGTGAACGTAACATCGAGGAATAGAGGGTTTTTACTACATTTTGAGGGAGAGCGTAAGTCCTTCTATCGGCAGCTACGAACCGGGGAAAACGAAGGTCATTCGGGGAGTAGTGCCAGTAATGGCACTCACCTGCTCGAACGGCATTCGGCTATTATGCACAATTCCAACGTGATCACCAATCACGGGTGCATGATAGTGATTAAAATTATGTGGCGTATGGAGGAGTTACCCCTAGTCAGGAACGACAACAAAATGAAGTTAAAGTGACCAGAAGATCGGATTTTTAATACTCCCCTACGACCAACAATGAATATAAATGGAGTTTATTTGTTATAGTAAGAATTTTTCAATCCTAATGCTTATTTAAAAAGATTTTAAAGATGGTAATAAAATAAATACATAGGTTACCTTGGAGAGTTTAAAGTTCACCTCCTTCATTTATTATCATTACAAAATTTTATGGATTTTTTAGCATTTGGGGAAGTTATCGTATTTATGCCAGTTAATTCTCCTCGCGAATAATTTTTTGTTGAATTTAATTCATATCATTTTATACGGTTTATCGTGACGCAATTATTGAGAGTCCGTAGAAATTAACTTCCCTTTACTTTCTCTTCCTAAAATTTTATCTTCGAAGTTAAAATAACTACCGTATTTGATTTTAAGAAGGGTTTGCTAGCTTCAGCACATAGTATTATGGTATTCGTACAATTTTATCTTTCCCTTCACGTAATTTTACTGGCTCTCAACCCGGCATCCGACATTGGAAATAGTCGCATTAATTTATGTTTATTGGGGTAACACTATTGACTCTCAATATAATTTTAAGCGGTATAGTGACTGCACTACTTCACTTTTCTCGCGTCATTTTATCGACTCTCCGTGTGACGTTGAGCATCCATGTTAACGATATTAATTCGTTTTTCGCAGGAAATCTACTTTTACTATCAACGTGATATTAGAGGTCTATAGTGGTCGTATTATTTTTGTTTTTCTTTACTCAACTGATCTTAGTGACTTTCATTGGACTATTGAAGGTTTATAACTACGAGGGTTTATAACAATTACTTATTGGGTTTGATGTAAAACGACATCGTTAACTTCAAAACTATACGTTATTTAAATCTTTATTACAATACATATTTTAAACTTATAACAACGATTTCGTTTTTCTAATTTCCCCGGTACCTTCCCTTGCATTGACCTTAGGCGCAATGTGTTTATATTATAATTAGTGAGTTCCCACTGGACTACTCTTGTGACGATTTTGAGCCGAATGTAAATATAATTTTAGGTCGAGTTTATGGAAATTGGAAGACGAGGAAACAGCCAAAAGACTATTTCCCCTTCCCCCTCTTCCCCTATACGGAATGATGTTGACGTTCCAGTTCCGCACGCCGGAGCCTTCACGGGCACGAATCATTGGCGATATTCCACGCACTTACACGATTTCGAATAGTATGTTGGATTTTAATGACTTGTGTGTTTTCGGCTGTGGGCCGGAAAAATTTCGACAATATAAAACAAATTTTTATGCTATTTAAATATTTTATAAAAAGAAAATATAATTTACCCGACACATTCATTAAAACAATCATAAATACACCGCTCTCCCCACGCCGACACCCAAGCAGAGCTCCATTGAGGTTGCGAGGATGTGACGTGGAGAGAGTTTCGAATAAAACTCTCACTTACATCGTAATTTAACAAAGGTTCAAAATAACTTTCAGGTTTTTGAAAAACTGTTTGACGAGTAAAAACGATTAAAATTGTGTAAAAATGAATCGGTATATATACCTATTGTACGACCCTAACCTTGCGTGTTCTTTTTGATTTAATAAAACAAAATTTGACTTTGGAATTTTCTAGTATATTCTAATCTTTAATTTTATTATTTTGAGATTTTATTTGACAATTTTTCTTTTGAATTTTTAAATTGAATTATTTCTAATTCAAATTATTTGATTTTTATTTCATTTTCATGAAATTTCGCATTTTTTGATAAATTGTCAAATTTTCCGTCAAATTGTTGGGTTTTCGTGTTATGTTTATATTTATTTCGTGCGGATCTTGTTGCCCTTTGTCATTATTTTAATTTATTTTTGTGTTTATAATTTTATGTTTAACTGTTTTCTCTCTCATATTTTGGTAGGGTTAATTGATGTTTTAATAGGTTTGATTTTAAATCTGCATGTTATATTTGCATGTGTGTTACCGATTCATTTAAACATTTACAAGGCCGTTCATGTTCTGGCCCAACACCTATGATATTAAAATAATTTTTATTATTTATAGCCAAATGTTTCATAAACAAGTGGATGTCATAATTGAAGAGGTTTCAGTAATATATTGAACAAATGTTTCCAAAACTTGTTGTGGATAATTTCCTCTATAAAATATTTCCTCTGACTCGATTAATTTTGGATAATTGCTTTTTAAATACAAGCAAAATGCAGATGGTATTTGATTTGTTAGAGGAATTGTGAAATATTTCTTTATTGCAATTAAAAAGTTTTTCATTCCTTCTTGTTCATCTTCATTTTCATTATATACATAATTATACTCACCTCATAAATCTGTTTAATCATATTTTTTCAAGATTTTAATATATTCGTCTTCTAAATTTTTTTAATATTAACAGCTTTAAAATATCCATATTTAACAGCAAAAGGTTGCATAAGATTTCCACTTTTATCAAAACTCATTTCTGCTTTATCACTTACAGGCATTTTAATAAGAGCTGGTTCATTAAATTCACACAATCTTTCATGTTTTCCCTGATAAATTTTGTTGATGTATAAGATAAATATCGTTCACAAACACGACCTTCTTTATAATTAGAATTTATAACCCGCTTCCTCATAAAACTTTGAAAGTTTTTTTATCCAAACATAATGAGAACTAATTTCTTCTTCGCTTTCTGTATGTATTATTAAAAGATTAACATGTCTTCCATCTTTTTTTCTTGCATCA
This sequence comes from Schmidtea mediterranea, assembly GCA_022537955.1. NCBI lineage: Eukaryota > Metazoa > Platyhelminthes > Tricladida > Dugesiidae > Schmidtea > Schmidtea mediterranea. The sequence goes on from CM039680.1 coordinate 216,575,659, forward strand.
GTAATTTGAATTGGAATTATTACATCGTTTTCATTTTCATATTCATAGATACTAATTGATACATCATTTAATATTTCAAATTTAGAAACATCGTTTTGAAGGATACATTCCTTCAAAACTAGTCTTGTACAATTCACTTCTTTTATTATAACCCGAGTTTTTATCACTTGCATCTCCATCTTTTACATCAGGAATCCATCCACTTAATTAACCATGTTGTTTTTTTAAAATCAGAATCTGTCAATTCAAAATACAAAAGGGATAAACATGATCCAGGAGAATCTATCCTTTCCAATACTGAAGGTCCTAATTTTATAGCAATGTCATTGAATAAATTTAAAAACCAATTATGTTCAAAAGTAAATTTATCAAGTTCTTCAGCTGCTGTTGAATTTCCAGTTATTTTTACTTTGAAATATAAATATGAATTACAAATATCTAATGCATTTGAAGATTGGTTAATATTAAAATAAATTTTATATACGTCATTTATTGCTTGAGCACTTGCTGTTGATGAAAAAACTTGAAGGAAATCTTTTTTACTTACATCATGATTAAATTTAAAATGTCTATCGAAATTATAACTCGTATTATAAACTCGAAATTATAAAGCTGAATCTTATTATTTTTTAGGATTTATGAAATCTAAGATTTTTTTTTATTCTGGAAAGTATTTACCAAGGATTTTCTTGTAATATTCAATGGTTATGATTTTTAATTCCAACAATCTATTTAAAATAGTATTGTTTTGATTATATGTATTTGAATGACCTGCTTTTGTAGCTGCTAATAATTTTGTTAAATATTCAAATAATAAAATTGGATTATCTGGAAAATAAGAAATTGGATCAACTGGGAGTCCTTCACCCTTGGTTGATTTTAAGGATTCACTTTCTGAAAATTCACTTATTATAGAAGTGTCAGGTTCTGATTCATATTCATTAGATTTAATACTATGTAATCCAAAAGTAGATTCAGAATCTAATTAATTAGGTCGGCCTTCTTCAAACCATAAATCATGTGTAGAACTTTCTTCATACAGGTAGTCCCCGACTTACGACCATCCGCACTTACGACCAATTTTTTTTCAATTTTTTCATAGAAAATGATTAAAATAGTTTCGTAGTCTTCCCTATAAAATTTGTTAAAAAAACACCCAATGTACAAGATTCGATTTATTTAAGCATAAATAATACGTTTGTTTTAGTGAATAATTTTAATCATCCCAAAAATGGCTGGAACTAGTACAACTAATAAAAGCAAAAGAAGTGTTATAGACTTGGAAACTAAACATAAAATAATATTACAATTTGAAAGTAGTAAAAAAGTAAAAGATATAGCATATGATCTTAAACTGTCTCATTCGACAACAATTTTTGTTTTGTTACATATATAATATGTGTTATTAGTACACATTTAATATATATTTTTGGGTTATTATTTCATTTTATAAATTTTAATAAAGTTTTCATTATATGAATTTTCGGTAGTTTCATTTCTCCTGATCCTAAAAGTTAGTAGTACAGTATCTAATATTTTTCTTTAGTTATTCATGATGAAACTCGACTTACGACCGATCACTAGGAACCTATCTCGGTCGTAAGTCGGGGACTACCTGTATATTTTTTTCAATGCTTTAAAATATTCAAGTTTATTTCAAATATCATGTGTTAATTTTAAATATATTTTTATTATATATCCACCAACTATCAAATTTACTTTTGTAAAATCTTTCTTTTCTTCAACATTTCCAAAAGCATATCCTTCAATACGTGTTAATAATTTTGATGTTAATTCATATTTCTTTTTTGATCTTGTATCAAGAATATAAAATTTATTTTCTTCAAAAGTTATAATGAATAAAACATTTCCCATCATTAATTCATGTCCTTGTTCATTTCCTTCTGGAATATTTATAGAAACTAATCTTGTAACACCAATTAAATTCTGAAATATTTTAGGATTAATATTTAATTCAAAAGTCTTCATGTTTAAATTTGTTAATGTTGATTTTGACATTGATTTGGGTTTAATAGGATCTGGTTTCACAGGAGAATGATTTAATGCTTTAATTGTACTAATCATTAGTTGTTGCTGTTGTTCATTCTCAAAAAAGTCTTGTTGAAGAGTTTTGTTTTGATTAATAATATTTTTATTCCACAATTCATCTGTTTTTCTAATTTTTTATTTTTAAACAAATAATCTTGATAATCGAAATCATTTAGATTTGAAACAATCACAGCTGAATATTGATCCATTTTTTTATAAATTATTTTAGTTTTTTATATTATTCTTTTTTGTATTTCTTTTGTATTTGTATTCAAAGCAATATAATTATAATTTGTATTCCAATGATTTTGGAATTTATTAAATTCTTCTTTTTCCATCATTGCGAAAAAAAATCATTGTAAATATTATCTCAATCTCGTTTATTTAATTTGAAAAATATAAAGAAATTAGAATTTCCTCGTATAGATATTTTTGGTAAATCATAATAATTTTGAGAATGAGTACGTAGTTAGGAAGACACTGCCCTTGCACACCATTGCATAGTAATAATTGAGTTTGGCGGGTTAGAGACGGATTAAATTACGTAATGACGTAATTAATGTAATCAAGATAATTAATTTTGTGTGCACATCTTTTTTTTGATAATTTTTTTTTGAAATTATTTTTCGAATTATTTTGGTGGATTTATTTATATTCAAATTTTTGGTGCAAAATTTTTAAAAGTATTTTTTGGCTCATTTTTTTAAATTCAAATTTTGACTAATTTTCTGAATTAAAGTTTGAAATTTTTTTTGAAATTTTTTCTGTCGAACTACAGTCAAGGGGTATTTTTTTGACTCTCGATAAAAAAGTCTAAAATAAAATTGGCTTGAATCGCCTAACGATAAAAAGGCATAAAATAAAAATTGGCTCAAATCGCCTACGATGGTCACACTATAGTCAGGGATATTTTTAAATAGTAATAAAAGACAATGCAATATTTGGTCTCAATATTTTCTGTAGGTAAATGAAGGTATAAAATAAAAATGGTTTGAATCTTCTACCGATAAAAAATTGTCAAGAGTATTTTATAGGCTTGTTAAAAAAACACTTGTAATATTTGGTCACACAATTTTCATAGGAAAATTTAGGCTCTAGATAAAAATAAGTTAAAATACCTAAAGTAAATTAAGGTAAATTAAAGTACATTAGCATACAATTAAGTACATCAAGGTTCATAAAGTAAATTAAGATACATTAGAGTACATTTAAGTAAATTAAGGTACATTAAACTATATCAGAGTAATTTAAAGTACGTTAGAATAAATTTAAGTAAATTAAGGTGACTAGAGTAAAGTATTGCAAGTTAGGTAAGAATTTTTTAAAATTAAATAGAGGGTCAACAGTTAAGTTACATAAGGGTAATTTTTAAAGCAGTTATAGTTGGCAAATTACATGATAACATTTTTTAAATAAAATTTTTAGTATAGTTTTATCGATCAATTTTTATACATATTTTTAAATGATAATATTTTTAATGTAAAATGAAATTTTTTATAAATGATTTTTAAATAGAATTTTCGGTATGACTTTATCGATGAATTTTTTATATATGATTTTTAAAGATGAAATTTTTAGGATAATTTTACAATGAAATTTTTATACATGTTTTTAATTGATAATTTTTAATGTAATCGTACAATATCACTTTACAATGACATTTTTAGTATAATTTTTACAATGAGTTTTTATACATGTTAATAACAATAAAAATTTGCAAAGTAAGATGTGAAAAAATAAATTAACATGAAATTTTCAAAAAAATAATAATAAAAATAATAATAAATTCATCAACAATCAAAGAAAAAGTTAACTTACTTGGTATCAACTTCTTTATACTGATAATCCATACACATTGAACAATCCATTAATTAATAACTGAAAAACAATCACTAGGTGCTGTATACAAATAACTGAGTACTGCACACCTCACTATATATTCATACTAGATATTGAATAATTTACTTATTAATTAAAATTCCCTATTTAAATAATATTTACCCTTTAAAAACCGATATTCAACCAACTTAACCCACTTAAAAATAAAATAAAATTTTCTCTCAATCATTTCCCCTTAAAATACTTGGTTATACACACACTCACAATATGTTATCAATAACTAGCTACTGAACAAATCAATATCAAAAATTGTTTACTGGCCAAGAAATCTTTAAATAAAAACACATAAAAATTTGAACAATCAAAAGAAATACAATTTCAATTACAAATTTTATTAACTCCTTCACTCTTTTTATCGATCCTTGATGCCTCCAAATTGTTTGGTTGCTTAGTTACTTGATTGCTATCAAGAAACTAATAATTATTGAAGCCCAATCAATTATTGTATTTTCTCTGAATAGAAATTTATTGCTTTGTTTACATTCTTTTATGTGATTTATTGAAATTATTTTGTAAAACTTAATAGTTTTGTTAAAATAGTATTTTCCAGTGTTTTCAACTTCTCGATTTCCTTTCTTAGGTTTTGCTCATTTTCCTCGTAACTTTGCTTTATTATCTCTATCTCTGCTTCAACTCGTCCTCTGAGTTGTTCATTTATTTCTAGTTGATGTCGTAATTGGATCTCTTTATGTACTGATATTCCTCGTAGTCCATTTACTTCTTGTTGGACTTCTGCTAGTCTATCACATAATCGTTGATTTTATCGCTTCTCATCCGCTAGTTGATTTTGCGTTTCCACTACTTGTTTGCTTCTTCGATCCACTTTCTATGACTTGTTTCGTTCTTTCTAAGCCTTCTTACTGAACTACATATGACTTGTTCTTGGAACTCCATTGTTTTGATCTGGTTATTGCATTCCTTGATCGTCTATTTTTGCTCTTCGATCTGTTCCCATAGCTCCCAATCTTCATTATTTAGTAGTTTCTTGGGTAATAATCTCATTTCTCCTTTGACTTCTTCGCACTGTTCTTTCCACTTTTTTGCTTCCCATTTGATCCATTTTTCTTTGGCTTCCGTTTTTATTTGTTGTTCTTGTCTTTGTTTGAGAGTCCTCTCCTGTTCTATTAGCGTCTCTTTCATTCTGGCTGCAGGAATACTATTTCGCCGTCCTGTTTTTGAATGTGTTCTCATTGCATTAAGTTTTTGATCTTTAATATTCTGTGCTTTTCTCTCATCTTTTCGCTTGTTCTGTTAATTGGATTACCAATATTTCTTGTCTGTCATCTTTAGGCTCTCTTATCCTCCTTGTTGGTTTGGGTCCTTGATTTCTTAGTTTATTGACTTCTGTATTGGCTTTTTACCACTTTCCTTTGTAGGTTCTTGTTCGATCTTTTTCCTCATCTATTTGCTGCGCGTAATGTCTTGCATGTGCTTCCCATCTGCTTCTTGATCGTTCTTTATCTTCTTCTCATTTCGTTTTCCAATGCAGGGCTTGACGTTTTGCCCACTCTTTTGCTTGTTCCACACTTGTTCTCTTTATCCTTTCTACCAAATATTTGGTTTGCATTTGCTCCAGTTCTTTCTTTGTCTGATTCAACTTTCTGCAAATTTCCTCCTCTGCTTCCTGCATTTTCGCTTCTGTATCGTTTATTATTTCTTTTAGTACCTCTATCTCGTTTTGTTGATCCTGTTTATCTTGTTCTAAGGCTTGTAAATCTTTCCTTTGGTTTGTGATTCTTGTCTGGTTCTGAATAAATTCTTTCATCAATTCCTCTTCTCGTTCTTTGTAAAGTTTCTCTTTTCCTTCTGGGTGCACTATTCGTTGTTCCACTGTTTTTCCCATTTCTCTCTCATCATTTTTGTTTTTATTGTTTCTTTTATTAATTCTTCTTCTATGTCTAATAGCATTCCTTTTAACTGTATCGTCTTTTGTTGCCACTGTTACTCTTCCTCTCTTGCTTCTTTTAGTTGTTCTTGTTGATTATCGATTACTACTTAAGGTTTCTCGTTTTCCGATTTGGTTTCCTTTATTAATAGATTTCGCATCTCGTTCTGGTTCATTGTTGGTTCTGAATATTAATATTAATTACTCTCTTCTTTTTACTCGTATTTTTTGAATTTGTGATTTTTGCTACAGAATTTTTTATTGGTTATCGCATTATTTACACTTTTACTGCTTCTCTTATTATCTACATACTTTATACATTATCATTATTTTACTTCACTGATCAGCAAAACGGAATCCTTTTATCCGTCTGCTGATGGGTTTTCTGCATACTAGGCATATATTTACTTTTAATCCACATGCTTCACAGGTGACGATATGTCCACAGGGCGTGTAAATAACTTCGACATATTTTTGCCAACACGTTACACATTGGTGTTGGTCCAATATGGCTTCTTTTATCATTGATTTTTCTAGGTCTTCTTTTGATTTCTCCTGATATCGCTTGATAGCTTGGATTGTGGCTTGCGTTGAGTTATACCATTCCAAATTATTGGTTAGTCTTCCGCTGATTATTTTCCTCATTGTTTTAGTTTTTAGTATATCTTCTATTTGTTGATCTGCGATTGATATTTCTACGTTTTTCGATTCTTTCTCCTCTTTGTTCATACCTTTTCCTTTATGGTTTAGTTTTGTAACGTTTTGATCTGGCATTGGCTGTTGGTTCTTACATCCTTCGCACATTATTCCTCGTCTCGTTTGGTAATATCCTTGACTTGCAAATTCTGCTGCCCTTGGTTTTCCTTTGAAGGTTTCCATCCTCTCCTCGAATGTCCTCTTTATAGTTTCTCCTTCCCATGTTAGTTCAATTGGATCTACGAAATTTCTGGTTATTGTTATTTTCCTTTCTCCTCCTTTTTTGTCTTTGTCTATTTCTAATTTTTGGATTCCTTCGAGCTTGTCTCTTGCTTGATTTCCGACGCCAATATTAAGTATAAATGGACACCTTGGGAATTTTTCCCGGTGTTCTCGTTTGGCTGTTTCTCCTTTCTTTCATTGTGCGAGTTTTCCTCTACAAAAGATGCAAGTAACTTCATCTGGTAATTTCGGTGTTCTTGTAAAATAGAATCCTTGTGCTGCCAGTTCTTTGCTTTGCTGATCCGTAAATATCTTGCTATCTTTGAATGTTAGATATCTTTGCTCCTCTTATTTCAACCTTTCATCCTTTACTGTTATTTGCGAATATATCTTTTTCATAGTTTGCTGTGGTACTCCTGCCACGTTATAATTCGTAAAATGTAAGACTGCTACTGTCAATATGTTGGTTTTCTCTTCCTCCTCCGGTATTTTCCAAAGTTTTGACCAAATTGATCCTGATTCCTCTCCTATTTTCACTGTTTTCTGTTCACTGCTTTCATTTGCCATCTAATAATAAATGTTTTCTTTCTTTTTCGATTTTTAGTTTTTCTGATTTTTAGGTTATTTTTGCGTTTTCTATGATTTTTATTGTTTTATTTACATTTTATTTACACCTTCTCTGTCCTCCTTTACAACGTCTTTGCTGGTTTCTTCACTTCTAGTTTCATATACAAATTATCTTAACGTAAAAATCCTTCTTCTCTTAATCGTCTGTGTGAATAGAAGAACGGTGTACCTACTGCAGTATTCCAAGCGGCTGTTGGTCTCTCTAGTTGTGGTTGATATCCTATTCTAATTGGATTGTGATATTCGTCTCGTCCTAACATTTGAACGTTATATTCTGTTTAAAAGGCCATGTCAGTAATTCGTCGTATTCTCCTCTTCCTTTTCTAAAGAAGACACTTATGTGAGTACCTGCTGCGTTTCCATCTCTATTTGGATATATTCTAATGCCCATCTTATATATGTTTTTCCAACTATATATCGGTGGACTATCTATTATCTTCTGTACTCCGTCTTTTGCTCTTTGTAGTTTCTCTGCGAATCCTGTTATTCTCCATATAAAGGGTGTTGTAGGTAGTTTTCTGGATACGGAGCTGGTTGTTTTTAGATCTTGTAGACTGCTAATTATTTGCTGGATTCTCTCTTCCATTTCTGCCATTTTCTTGGGTGCATATTCTTTGACTTTTTCGAAATTCTCTCTGGATTCTAGTATTTCTCTTATCAAGGCTTTTTGTGAATTCATCTCTGTTCGAAAATTTTCCACTTACAATGCTATCATTCCTATCGTTCTCATCATGGTTTCTGTATGTTCAACGCTGTTCTCTATCATGTGCTTCTGCATCTCTGCGATTGGTAGTCGTGCTTGACAATTGAATAGTTCTAGAGGACATTTGATTGGTCTGTTAGAACATTCGTTCCAGTGTGCTTTCAGTTTGACTTTGTCCTTCTTGTTGCAATTATTGGCACATATTCCTTCGTATGAATCGCATATTTGCTCCTCCTCTGCGTTTCGGCGTTCCCTTTCTATTTTTGTCCATTTGTCTATTATTCCGCAAAACTCACACTTTTTATCCCTCATGATGCACGATTCGCCGTGTTCCTTTATCTTCTTTTTTGTTATCTTGATTTGACATTTCTCGCATGATATCTCATTGTATTCGCATTTCTCTACATGATTTTCCGCTTCTTTCATAAGTCCTTTCCATTCGCATTCTTTTAATCCCCATTGAACTGTTAGGTTATTTATTTCTTTGTTTGTGGCTTTATCTAACGTTGTAGGGTCATCTTCCCCTTCGAATGTTTCATCGCATCCTGGGCATGTTATTATTTTGGTTTCTATTACTTCTACTGTGCAGTCCGTACATATTCTGCATTCACACCTTGTCTGTATTGCTCCAATCAGTAGTCCTTTGCATTTACAGCATTTCAATCTTCCTTCTATCTCATTTACTATTTTGATTTTCTCTTTCATTATTTGTTTCGTGGCTTCTGATGGATTTTCGCTTCCTCTAATCTTCTCGATAATTGTTTGCATATCTACAATAATTCTCTGATTACTTGACGTCACTCATTTTTATTTGTTTATTTATACATATTTACATGGTACGCTCTATTTTAATCCTCTGTTGAATCTGGCTCTGGGGTAAACTCTGGCATCGTTAATATCCATTCTACCCAACTTCCGTGCTCTGTACTCTGCTGGTTATTTCGTAATCTTCTAATTTCTTCAGTTTGCAATCTGACTTGATTGGTTAATTGCTCGTTGATTCTTTGTAGTTGTGATATGGTTCTTTGTTGATCTTCTATTCTCGCTGCTTGGTGCAAACCTTGATTTACGCTTTCTGTTAATACCATATCGGTATTTGTCCATTGTGCTTGAGCATTGTTAGTTATCTGTGTCATCAATTCACATTGATGTCTCCATATTGCTTCGACCTTTTGATCTTGGTATATTCCTCGATCTAGTTTTACTATTTCTATGGGTATGTTCGCGGTTGTTGGCTGCTGCATTACTTCTACGAATAGTAGTATCCGGGCTTGATATTGTCTGTCATTATTTTTCTGGTCCATCTCTTAATTTTAATAGTTTGTTAATTCGCATGCGTTCTCCTTTGACTAGTTATTCAATCTTTATGCAGTTTATACATTATATATACAATATTATACATAATACTACTACTACTACTATTTAATATTCTACACTATATACACCGTCTCTTTCTTGTCTCTTATCCTTATCTCTGGGGTTTCTATACGTAGTGTTCGTATATCCCCATAATTCTCATTTGTTACATTGTATACGTCAATTTCGTTTGACCATCCTTGTAATATTTCGATAATGGGCGATTCTTAAATCCAGATTCCGCTTGGGCTTCGATTTGAATTTACTATAGTTTCGTATTTGTCTGATCTTTCAACGTTGTATTGTTCCATCGCGATCTCGTAATCAAATTTCTCAATTGCTGGCCATAATCTTTTCCTTTTTGGTCTCCGTTTGCATTTGTTAGTGGTTTTCACTAGTTGGATTACTATTAGCATTATTACAATGCTCGTTACTGCACTTTTTATCCAAATCATTTTCGCCATGAAGTTAGTTTCGTTATTTTTCGTTGTTGTGGTTGCTTCTATTATTTGTTGTACTTCTTTGAGTGATTTCTGAAGTTGTAATGCTTCCTGAATTGATAGGTGGCTGTCATCCATGCCTTTTCTTTGCTTTGTGTTTTTCCGTTGCGACTTGTATGCGATTGCTTTCATTTCTGGTTGGTTTGTCGTTACTGATTTTGGTGGTTTTCTTGTTACCGTCCTCCAATAAATGTTCTTCCCTTTTTGGATGTGCACTTCGTATTTCCCGAATTTTCCTTTTGTAAGTATGCGATATTTTTGATTCTTTCCGTCTTCATTTGCTTTACATTGGATTCGTTTGTTTATCCTTCCGTACCTCTTGGCTCGATATACACAGATTCTTGTGATGGGTTTTTCATCCCTATTTTCGATTATTAATTCTTCTCTTTTGGCTGGGTTTAGTTCTACTTTTACTATTATTCTTTTGTTCTCTGGTGTTCGACATTTATATGGGTTTTCCTTTGATACTGTTCCTGTTGTTGAGGTATTTCCTTTTAATGTTTTGACTACTGTACAGGCGATTGTTTTGTTGTTCCCTGCACATGCGATATATTGTGTATCGCCTTTTAGATTTTCCCATAGGCATTTTTGTTTTTTCTTAAAGCTTACTCTCCAACAGTCTGTGACCTGGTCTCGTATGCATAGTTGTTTGATCCTTTCAGTCCCTATGTTCACTATTTGCAGATTGCCTATTCCTGGATTTACTTGGATTCTTATTCCTTTGTCTCCTTTTTCCGTCTTTCCACATATATCTTTTGTGATCCAGCAAGATGATGGATCTTCTGGTTGTAAATCTATTCCTCCTGGTTTTCCTATTGATCCGAAATAGCAACCTATTCTGATATTTTCAGTCAGGTGAAGACATACTTCTTTGCTTGGGATTCCTTTATCGTCTATTGTTCGCACCATAAACGATTTCAGCTCCTTCTGGGTATCTTTGTTAGCTTCCGTCAACCTGATTGACGTAAATAATATCATTAGTTTTTGTAGTAGGGATGGTCGGTTTTGATTTTCCTTTGATTGTTGTGAGCTTTTTTCGTGCAGTGGTATCCCTCGTTTTTGCTTTTTCTCACTGTTGTTATTATTCCCTTTTCCTTTCCTATTTTCCGCTCCTTGGAAAGTGTTCTTGTTTTGGTTATCTGGTGGTTCCTTTTTCTTATCCTGTGTAGGTTTGCCCTTATCTTGCCCGTTGTCTTGGTCCTCCTTGTCTCCATTATTACTTCAACCTCTTCCATTATTATTTTCTTTTTCATCCGGGGTCTTCTTTAAAATGTCGTCCTCGACATTTATTGCCTCGATTATATCTTCGTAGGTCTTTATTATCTTGGCTTTTAGGTCATTTATTTCCTTATTTCTAGTTTGCTCCTTTGAAATCTTATTTGTTTTCGATGCCATTCATGTATTATTTTCAATAATTGTTCCTTTCTGTCTCTGATTCGCATCGCTTCCAATGGGTTATTAGTGAATTTTAATCTTTCCCATTTTAGCATTGCTTTTATTGACTTTGGAAAAGGGTAGTAAGCGTATATTGTTTCTTTTAGCAAGATGTTTCTATTTCGTACTTTATGGTTCAAAACGAATACGCTTATTAGTGAGTTTTCGTATGTCCACTTCATTAGGTTGGCTGTTGCTTCATCTTGTTTGGCGTCGATAGCTTCCCATAGCGTTTGAATCGTTTTTCTCATCATTTCTCTTTCTTTTATTGTTGAGTTATTGATGATAAATTTCACCGCGTTTGCTTGTCTTGATTTTAGTGCGAATTGTAGTACGTTGTTTTCTCCGTTATCTTTGAATGTTAATCCAGTTCTCAGTAATTCTCTTAGAATGGTTGTTGAGGCATCTGCCGCTGCTGCTAGCATTAATGGGGTTTGTCCCTTTTCGTCTTTTACGTTTGAGGTTTCTCCACATTCTTGAATGAATCGAATGATATCTAATGTTCTTTTGGTATTTGTGTTTTGTACTGCGAAATGTAATGGAACGTTTCCTTCTACGCCCGTCATTGTGAATATTATCGGTATCTTTTCTTTTATGAGATTCATTTCTGATGGGCTTCTGACTCCTTTGGCATAATCTATTGCGATTCTTTCTGCTTTATTTATTGTTCTCATCCATCCTTTTCCTTCGACCTATTCTGGCATTATCTCCCTTATTGCTTTAACTATTGTGTCCATTTTGTCCACATTATCTTTTGTTGGGTCCAATGCTATCTTTGGTTCTTCTGGTTGAGGTTCTTCTTGGATTCGCTGATTATTTGTTATCGTTTCTGTTCTACAACTTAACATTAGTCCGCTTATTTTTAGTTGTCTGGTCTTCATACCTCGATTTTCTGGTTCTCCTATTATTGTCTGGGGTATTGCTTTACACCTGCTTACGTTTACTTATATAGGTCTGGTGAGTGGGTTGTTAACCAATTTAACTCGTGCATTATTCTCTTTTACATACATTATCTCATATGGTCCTTTGCCACTTCTTTGTAATTTTCTGGCTACACCTGGGACGATTTCTGGTGTTGCTATTATTACCCAATCTCCGACTTGAAAGTTATGTTCGCATACGTCTCGTTTTTTATCATGTAACTCTTTGTAGCTCTCTTTGTTAAATTGGATATTCATGTCTGCTGCTTTCCATATTTCTTGCATTCGATCTTTGAATCCTGCTACATAATCATCGATCTCCATATATTGTGATATCGGAGGTTGGTATTCCAAGTCTATCGGCATGTTACATTCTCTGCCATACATCAATTTGAAAGGACTCATTTTTGTTGCTGAATGTATTGACATTCTATTCGCCATGAGGCATAAGTTTATGTATCTATCCCAATCTTTCTGATGCTTGCTCACGTAGTTTGACATCATTTTTATTAAGATGCCGTTGAATCTCTCTGTTTGCCCATTTGTCTGTGGATGGTATGGCGAAGTCCTTAATTTCGCGATTCTGAAGTAATTTGTTACTTCTTCTATTATTTCACTCATGAAATTTGTTCCTTGGTCGGTTAGGATTTGTTTGGGTGTTCCATATCTACAACATATTTCTTCCACTAGTATCCTTGCTATTGTCCTGGCTTTTTGGTCTGGTATTGAAAATGCTTCCGGAAATTTGGTTAGATAGTCTGTTATTACTAATATATAGATGTTTCCGTCGTTGGTTACTGGTAATGACCCTACTACTTCCATTTCAATCATCGTCATTGGTTCTGGTGGAATTGGCATTGGTTTTAGTGGTGCCTTCAGTTTACTTCCTGTGCTTTTTCTGGTTGCGCATGTCAAACAATTCTTTATCCACCCTTTTACATCTTCTCCAATGTTTGGCCAATAATATTTTTGTTGTAATCTCGCTTGTCTTTTTTGCGGACATGTGTCCTCGCAGTTTTTCGTCATTCATTAGTAATAACCATCCTTTTTCCATGGTGTATCTATGTCTATGTGTTTCCATATGTTCTTTTAGTCTATTATTATTGTCGAAAATTTTCATATCATTGCTCTTCATAAATTCGATTGTTGTTCTCGTCTTCTTTCTGCTCATTTTTTAATTTCGTGAAATCTATGTCTTCTGCGATTATCATACATATTCGTCTTACGTCTTGGTCCATTAATTCTTCAAACATAAATCTTGACATACAGTCTGCGTTAGCGTTGGGTTTTCCTGACTTGAATTTGATGTATGGTGAGTATTCTTACAATTGCATTGCCCATCTCATTAATCGACTAGAGGCTTCCTTATGTTGGCCTAACAATACCAATGGTTGATGGTCTGTTGTGATATATATCTCGTGACCCCATAATAGTTATTTAAAGTGTTTAATTGCTTGGATTATTGCTAATGCTTCCCTCTCCGTTACCTAATAGTTCTTTTCATGTTTCTTAAATGTTCTATTGTAATATCCGATGACTCGTTCTCTTTTCTCTTCGTCCCATTGTCCTAGGACTGCTCCGGATGCATATCCACTTGCATCGGTTGCTAGTAAGAACGGCTTCTTAAAATCTGGATGAACTAGTATTGGTGCTGATATCAGTTTGTCTCTGAGGGTTTCAAATGCGGTTTGTTGCTCTTTATCCCATATGAATGGGGTGTCTTTCTTTGTCGATTCTTGTATTGGTTTAGCAATAGTTGCGTAATTCTTGATGAATTTTCGATAATATTCGCATAGGCCTAAAACTTCTTGCACTTGTGTGGCTGTTTTTGGTACTGGGCAATTCTTTATCTTTTCGATATTCCTTGGGTCTGACTCCTTGCCTTTTGCTGATGCGATATGTCCTACAAAGGTGACTTTTTTTTGGCCAATCACACTTTGAGGGTTTTAGTTTTAGTTTTCATTGTCGTAATCGAATAAACACATTTCGTATGTCTTTTAGATGCTGTTCGAAGGGGCTAGAATAAATCAACAAATCTTCAATATATACCATATATTGTTTAATGCCGTTGGTTGCAAAATTCATACATTTTTGAAAAGAAGCTGGTGAGTTGATTAATCCAAAAGGCATTTTCTTAAATTGGTATAAGTCTTTTCCTATTGTAAACTCAGTTTTCTCTGGGTCTTCCTCTTTGACCTTTATCTGCCAATAACCACTTTTAGATCTAATGATGTGAAATATACTGCTTCATGCAATATTTGTAACATTTCATTTATATCCGGTAGTGGATACGTATCTCTTTTCGTTACCGCATTGAGTCGTCGATAATCTATGCAGAATCTTTGTGTTCCATCTTTTTTCTTTACCATGACTACTGGAAATTGCCATGGCGAGCGACTTGGTACGATTACTCCTGCATCAAGCATTTTTTTCTAGATCTGTTTCTGCGACTGACTTCTGAGCTTCTGCTAATCAATATGGTCGTAACGTTATTGAAGTATCGTCTATTAGTGGTAAGTTTTGTTGCGTTACATCGCTTGTACCTAAATCTAAGTCGGATGCTACGAATATATCTTTAAACTCCATTAACAACTTTCGTAGTTTCTCCTTTTTCTTTTCGTTTAACAGCTTGCTGTCAATTACCCATAATTCCTTTTCCTCGGTTTCTTCAGTTTTGTCTTCTTCGTCGAAGTTGGTGATACTGATTGGTATTTCACTGTTGTCGTTTATATACACTATTTCTCTTGCTAGCGGTAATTCTCTCTTTTTCTCGAATTTGTGATTAGGTTCGAAAATCATTTCTCCCCTAGTTTCCTCATTTACTTTTACATAGCAAATCATTTGCGTACGTCCTGGTACTACTATTTTCTCCGGGCATCTTATTTCCGACTTTAACGTACATATCCTTCCGGTTTTATCTCTTAATTCCATTGATCCTAGGTCGATTATTATTTCTTTTAATAGTTTCGGCATGAGGTCCGTTCCAATTATGCAATCTGCGCTTAGTTTCCTGATGACTGCTAAATAGGTGTTGATTTTCACATTCTTGTATTCTATTATCGACCAGATTTTCCCGATGACTGATACTGATTCTTTACTACAAGTTATTACATCCATGTTCGTTTCTTCCATACATGGCCACAATCTTCCTGGGATTTTGTCCATTTTTATTGTCGAAATGTTTGCTCCGGTATCGATCATTGCTTTTATCTCGATTCCATTTATGTCTATTGCTATCGTTAGTGTTGGTCCTGCTAATTTTTGTAGCATAGATATAGTTCGCGTTTCTACATTTTGATCTACGCTTTTCGATCTTCTACTGGTTCTTGGTGCTAGTTCTGCCCAATTTGGTTCGTAAGGCGTTGGGTATATATTGCGTAATGTTGTTGATTTTGGTATTGGTGTGTTTCTCTCTACAGGCATTGTTGATTTTTTTTAAACATTCGTATACTGGTGGTGGGTGATTGTAATGTTTGTTTTGCTTCATCTTCTGGTTTTCCCATTGTTGGAGTTTTCCTTGGGTCAGCATCTGTGTGCCTCCTTGGTTGTCATCGTTGTCGTTGTTATCGCTACTATCGTTTTTGAAGTCTATCCATCGTCTCCAATTACTTATTTCTGTCGTTTTATCCTGGTTCTCTCGGCTTCCATCCTCATTATTGCTTTATATTTTCATTTAGTACCATTGTCTTTGCTAAGAAGGGTAGAAATCCTAGTGCCATCTTCCAATTTATTTTCCTTTCTCTTTTATATATGTCGAAACATGCTAACATTTGTGTTCGAATCACTCTCACAATTTGAATGATGAGTATAATTCCTAGAATTCCTGCCATCATTTGTCCGAATATTAAAAATCTTTCCCACATGGCTTTCATCATATTTTTGGTTGCATGTTGAAAATGGTCTGGTGACAATAATAGTTCGTAATTTGGCATTTCTTCATAGTTATTTCCTCCTGTTATCGTCACGATATTTGATAATATTGCTTGTCTTTGTGCTGGGAATAATAAGTGTTCTCGCGCGCGTTCTAGATCCTTTGTTTGATATATTCCACTCCGTGATATATCTACTGGTTTGCATTCCGCTTCGCTTGCTAATTCTGTGAGTCCAAATACTCTTGGTGGGGCTACTATCACTCGGGTTAGAAACTGTAACCAGCTTCCATCTCCTGTTTCGAATAATGGTCCGTATACATGTTAGGTACGAATTTAGCTGGGTTGATCATTCTTGTTACTGGTTGGGCGAATCTGATTTTTCCTTTGCATACTATTTTTAGTTCATTTATGCATTTTATTAAATCATAATATATTTTCTCTGTTGATGCTAGGCCTCTGTGATATAAAAAATCCATTTGTTTATTCATGTGTTGGTGTACAGGAAAAACTGCATTGGTGAAAATTCGTGACTCTCTTTAATAGCCTCCCTTTCCTGTTCTAGGGTTAATTATCCCCGCACACCCCACAATTTATCGCTTACTGTCATACACCCATGGTCGGAACCATGTTGGTACTGTGTGCAACAGCCGAATGACATTCGAGCAGGTGAGCATTGTTTCCAATACTAATCCTTGAACAATCTTCGTTCCCAGTTCACCGCGGCAGCTAGAAGGTCTTACGCATTTCATTCTGATCCCATAACCTTTAATAAGAACCTGGTTCGTTGCGTTTTGGGAAGTTGATGTGAATTGAAGGAGTATCGACTTACTCGCAACACAGTTTTAAACATCAAATCTTAACTATGGGGTTTACGAATTTGCAGTAGAGCTCCAATCCTTCCATTGTCATAGTTCTAATTCTTATTACAGTTAGATGAGTTACCTATCAATTTATCCCTTATTACTACTATAGTTCGTAAAACCTTACTATATTTTACGTTAAATTGAAAAACAGATGCCAATTGATTAATATGATTAAAACCTATCCTATTAATTACTCGATTTAATATTAATTGCATTCAAGGAAATAAAATAAGTATTATAACTAAACCGTATAATTTACCAACATATTATGTTAAATAATCCAGAGATAATGTGATAAAGTAATATAGAAGAAAATAAATTCAACGTAAAAATACATAGACTACAATAGGGTAAGAACTGAAGTCCTATTCACCAAGAATAAAGTACTGAGTAGAGATTTGAGTCACAATATCCTGCACTTGGGGCGTGTATTCTAATCCTCTTCATCGCTGTCCACCGGTAGACGTTGACGTTTGGGATATCAGTTGAAGGTAGCTGGAGTTACTTGGCTCGGCCCCTCTTGAGACGAGGTTGCCGGCCCGATAGTGGAGTGGGTGCTTGGAGATGCACGTTCACTCAAAATGCCTATCTCAATCGGTGTGAGATTCAGCATTGTCGATATGCGGATCTGATTTGGCGGCTCGTTTTCCTCCACATTCAGATTTATGTGTGTTGAGGTTGGTTGTCGGAAGAACGGCAGCGCCGGTGCGTAGATCACATCCGGTTCGAAAGAGTACTGCTCTACCTCTTCGTAAGCGGGAGGCAGGTCGACTATTTCCTTCGGTTCCCTTATTGGCAGATTCGTTTTTAATAGTGCGTTTTCTGCCCGTCGCCTTTCTCGGCGACGACGGTTCCGATTGCGTCGACGCCTCTGTGCGGTTGGGTCGCTGAATGGAGGGGGAGATGATGTGATGGAATGATATCCAACTCTTGCGCCAATCTCCAACTCGGTAGGCGAGTCCTGAGCTCATTTTCGGTAAAAATCTGCCGGAGCGCAGTGCTCTGCTCAGATATGGTAATCCACTGGCTCCGGTTTTCAACTATTAAGTCATCCCTGGCCCGAGACAGGCGGGAAAGTTTTTGATATAGGCCATGAGTAGTTTCGGGCGAACTCCACGTGCCCTTAATCTTCCGGTATTTAGTTTGCAGGGTCGCGAACTCCCTCTCTAGTTTATCTAATCTTTGTGTCATGGCCATGACGGATGGTGAGATTCAAGGAATACGGGGCAAGTTGGCTAGCGAAGACATCAAACGAATTGTGCAGGGATTCTTCGGATAAATTGTATGTTTTGTAGACAGTATTTGCGTTTCTTCTTCTAAGTGTTTGATTCGGACGGATGAAGATTTAGGAGTTACGACAATTTCGGAGAACTAACAAAACGTTTGATGAATAAACAGCTAAAAAGGAGGGAAAGAAATCATACGAAGGTTATAGTTAGGCAAATGTGGGTTGAAATAATATCAAAATAAAAATATTAATTATTAAAATAATAAGGGTGATGATTATTTTAATAATAATATTGATAACACCTACAGGGTTAAGAATCGTAATACTAGAATAATGACAAACCTTAATAATAATAATAATTGTAATAGAACTGTTTTAATAATAATACCATTAGTGATAGGTAATAGTAGAATCATACAAATAGCTTAACTAGTCATCCTCATGTTGGCCTAAAATATCGTTGTAAATATATTGACGGAATTTGTAATTTAAAATTTGTGTTTAATTAAATAGTTCTCGAGTATGATGATAGAAACCGTCTGGAATTAATTATGAAGCAATCTTATGACGAAATATGGCGGAGGTGATTTTACGTTGGTCTGTTTAGTTGTATTTTAATTCCATTATTTAGTAAGTTGAGGGAAGTTTCGGTTAGTAGACTACCGCAAACTTGCTTTCTATTTTACGTATTCATTATCCGAATTTGGGCTATCATTAAGGACTTGTGGTGTGGAATTATGATGTTGTTAATAAAATTTAATAATAATAATAATGAATTAAAATAATTGCAGTCAATAACCTGAATAGTGATAATAGTAATGTGAGAGAATTACAAAATTATGACTGTGAATATTTGGTCTCCCACCTGTGTCCCTTGCTCCATCTGAATTTTCACACTTGTGACCTAATTTATTTGTCAGGGATTCCAACAATCGGTTTGATTGATGAGAGGGGATTATCGAACAATCACGCCTATTCACTACAATGTTTGTCGATGCGGATGAATTTCATTCGTAATTAGAACTTATAAGTCATCATTAATGAATATTTCACTTACGAAATTTTTCGGAAAATCCTACGTGGAGGCGAAAATTTCAATGTGGCGGGTATTCCCAAAATAGAATTTCTCGTTATTGATTTAAGTAGTTGTAGTTTATTAACACTAGTGTAAAATCGGCAATTCGATCGAGTAAAGTATTTGTGTACTTTGATTTTGTTAAAGTCCACGGTTGAAATCATGTATGGATTTTGGTGGACTCTGGTCGGTAATTCTGTTTCTCCGAGGTATCTTATACGTACAGCTAAATTTGTCGGGTTAACGTTGACCTAAGATTCTCCTTAATATTATGGAATTTTCATGCATTATGGTATTTAGGCGGTTTTTGTCTGTTTACTTGGAATAGGTGTGCCTACTTATAGTTTTCAGACCGTCGAGAACGGTTGTTTGTGTGTCTGACACTTCCCAATGAAATTCGTTTCTACATGTTATAATCTGTGAGCGTCACAACGTCGTTTACTTATCCCTGCTGCCCAGTCGTCATGTGATTTGCAAGGTTTGATAGAAAAATCAATCTAACGATCGTCCAGTAATCATCCCTAACATTCCTAACTGACGGCGCCCTTCCCATAATTTAAGATTTTCTGCTTGTCTCGACCGACGTTTCCATCAGCCGTTACGAGTTGTTAAACGATGCCCTGCGGGTAAAGTCCTGCGTCTTTCGACCAGACCTCGCCGCGGACGACCGAGTTTTCAGGAGTGCTCGGCCCGCGATCTCAACTAACGGAACTTAATCCGTCAGCCGGACCACCGGCCTGCCCTCCTGACAGCTATTTTAATACGTATGAATATATAGATATTTGTAGGGACCTCGATATAAATAATTTATATGAAAACATAAACTATAAACAAAATTTAATTGTTACGAACATATTCACTAAATAACTAAAATAAAACTTAGGACACATTATAACAAGAATAATTCCTTTGCAAATTTGAAAATATTGTCAAAATTGTGATTAAAGTAAGTCAGTTGTAAAGTTAAAAAGTGTTAAAATAATGAATTTGGTCACTGTTTATATAGCAGTTTTATGCCTTTGTTCGACCAATAGGCGATTTTTGGCCATTTTAAAGGCTTTTTATTCTTTTTATTGATTTGAAATTATTTTTATAATTTTTTATATATTTTTCCTTATTTTTTGATATATTAATTTTATGTTACTGGGCTCTATTTTTTATTGTTATTTTTTATGGTATTCTTTTTAGCCCTTAATATTTTGTTTGTTGGTGGCCAATTCTGCCTATGTTTTTTCTAAACCTTATTTTGCAAAGTTTTGGCAGTTTATTTTATTTTATATATGTTTCTTTCTGTCTCTGTATGCGTTGATCGATTTTTTTAATATATGTTTTAATTAATTTTGTTATGTTTTAATTTGTTTATTTGATGTTTTTATTTTATTTTTGGTTTCTGATTGTGGTGCATGTGTATGTACAGTGACCATTTTCCTTATTTTTTTTTCTTTGTTTTAATTTGTGTTACCGTTTTTGTTTTAATTTTGGCTCTAAGCCCAACACATGTAAAGATACAGCTTTACATCCTTTGGGTCTATTTGTGCTTTTGCATTAGCTATTGCTGTTTGCAATAAGAATATCCCTTTATAATTTGTGCTGATTATCATTTCGTCGCACTTACTTACCATTCGTCCTTTTATGAATCTCATTCCTATCGTACTGTCAGTTGAGATTACTACTGTTAATGTGGTTTCTGATCCGATATTGGTGGTAATGGTTGGGTTTTTGATTTGTCCGGTTCTTCTTAATTCTTCCATAGCTCTCTACTGGGTGTTTGTTTCGGTTTTGCTGTGTACTTGTCCTTGTACTTCATCGAATATCGCACTTTTCAATAAGGTCAGTCGACAAGCTCTAGTGTCTGCGTGGTACACGATCTTTGACATTCCCGTAGCACATGATTTGTCTGTTGCTAGACATTGTCGGTACTTCTTCATTTCTTGTGTGTCTGGGTCAAAATAGCCTTGATACTTTTTCAGCTTGACTTGATAACTTTCTATTACTACTATGCCTCTGACTAGATGATTTAACAGTGTGTATTCTCATCCTTCACATGATCCGTCTCCTGCTTTTATTCTTCCTGCGACGTATACTCTGGTGGTTTTTATCTTTCCATCTTCTGCTGCTACTTGGATTCGTCCTGCTATTCTGATGACTCCGGTATTGAATCCTTCTTCGCATTCGCTTCGCGTTACTGTAACTACTGTCGTCTCTGTTCCGGCTTCTATGATTGTTGAGTGTGAATGATGTCCACAATGGAATGCTACGATTTTTCTTGTCACGGTACATTCTCGGATTTCTGTTTTTATGAAATGTACCTCTTGATATACGTTATATGATACTGCTGTGGCTGTTCTTTGCAACTTTCCAGGATTTGCGGCTTTACATTCTTCTGTTTCTTTTAGCGAGTATTTGTCGCCAATCTTTATGTTATCACAGTCATATACCACAAATGGTTCTGCTCCTTTTATACACATCATCCATATGAGTATTGTAGTGATGATTGCGTTCATTCCCTTTCTGGCTGTTCTTGGATCGCTTGCGTTGATGGTCTCGAATTCCGTCAGTAATTCCTTTTATTTTGTTTGCATCATATCCGTTTGGTCATCTCCGCTTATCAAGTTTATAAAAGCCTGCCATCCGCCTTGGGTTAAGATAAATGGTTCGATTACTTTCCTGATAATATCTGTTATCGCGAATTCATATCCATTTGTGTTATATTTCGGCGTTCGCTTTCTGTAGATCGCTATGGTTTTATACATCAAGTAAGCCATTCCTACTAAATATCTATTTGGATTATCTGATCGTTTCGTTGGGTGATTTATTATTAATAGTAATTCTTCCTGATCTTTGGTTTTGGTCCGTACTTTATTATCCACGATCTTGGTTATTATTGGTTTTATTGATGCCCAAAGCTGTTTCGCTTCCGTCCCGATATTATTGAGTTTCAGGTTTCTCTTTGCTTCTGGATTTGCTAATCCCAGCATGTCGGCTATTAATTTATTGATTCACTTTGCTCCTTGTTCGTGACCCGTTAGTTTTCCTTGTAATTGTTTTGTTACTTTAATTTCGTTTATTTAATTTCGTTGTTAGCTGATCCATTTGCATTTGTTCTTTGGTTTTCTTTTCTGTTGTTGGTTTGTCCGTTTTTGGTCGTCCTCTTGGTCTCTTTTCCATCGCCATACTCGTTTCTTTTCGTTTAGGTTGCTCATTTGTTGTGTCTCTTGACGTTATGGCTTCACATTCTTTTATTCATTTGTCCCATTCGTCCCCTGTTGAGTTTCGGCTTCTTCTTTCTTATTTTCTTTCCTCCTCTTCTGTATCTGGTTCTACTGTTTCTGCTGGTTGCTTTTGTACGCATACGAATCCGTCCAAATCATCCGTTGTAAAATCGTTTTCATTATCTGTGGTGAATAGATTTCTGGATTCTGGGACTCTCCTTGCTACTTCCTCGTTTGTAATGTCGTTTAGGTCATTTAGTATTTCCTCGTCTCCTGTTGTTATGACGGTTACTTCGTCTGTTGCAGGTGGGATTTCAGACGTATTTAGGCTTTCCTGTCGCCCTATTGGTGTTTTCGTTTTGATTTCTCTTTTGTTGAGTTCTCTACCTGCAATTTTGGTTACTGTTAATACATTTATTACTCCTAACTGTAACGGTGTGACTCCTATTTCGATATCGTCGTCTAAGGATCGTCGTTCATGTTGTAGATGGAATGGTAGCTTGTATGGTATTCTCTTTTTTACCTCATTTACTTTAGCTGTGATATAGAAGTCTTTTTTCATTGGTTCGAAATCTGGTGTCATAATTTTCGAACTGTACGATGATTCGTGGTCTAGCTTCCTCTTTTTGACTCGTAATTTCATCTTTTTTTCGGTTTCTATTTCGATTGTAATATATATATCATCATATTTTACAAATTGCGATGTTTTTCCTGTTACGTATTTCTTGAGTAGGAATTGTAGCATTCCCCCCGCTACGTTTTCGGTGGATCTCGGTTTTTGACTTACCGCTGATCTTGGTTCCACTCCTAGCTTTTCGCTATGTCGTTCTTCCCAATGTCCGGGTTTGGCTATCGAGATTATTGTTTTCCGATTAAACGGCCATTCCAATTGTCCGTCGTACCTTCCTTTTGTTAGTAGGAAAAATACTGATAAATACTTTCCTTTAGCCAATCCGTCTCAGTTCGGGTATACTCTCAACTTCATACGATATCCTCCAATTTCCGTGAAGAACTGATGGCTTGTTAGGCTGGTAATTTTTCCTTCTTCGGCCGATTTTACTTTTTCTGCCCAACCCTCTTATTTTCCAGGTGTAAGGTGCTAATCTAGCTCGGTCATTTATTTCCTCGTCTTCTTTTGGTTGCCATTCCATTTCGTCTATTATCTCCTCTGGTAGATTTTCGTATGGGCTATCTTCGTATAATTCTAAAGTTACTTCGTTGGCTACTTCTACTGGTGCTTCTCCTGGAATGTGGTTTCTCCATTTTGGTTCTGTCTTCACAGTTTTCCACTCCCAATCCTTCTCACTCTCGTCATACACCTTTTTCTATGGTGTCGACCGACAACATGAGTCATCTACTGGTTGTAATTTTGTGCTCAGCTTTGTATCTTGTCTCCATACTTGGTATATTGTTAGTATTCGATCCATTTTTCTTTTCATTTCCTCTTAGAATTCTCGGATTTGTTGCTCCTTTTACGTCGTATTTCTCCTTTCTGGTTCGTCCACTGCTATTATGATTACAGTCTCTCCGTTTTCCCATATACCTACTTTGTATATTGGGGTTCGTTCTCATGGTCCCATTTGTCGTTTGTGGTACATTATTACCACTTCTTCTACCATCACAGCGATATAATGCACGTTAATA
Source organism: Schmidtea mediterranea (assembly GCA_022537955.1). Taxonomy (NCBI): domain Eukaryota; kingdom Metazoa; phylum Platyhelminthes; order Tricladida; family Dugesiidae; genus Schmidtea; species Schmidtea mediterranea. The sequence goes on from CM039680.1 coordinate 216,599,844, forward strand.
TTTTAATTTTTACATTTTAAACTTCATTACTCAGATTTTTGGCACAGCAACAATTTACGACGCTTTCCACGTTCCCTTCCCTTATTTGACCTTAGGATTGGTTGTGTCGATGTTAGAATATTACGAAAGCCCACTGGACTACTCGGTGTTTATGATTTTATGCCGATATAAATCTTATATTTTAGGTCGATTTTTTGGTAGATGAGTGACGATGGAATAGCCAAAAGGCTAATCCCTCATCAACCCATTTCCTCTATAACGGATAGTATTGACGTTTGGGTTCCTGCGTTGCAATTTGACCTTGAAGTTATTTGTCTAATTTAATTCTAATTTTTATTATTTCTTGATTTAGTTTGGCAATTTGTTTCTTTACTTTTTTAATTGAATATTTCCAATTAAAATTATTTAATTTTATTTCCACTTTTCATGAACTTTTGTTCTTTTAATTAAATTGTCAACTTCCGGTCAAATTTCGGTGTTTTCTTGTTATTTCTGTGTTTATTTCGTGCGGATCTTGTTGCATTTTGTTATGTTTTTAATTTATTTTTATGTTTTCGATTTTATATTTTAATTATTTCTTTCTGGTATTTTAAAGTGGTTATTTGATGTTTTATGGGTCTGATTTTAAATCTGCGTGTTATGTTTGCGTCCTATTACCGATTCATTTAAACAAACTCTGTTCTGACCCAACAAAAGTAAAACATTAATGGATTAAATGAGTTAAAATAAAATATTTTTGGTTGAATAAATCTATTTAAAAATTTAAGAAATAAATTGCCAATTTAAATTATGAAAATAGTAAAAATTGAGTAACGATGGGCTCGAACGTCAAATCACTGAACTAAATAGCGAAAGAGAGTAGCTCGAGAGTGGGTCTTTTGACTCAACTTTCTTGCAATCAATTTCGATGAAATCGACATAAAATTTGAAACAACAATCGGCTCAAAATCACTAACACCGAGTAGTCCAGTGGGCACTCATTAAATATAATATGAACATAAATAGATCATAAGGACAAAAAAGGGGAAAGGGTAGCGGGGAAAATTGCGAAATCGTTGCAACAGTTAAAATGAATAGCCATCTGAAAAAGATTAATCCGAACGACCAAAATCATGAAAAGGAATATTTTAAATAATAAGTAAGAACTAAATAAATTATGTTGAGTTGAGACGGAAAATATGGGCAGAACGCTACGTAAATTTTCGGAAATCATTAAAATATTTATCATAAAATTGTAAAATAAGGGCGGAACACTGCTCAAATTTTCTGAATTGTGGGGTTTGTGGTATTTAACCTTGACCCCGTGCATATAACCTTCTTGCCCTCCAATGGTTGCCTGTTGCTGAGCAATGTTGGTGGTGCAACCACTGGTTATGAGACCGTCAAAGGTGAGCGCTACGGAAGCACTGCTAAGGCCCGGCTCATAATGGGTTCAACTGCCGATGGAAGGTCTGTGTGCGATTTTCCTATTTCGGTCCTTTCTCGTTGTACTTGACACCCTTAACAATTAAATTTCATCCGAACTATTTTTCAGTTTCAATTTAACGGATTTTAAGTCTACTATTAACAATTAGAGGGAAATATAACAAATGGAACTAAACAATTAACAACGATCATTTATTGGATAAGATAATTATAGTAATGCTCGACGCTTCGCGCGTTCCGCCTTTCCTGGGCGTCGCTGAGTAGGTTTCGCTGCCGGTTTGGTTGCCTCTGTTGCCTCCCTATAGGCCAACTGAGCCGGCGCAAACAAAAGTGGATAAGTTACGGAATTGCTCTCCTGACAAGCCGATAACGCTACCTCCAAGCTGCGGATTTGTACTTTCTGGGTTTGACGGAGCTGCTTCTCTTCTGCCCATCCACGTTGTGTAGCGGTCAATTTTTGATATAGCGTCTTCACTTTAGCGGGGTCTACCCATGTTGCCTTAATCTGATGGATTTCTCTCGTCATCTGTAGTAGTTGCCGATGTAACGCTGCGTTTTCTTTACGTGATTTTACCAGCTCTTTACTCAACATTTTGAAGGAGCCCATGTCTACAATAAGACGAAAATCATTAATGCTTCGCACCATTTTAACTGTCAAAATTTTTTATCTATGTCAACGTCAAATTATTTTATAGATTTAATCTTATCAAGTATCTGTATTACGCCGATTGCTTTATCTCCCTATTACTATTATTATCTCAATTTCGACAATGTTAAATAGTTCGTAAGTGAGGAGAGAAAATGTAAAATCCAATTTTTTTATTTTTATAACATTTTAACGCCGCATAGAACTTCGGTAATATGAATTTTGGCTCCGTTTTGGTCGTACTCGAGCGTATGGATGGTCCTTGTCTTCTCTCGGACTTCTGTCATCGCTCCGCATCTCTTTAGGGAGTATCTTACTCGGAATTACTACATTCATGGGTGTGGATCGCTCTTCTAATCTCGGATTGGAGTTCAAAGGAAATGCCGTACGAAGGGGCATACTCGTCCGTGCTCGGGATCCTTCCCGCGGCAATGTCCGAGTTTACTCTGGCCAGGTGGCGTCTAGCCATTTCCACCTGCCAGTTTCTCTGTTGCTGATGCTCCTCAAGGCGAGCCAGGATAAATTCGGCGCGACTTCGACTTTCTCGAGCTGGATTGCGGCCCGGTTCCCTTTTGATCGCGACGTATGGTAGATCGGTGTCTCCGTAATCCTCTTGACGACCTGTTCTATATCTCTTACGGGACAAATTGAAAATCCCGCGTCCCACATCGTCTGCCTGCATCTGGCAGTGGATCGTGCTGGGAATCGCACGGTAACTCGGGATGCGTCGATCCATGAGTCGTCTAGAAGATAAGAATCATTATAACAGGGCTGTTTATAAATTTCCAAAACTATCAAAATCTAGATGATGCGTTGCACATAAAATCGGTCATCATTTGGTCTAATGTGTAAGTAGACAGGAGTTTAGAGTGAGTGAGTGACGATAAGGCGCTAATGAAGTAGAGTATATGCATGTTATATTGTCGGCAATACGTTAGGAAATTGTTCGAACTGTATCATTTATCATGGGTTCTATTTGACGAAGAGAAGTTGAGAAAATCGAACTAGTTGACAACGTCAACTAGTCACGTCGCATACTTTACGATTGATTTACTAGATGATGAAATAAATTGTTTATCAATGTAATTTTCGGCATGTGTTAACTTCTCTATCATTTGGGCATAGGTTAATATCGTCCGACGTTATGCGTGCTTTTATTTAAGGCTCTACTGCATTTCAGTGTTAGTTGAATTTATGATGACTCTTTGATACAAAACAAAATAACACTAGCATAAATGAATATTGATTCAATAAAAGTCGATTTTTTTTCCAACGATCAGTTTCCATAATTTCTGCTCTCCTAAAGTCATGCATTATCCGGTTCGATTTACTGTTTACATGAATAGTTCGTACCAAGTTTGAAAGGAAAGGAAGGAGGGTTCATGTCGAATTCCAATACGGTGCAGCTCATAGGTGTTACAAAACGAAAATAATAATTAGGTGAGAGTAATAACTAAATGCAATTTTTACCTTCTCGTTCACCGATTCTCTCCTTCATGATTACCGCAAAATTGCATTGATTCATACTACGTGGACTAATTCTGTTCAAATGAGATGATTCATACGCTGTTATTTAGCCGATTTAGTCTTGGTGGAAATTTTTCACATTTATTCATCAAGTAAAATCATTTCTCAAGTTATGTTATTAGTGTAATTTGTCCTATTGATCATTGCATCACAATTCCTTATTCGGCTTTTCAGATTGTGGTCAGTAATTACAATTCGCTGGATCCGGGTTTGGCATATTTAATGAAAGATCCTCGATCGGATACTCTCTGGATTCAAAGATCTTAATGCAAAACATTCAGAGGTTATCAATGACTCAAATTCGATATTCCTCCTCATATACGATCATTTGAGATAACTATTCGAATGGATATGGTCTCTGCATTACTACTATGAATATCCAATATCGTCCTGCGATACTCGTTTCTGTTTGTTTAGTGATTTTTCATCACGATCCTTAGGGTAAAATTGGTCTTACCTTCTATCACTTGTTTATTTTTTCGGGAATTGATTTGTTCAATTAGTCGGATAATTATGGTATTAGCCTAATCGATTTTTTGATTTAATTATTTGAGTTATCGTTTCGTTATTTCGCCTTGATGGAAAGATTAGTTTCAACAAGATTTTAAACTGATTTTAAGTTGGCCTTCTCAGTGTAACTCTAAGATGACGGTGGATCTCTTTTCATTAAATTGATCTGTCATGGCTTTCTTTAAGATATTTTATTTTTATCGTTAAAATAATTCATGTTACTTATTTGATGACATAACAACGATTTCCCACTTCCTTACCACACTCCCTTCCTTATTTGACCTTAGGGTAGATATTTCAATATTAGAAGATTATAAGTGCCCACTGGACTACTCGGTGTTTATGATTTTAAGCCGATATAAATCGTATAGTTTAGGTCGATTTTTTGGGAGATGGGTGACGATGGAATAGCCAAAAGACTACTCCCTCATCATCCCATTTTCCCCTATAATGGATAGTATTGACGTCTGGATTCCTGCGTTACTCACGCCAGAACCTTCACGGACACAAGCTATTAGCGGATGGACCGCAATTACACAGCTTGAATTGGTGTGTAGATTTAATTTTCGTGCGGTGTTGTATCGGCTGAAGGTCGGAAAAATTTCGACAAAAAACATTATGTTCGTCTTGAAGCATTTATTCTGACCATAATATAGTCTGACCATAATATATTAGCATCATCATGGCATACATAGTACAAATAACATTTTCTCACACAAGCGTCAAGTAGTACTTACGTTTAAGTTGCTTGAACACTGTATGGAAAAGATTCAGATAGGTTCGTTCTGAATTCGCTAAAAATGTTGTTTCTAAGATAAGTAAAACTTAGTTTTATTGAGTTTTTCAAAACGAGTTTTTCACGAGTGAAAAATATTGTGAAAATTCTGTGAAAATGAATTGGTATGCATACCTGTTCTGTGACCCTAATCTTGCATGTGAAAATTAATGAAGTAAAACAAAATTTGACCTTGAAGTTATCTGTCTAATCTATTTCTAATTTCATTATTTTCGTGATTTAATTTGACAATTCGTTTCTTTTATTTTTTATTGAATTATTTCCTATCAAAATTATTTGATTTTACTTCTATTTTTCATTAACTCTTATTTCTTTAACTAAATTGTCAATTTCCGGTCAAATTCCTGTGTTTTCTTGTTATTTTTGTGTTTATTTTGTGCGGATCTTGTTGCATTTTGTTATTATTTTAATTTATTTTTATGTTTTCGATTTTATATTTTAATTATTTCTTTCTGGTATTTTAAAGTGGTTATTTGATGTTTTATGGGTCTGATTTTAAATCTGCGTGTTATGTTTGCGTGCTATTACCAATTCGTTTAAACAAAACCTTGTTCTGGCCCAACTGAATTAATCAAATTACTCTATCGAAAATTGTAAAGTAAAAGTAGAGCGCGGTTCAATTGTTTGTATAATATTCTGATAAAACTGTAAAATAAGGGCGCTACGCTTCTAAAAATTTCCGAAATAACAAAAATTCTTTATCGAAAACTGTAAAATAAGGATAGAGTATGGCTAAATTTTTATATAAGTAAAGTATTTTCACAAAGCTGCGGAATAAGGACGAATCCCTACTAAAAATTTAATAATAATAATGAGAAAAGTAATGATAATGGTAATTATAACAATAATAATAATAATAATAATAATAATAATAATAATAATAATAATAATATTAATAATAATAATAATAATAATAATAATAATAATAATAATAATAATAATAATAATAATAATAATAATAATAATAATAATAATAATAATAAATATAATGGTAATGGTAGTAATAACAATAATAATAAATGTAATAGCAGTAACAATTAATAAAGATAACACATAAAGTGGTAACAATGATAATACTAGTAACATTAATAGGTAACATAGTAGTTATAATAGGGATGAGGATAAGAGAGATACTGCGATGATATTTAACATAACAAAGGGTGTACAGGCCATAGTAAAATCAATAATATGGACATCGGCAAGGATGACTATATCATTTATAGACATAATGATAAATGATATTACAATATGATTAACATTTGAAGAAGATAGGACCTAAAAATCGAAATCGAGCACAGGCCTTCTATCGGCAGCTCGTTGGACCCATGGATCGTTAGTTCAATTATAGCATTAGCAATATCGCTCACTTTTTGCGGACGATCCACCCACTTGAACACAGTTCTGACGTTGCTTACAACGAGTGCCGGGTGGCAAGCGAAAATATTTTTATGGGGTTGTCTGGGTAACAACCATCTAGTTTCAAAATATCAACACCCAGAAACCCACCAAATTTAATAATTTAAGAAATTATAGAATTATAAATAATGAAAATTTAAAAATTATTTTTATTATCCTGTAGTCAAGAAGTGTGTTTTTAAGAATCATTTATAACCTTTAAGTTTAATAAAAATGATAAATTAAAATGATAAAGCGTTTTTTTTAGTTTTTCACGACGGTTGCAAGATAAAGTTAATACTTAAAATCTAAATCTTAACATATATTAGATTTAATTTAAAATTTAATTTTAAAATAAATATTTATTTGAAAATATTTATGATGTTAAAAATCTATTTCTTCTCCAAGGTTGCAAGATAAAGTTTTCTTTGTTTAAATAATATTTAACCTTATAATAATTTTTTTAAATAAATTGAATTACAATCAAAAACTTACAAATAATGGTAATTTTTCAATAATTTTTTTAAAATAAAGTTATGTAATTAACTTTAAATTATATTTTAGAGTTTTACTGTTTATTTTGTTCAAGATACTACCACTGATTTATTGAAACAGGCTCATGATTCTATAAAAGCAATTGATCAAGTTAAACTGATTTGGATAGAGGAAAAAAAACTTTTAAAAACTCAAAATTTTGGAAAAAATCCAATGTTTGTTTTAGGATATTTTGAATGTTCATCATTAAAGTACTTAGAATCATTAAAACTTCCAATATTTGGGCCTCAGTGTTTATTGGCTTATTTTGGAAAAGATGATGTCTTACCTAAGTCACCATATCCTTTATTTAGTATTGCTTTGAAAGATATACATGTATGTTTTTCATCTATTGAGGAAGAAAATAAAATCGATCTTACAAATAAAGTTAAAATGATGCATGGATTTGTCAGTGATGCATTAAAAGCTAATGTTCAGATATTAATTTCTTCTTCTGTACAATCTCGCAAGTATCGAGTTGCATCTGAAAAAGGAATTCCGGTTGTCAGAAAAGAATGGGTTGAAGAATTATGGACCCTATCCAAAAATTGTGTTCAATTGAATGGAGTTGACCAAATTCTTATTGACAAATATCAAATACCTATCCTGCATAATTTAAAAATATGTTTATCGGGATTTAATGAATCCGAGCGAGATGAAGCTAAACAAATGGTGAATGAAAACGGTGGCAGTTATTATCCGAACTTAAATGTCAATGATTGTACTCATTTAATAGCAAAAAATGCATCTGGTCAAAAATTCAGTTATGCTAAAAAATGGAATATTACGACAGTTACTTGTGAATGGTTGATAGAATCTATAAAGAAAGGATATGCTTGTGATGTTGACCAATATCAATTGTCGGATGAAATTCATGTTCCCGGATCTACTCCGAAAAAAGATTCCAAAATTATTATGGATTCAAAATGCAACGAAATTTCTGTTATCTTCGATGGATCTCATGCCGATGAAACGCGTTTGGACAACCACGACGAATCGGATTGTGTTCCAGATTCTCGAATTTGGATTGATTGCCATTTTCAATTATTGGATTGCAAAGAGGAATTCGTTACGAAATGGGAAAATCTGATAAAGGAGAATGGAGGAAAGATTGTTAGTTCTGTAACAATGCCACCTACACACATCATTGTGGGCGATTGCACAAAACTTACTGAGAAAACTGATGGAATTTTATATCTCAAATCTGATTGGTTGCAAGCATGTCTCAACGAAAACAGATTGGTTAATGTCCATCAGTATATTGTTGATATCTATAGCCCAGCTGCTAATGTTCAGTCTGATAATTGGGGATCTATGAATGAGCTTGATTGGGGTGACACGATGAAAACAGTCGAAGTGAATAATAACAAAGACGAATCCACAGTCATTGAAAAATCCACAATGTCAATTGATGCGATTCCCAATGGAATTTTCTACAAATTTATATTTCATATGGACAATGAAACCTGTGAAAAATCGATTCGGATAGTAAATTCCATAACCGAAAATGCCGGAACGGTTATATCGACCACAGAAGGCTCGACTCATTATATTCTCCCGAACATATTCTCTACTCCAATCAAATCGATTAGTAGCTCGACTCGAGTCGTTACTGTCTATTACATCGAGCAATGTCTCGAACAGAATCAGATTCTGCCGCTGGATTCCGATTTTCTATTCAATCCTATTTCAATCGATTCCAATCACTACAACACGATTCTCGTTGGAACTGTCATTTCATTCAGTGGATATCCCGCGGAAGAGAGGCAACTATTGAAAGAGATCTGTACGAAACTCGGAGCAACCGTCCAGGATCAAATGTCTCGGAAAAAAATTCCCTCCAAACGAATCCTCGCTACGACTCATTTGATAATTTCTAAGCCCGACAATAAGAAATTTCCATCGAGTAAAAGTTGGGGAATTCCTGCAGTCACAAAACATTGGATCGGGGAATGCATTAATCGATTGAAACGAGTCGATCCGGTAAATTACCTCCTCCAATCGGATGACAGCAATATATCCGTGGCTACAACGACAAGCGACCAATCAAATTTCAACGAGACATGTATGAGTATCGATCACCCGATCAGCGGCAATAAACCCGAATCGATATTGCCAGCAATCGAGGAGTCAGGTCCGGTCACAGATTGCGATCAATCGAAATCATCAATTAAAAACCAATGCAGTACTCCAGTTAGAAATAAAGCACTCGATATTGATTGGAAATATAGTGATATGGAATCGCCGATTTATCGAGAAGATCCAAATAAACCGAGACCGAAACTGATATACGATGAGAATATGTTCAAAACGCCTGAACAATGGAAAAAATACCGCAAACCAATCTCACCAATCAACACTCCAGAAATGAGGAACGGGCTGGCAAGGCGGATAGCTCGAATGGAACTGGAAAATAAGGATAAGCCGTATAATAAATATTTGGGTAAGCTTTATGTTTATTGATTATATATTGCGGTACTCTCATCTTCCTATGTGTGCTGCAAGTGCGACTGAAGGGAGTTAGTTGTGTTATCTCTCTGCATTCACAGTATTTCTCCGTGTTAACGGCCTCCAATAACCATTCTGATCTCTCGACTGCTTACATTATTAATAATTATTTTTATTTATTCAAATTTTTGCCCTAAATATTTATTTTATTGGATAATAATTTTGCCGCAAAGATACATTTTCTCTTGCCGTTTATTCTGGCATTTAGCGGTTCGGGCAGAAATCTGTGACCAACTGTAAAATACTAAAAAGTATTCCGTATTCACCAAGTCATAGAAGTGGTCCAGTTACGGTCAACAGTTAGGTGGGGATTTGGTTTTGTTTAAACCAAATCAATTATGAATTGTCAAATGTCTATCTATGATAATAATAAACAGCAAGAAACTACAATTTTCAAATTCTCTATTTTACAATAAATTTTATTATTTAAACAATTTTCTTTTCCTATTTAATTAATTATTTATTTTACATATATCCCCGAGGTTCTGACGAATCTTCATTCCTGTGTCTTAAATCGGCATTGCAACAGTTTCGTAATCGATGATTACTTTCATGAGAATTCCTATTATCCATGGAGATGTACATGGCTGATTTTTAGCGGGTTTTAGCGATATTGATTGCAAAAACTCCAATCTTCCATTTACAATACATGATAGGTACTTCCACATACTATCATCGACCGTGATTTGCATGTTCCCATCAGATAAATCTAAAATCGCTATTTTGTTTCCTTTCTTTCTCCACTCTCATATAGTTTCATTACAGAATACTGTTTTGCCGCTATAACCGTCTAAATAATGATTTAAAACTCCAACAAGCTCACCGAATCGGTTTTCACCATTTTTAACCCACTGCTTGATGACTTTGAGTGCCTAGATTGTCTTTGGTTTTTTCTGGATCTAACTTGGAGTATTGATCTGACATTAATAATGGGGCTTCTGTGTTCCAATTCCATGATACCATTCATTCTTTGTTGAACTTTGCTTCTTTTTCCTTTGAATTGTCAAACTATAAACTTCATTACTATTTGTAGCCGTCAAACATTTCAATTTTTCATCCAAATCTGGCATCTTCGCTGATTGTCACACCACCTTATTCTATAATGGCGTTCATACCTAATATGACTTCATATCCCGCTATCATTTTACTAGAAATGAAACACTATAAAAAAGTACTTTCCTTCTAATTCGATTTCTGCTTTGCTCTGACTCACTGGCAGTATCGACCCATCTGCTAGAAACACTTGAGCGTTGGGTGACGTATAACTGTTGTCGAGCAGCCGGAATCTATGAGACATAGCATTTTAAATCCGGTCTTTCTTTTAACATCTTTTTGGGATCGAGAGAGACTCCGAATTTTCCCGATTTTCAATATCGGGATTGATGTCCAAGTACTTCACATCGGGAGCATTGAATTTTCTTCTTGTTCACATAGTTACGGGGAAAATTGTTTTTGTTGCATATGAAGCATTATACATTCTTGATGTCTTTGTACTAAATTCAATCGTAAAACAATGTCATCGATTGTGTCGATTGACGTTTTCAGATCTCCAGAGTTGAAAGCCGGATTCTTAATTTTTGATAATTGAATTTTAATATTGCCCCCAATCTGGAATCTCTTATTTAATAACTTGCAAAAGCATGCTTCTTGGGGTTCGTTGAAAGCCTGTAGCAATAATTTTTTAATTTCTTCATAGCTAATATCTTTGTTCTTCACTGCAGCAGGCAAAATTTCCTTTTTTCCATTTAATTTATGGAGCTTGCATATTAGTTCAAACTTATTCAGTTTTTACATTTTCTCCATTAAAACATTCTATTGCGCTTAGAATGTCTTTTATCATGCCCGGATAGGTTGTATGATAATAATAAACAGCAAGAAACTACAATTTTCAAATTCTCTATTATACAGTTTATATTTATTGGATCCATTTTTTCAGACGAGACATTATCCGATACATATGATCCTACTGCGCCGAAACCTCTAACAGGAGTCGTGATTTACATTTTTGGATCTTTTCAGGCAGAATATTTGAAATTGATGAGAATTGTTAAAAATCTCGGCGGGCCTCGTGTTTGGGCGTATGATTCAAAGGTACACTCATTGTTTTTATTTTTTATTATTATTATAATTCATATTATTTATTATTATTATTAATAATAATTAATTTTATTATTATATAAGTATTATTTTTTTACTATTAATTATTAATACTTTTTTTATTATCATTATTTTTAATTAATTCTAATAAACATTATTTTATTATATAATTATTATTTTATTATTATATAATTAATTTTAATTAATATTGTTTTATTGTAATTGTATTATTAATAATAATTAATACATTTTTATTATCATTTTTTTAATAATTTTAATAAATATTATTTATTATTATTTTTTTATTACTACTGGTGTATAAATCGAGTATAAAAATAGACCAAACGGGGCATTTGTGACAAAACCAATCGAAAAAAATCGAGAAAATAAACAAAGCTTATTTTAATAAATATTATTTTATTATAATTGTATTATAAAATTATTATTTTTGTATTATAAATTATTTTTATTATTTTATTATAATATTATTATTATAATTCATATTATTAATTATTATTATTAATATTATTAATAATAATTAATACTTTTTTATTATCATTATTTTTAATTAATTTTATTATTAATTTATTATTAATTATTTTTATTATATTATATAATTATTATTAAATTTAATTAAAACTTTTTTATTACAGTATATACTGGTGTATAAATTGATTATAAAAATAGACCAAACGGGGCATTTGTGACAAAACCAATCGAAATAAATCGAGAAAATTGTATTATAAAATTATTATTTTATTATTATAAATTATTTTTATTATTATAAATTATTTTTATTATTTTATTATAATATTATTATTATAATTCATATTATTAATTATTATTATTATATTATTAATAATAATTAATACTTTTTTTATCACTAATATTAATTAATATTATTTTATTATAATTGTATTATTATATAATTATTAATTTATTATTAATTATTTTTATTATATTATATAATTATTATTAATAAATTTAATTAATACTTTTTTATTATCATTTTTTTAATTAATTTTATTAAATATTATTTTTTTATTACTATTTTTATATACTGGTGTATAAATTGATTATAAAAATAGACCAAACGGGGCATTTGTGACAAAACCAATCGAAATAAATCGAGAAAGTAAACAAAGCTTATTTTAATAAATATTATTTTATTATAATTGTATTATAAAATTATTATTTTATTATTATAAATTATTATTTTATTATAAATTATTTTTATTATTTTATTATAATATTATTATTAATATTATTAATAATAATTAATACTTTTTTATTATCATTATTTTTTAATTAATTTTATTATTATTAATAATTAATACTTTTTATTATCATTAATATTAATTAATATTATTTTATTATAATTGTATTATTAATAATAATTAATACTTTTTTATTATCATTTTTTTTAATTAATTTTATTAAATATTATTTTTTTATTACAGTATATACTGGTGTATAAATCGAGTAATTTAGTACTAAATTTGAGGACTTTTTTCCAAAAAATCCTTTTTGTAGAATGATTTTTTAACTAAATTAATTACTTTCAATTAAAAATAAATATAATTAATTATAATTTTATTATTATATTATTATTACTTTATTATTATTAATTATTTTTAATAGTATTTTAATATTAATAAATACCAATTATCGATATTATTATCAAATTAAGACCGTAACTCGTGTTGTTTGTATTCCGATGGCAAAAAATTCTTATTTATCTGATGAAAATCGCGATGAAATTTTAAAGTTTGATGAAGACTCAAAGGTCTTGGTAACCAGCGATTGGTTATTGGCGTGTGAACGTGAGCAGCGCCACGTTGAAGAAGTGAAATATTTAGTCAACATTGATCAATTGTTAGGCCTTAAATCGAAACCGAAAAAACGAAAGCCCAGTGAAAGCCTTTCGAATCTCACAGACCGAGATGAGCAACCGGAACCCAAAAAGCGACTATCCCTAGAATCCCACTGTGAGAATAATGACAAAGTCCAGTGGGATTATGAGCAGAAATCCATTTCTAAACACGAATTATCCGGTTCATTTTCTCCTGCTTCTGAAATCACTCAGTTGGATATCGAAAAAGTCTTCATGTTTTCCAATATCGCTAAAACTCTAGAACAACATTACGATGAAGAGATTAGAAATCTCGGAGGTTCCCTTGAGTTGAATAGTGATTTCTCCATGAGAATGACCCATCTGATCTGTGGTGAACCGTGTCTGAATGAAAAGTATCTCGCTGCGATCGCTGCTGGCAAATGGGTGCTGCATAAATCCTATCTCGACGAATCGATTTCCCAGGGAAAATGGCTGGAGGAAACCGAATTTCAGTGGGGAGGTTCACGAAAAAATGAATTCCTTCAACTGAACCCCACTAAAACCTATGGGAAAATATTCCTAGCACTTCTTGACGCATCGAAACATTGGCACGAAATCGGCGGTGGCGCTTTCAAGGAATGGAGAGTTTGTCTTATCGAGAAGAATGAAAAATACGAGAAGATGTGTAAAATTATTGAAGCCGGCGGAGGAACTGTTGTTCCATTTTCGGAACCGATAAGTCAGCTCGGTGTCACCCATTTCCTTGTCAACAAGTCCCAATGTTCTGGCTTGCCAGATTTGTCACAGTATCCATGCTACAAAATCGAAATGATTCCCTCATTTCTTTCTGCTCAAAACGATAGGGAAATCAAAAGATGCAATAAAAAGTTCATTGTTTCTGCAGCTGAAATGCAGAAATTCCGCAAATAACAATAACGATTGTGTGAATATTTTTGTTGATAGAATTAAATTCCTTTATTAGTTTTATTTTTTGTTTTTTATTTATGTTTATTGTTTGGTTGGGGATTTAATCCGTGAATAAATTCTTAAATTATTTTAAAATAAAAAGTTTTAAAAATATTTTTTTAAATTATTAAAAATTTATTTTTTAAATATTAACTTGGTTATATTTTTGGAGGATTTAGAATTTTTATTTTTAATGTAAAGAATTTCAAAACTGTTACTACCTCCGTTCAAAATTGATTGTCTCATTTGACATTTGTTGCCAACTTAACAATATAAGATGACAATATGTCATTGTATATGAACAATAGTAAACGTTCAGTTTATAATAGTTTCATAAATAACTAGCAATTTCTGAAATTTGTAATTTTTGGCCGTGTATCAAAATAACCCGCAGTATTTTACTTTGCAGTTCAAATAACCTTAAATCGTGGAAATCCAACGTTCTGGAGTTAAGTACAAAAATATAAGAGAAATACCATCCTGAAAACACTCTTGGCGCGATCTAACAATAAGAAATTGCCAAAAGGAGCAATTAAAGATATTGCTGGAGAATTTAAAAGTCCCTGAAAACAATTTCAAGAATTTGGGTAAGTGGTGACCAATGTACACACCAGCGCATGAAATTTGCCAACGTTAGTTCCAGAATTAATGGAAATTCTGGTCGCAAGAAGTTTTGTCGACAAGAACTTCATAACAAAATTTTAGCACTTCAAAAATGTGACAGAAGGAATTTGAGGACAGTAAATAGAAAACCGCAATTTCCCTGGGTACATTGTGTAATTTAACAAAGGAAAAGGTAATCAAGAGACAAGGAAACTTTCTGAGACTAATGTTAACACCGCAAATCAAAAAAGGGGAGTTTTCATTATCACATATTGACCAGACGTCAAATGATTTCTAATCGATGGAGAATATCGTACATGTGGAAGATAAAAGGTACTATCTTTCAAGAGATAAAATGAATTTCTATTTTCTCACTGAAGAAGAAATATCTCATCATCCAGTACAGTGATTCTCAACCTGTGTGCCGAAGTACTTGACTCAAGTACAAAGTAAACGATTCATATTTAAAGTAGTTTTTCTCACTGCTTTGGGATTATCATCGAAAAACTAAATTTGATGGAAAACTTGGGTTTTGGCCGATTGTTGAATATGAACCTGAGAAACTAAATTCTAAAAATCGACCAAACGGGGCATTTGTGACAAAACCAATCGAAATAAATCGAGAAAATAAACAAAGTTTATTTTAATAAATATTATTTTATTATAATTGTATTATAAAATTATTATTTTATTATTATAAATTATATTATTATTTTATTATAATTTTTTTATTATCATTATTTTTAATTAATTTTATCATTATAATATAACCATTTGAAATTTTTTGTCATTAAATAGGTCTAATTTAATTTGGAAAGCTTAATAAAAAAGCACTACTGCTCAACATTAAACAATTAAAATACCTGATATTAAAGATAACATCCATCCCAATAGACATTGATATATAAATGCCATCGTTTGAAATATTGTGCCGAAAACAGTAGACTTCAATTGATATCTATTTTTAATATAAATTTGATTGGTTGAATTGTAACCAATTAATTTCAGTTTAATTATTGTAAATTTTGTTTAAAATTTGTAATATTGTAATTCAGTTAAAAATCTTACGAAATTAAAATAGTGGTATTTTATTGTTGTTAATTATATAAAAATGTAAATACAATCATTGAAATTAGTTTGTTATATAAATATTTATAAATTGTACTTAAATAACTCGTGTAATAGCTCAAACCAAAGAAAAAGCTGAAAACAAATCTTATAATAATGATTATTAGCTCTAACAATTATTAGTAAATGAAATAATTTATAAAAAGTGATAAAATCACGACTTATTTAAATTAACTTTTCTTTTGTTAGTAAATACAAAACAACAATTCTGAGAAAATTCTATCGAAATTAGATATAAATATATTTTACATAAAATTTGAATTTTTAAAAAGTTGGTGGTAAATTTAAATTTAATTGACTACCGAAAGAATAATACTGACATTGCGTTAGAGCTTCTTAAACTTTTGTAATTCACGACCCCATTTACGATTGCGAGTTTCTTGACGACCCCATACAAATATAAAAGAAAAATAAATTAATATTTTTTGATGATTTATTTATTAGGTAACAATATACATATACATATGAAAATATATAAGTTTAGAATTTGTTTTGAAACGTACAAAAATCTAAAATTAAAAATTGCACAAAAAATTATAAAATTGTATTTATTTTAGTTTCAAAAATAAAAGAGGATTCTGACCGTCTTAATTCTCTTGAATATATGATATATTTTATGATATATTTATCTACGATAATTGTTATTTTATCTTTATAACAATAATTTTACAAGTTAAAAAACATTTTCTGTTAAATTGTACTTTTATCTCTCGCGACCCAAGAATTTTGCTACGCGACCCATGGTTTAAAAAGCCCTACGTTTGTTAATTAATTTTTTTAGTTAATTTTCAATTAAAATATCAAATATGTGTATCTGTTAACTCATATTTTATTAGAGCACTAGTTTTTAACCTTTTTATGATCAACATCTCTTGAAAATAAGTTATTTTTCTGTATATTTCCATTAGGGTTGAGAATAAATGTCAAATTAACAATTATTGACCTAATTCTTTCAAACGTGATTTGTCTAGTTTAAACAACAATGAAATTCAAGCAACACACAATTTTATTGATTATGAAAAATAATTATAAAATTTACACTGACACCAATTATTCAATACCAAATCTAATTGGAAACAAGTGCTTATAGCAACACTTCGTCAGGAATAGCACTTTTAATTACAAACTCAATACACGACCACTCAACAGCACTACTGAAGGGATAATTGGTAAAATCTATCAGGTTGACTTCTTGATTTGACCTGGTACTGTTTATTTTTTATTTGAATAATACTACTCGTAATGGTTTTGTAGACACATGCTGGCTACTAGATCCTTCAAAACTATGTCAGTGTCCAGTACTATCTGTTGGTACTGTATGGCATAGGCGGATGTACCTTAGGAGATCGATATCGCTTTTATAATACATTAAAGAAAAATTATTTTCTATTGGTAAAATCCTGATTTTTATGATAGTTTTAAGGGAAATCAATCGATTGAATTCATATTGTAAATACGATCCGAATGATAGATTATTAAGGAGTAGAGTCGGTTCAATATAGAATTCTAAAGGAATTTACCTGTAGGGTTTTACGAAAAAATATGTATATTGTTGGTGCAGTGGGGAAAAATGTCATTTGAAAGGAAATGATTGGTTAAAAGTAAATTTTATGATATTTTTAAGGGGATTGAGTCGGTTAAATATCGCTATTTAATAAGTGATTTTTATACAAATAATAAATAGGGTTGGTAGAGTAGGGGAAAGTGTTATTTGATGGGAAAGGATTGGTCAAGAGTGGAATTTATGGTATTTTTTAAGGAATTGAGTTGGTTTAATTTATAATATACTTAGGAAAATTGTTACTTTTTTCATTGATTTAAGGTTAATCAGAATATATCGATAAGATTTCAGTTCTAAGAAATTGTTTGATTCATGTAATTATTTGTATACAAGTAAGTATTTATTTGATTTTATTAAAATATTGACTAGTAATAAAATTGACTTGTATTTAAAAACCTTTTGTTGCCTATTATTTATGTTTTTATTGACAATTTTCTAAATAATATAAATATTTACGATTATTTCCAGGAATCAAGAATTTAATAATTATTTATCCGGAAATTGTACAATTAAATACTGTGAGCAGTCGATAACATACATTAATTTTCATTCAACAAGTACATTTTTCTTAACAATTACCTAACAATCTTATAAAATTTTAAAAGATGATATAATAAATTTTTTCAATTATTTTACAATTTAATTAATTTAATTAATAGATAAGTACTATTTACTTAATAATTTGATACTATTTCGAAGCTTTCTTTAAAAATTTTATTTAAAGTACTAACAACTTTAATCAAATTTCTTTAAAATTTACATCTTTCCCACTACTTTATTCGAATTTTATTCACAGGGCAACTATTTAACCATAATTTAATGAAAATAATTATTTCTACAAAACTCGTAGACAGTCACAAACATTTGTCGTATAAATTTTGATTTTCAGTACATGTTATCAGTACACAAGAACCTATGTATGTGTTGAAGCATAGTATTAACATTGTCAGAAATTATTTTTATTTAGTGGTTGGTAATTATTTTATTTTTGGTAATGTGGTAGATGTTAATTATTTTATCTATGAATATATGAAAATTTATTCCAAGTACAATGAAAGTAATATATGTTTTGAGAAATTAATTTAAGAATATTTTTCTAATCAAGTTTCTTTTCACTATCAATTAGATTAACCACTAAGTGTACTTACTAATTAATTTATTATTCAGTAAACAATAAGAGTTTGAGTGAAAAGATTAGAAAATCTATAAAAATAAATTTAAGTAATTTTCTGAGGTGTTAGAAATTAATAGATTTATTTTAGACTTAGGGGCATGTGAAAATTAAATGAAAAGGTTGACATAAATCTTTAAAATAACTTTTAATAATTGTTCATTGTTGGGTGCAATTAAAAATATTACAAAAATAATAGAAAAATTTCAAAATATTTTAACAAAACAATAAATTTTTATTCAGAGAAAATACAACTGTTGGGCTATAAGCCATAATTTAAACAAAATGAAAAAATTGTGTAAATTAAAACAAAAATAATTAATGAGGTTTGAAAATTGTCAATATGGCTGCTGTAACATAAGCACGTACTGCAAGCAGAAATCAAAAAATAAAATAAAACATTAAATAAAACAA
The DNA here is from genome assembly GCA_022537955.1 of Schmidtea mediterranea. Lineage (NCBI taxonomy): Eukaryota > Metazoa > Platyhelminthes > Tricladida > Dugesiidae > Schmidtea > Schmidtea mediterranea. Next base: position 216,618,959 of record CM039680.1, read on the forward strand.
AATAAAAACATAACAAAATTAAATAAAACAAATATTAATTAAAATCATTGAAAAGCCTACAGATGCAGAAAGAAACACAAAACCAAAATATAAAACCGCCAAAACCTTGCAAAAGAAGGTTTAGAAAATACATAGGCGGAAGCGGCGACCAAAAATTTAAATATCAGAGGGTAAAAAGAGAAACAATCAAAAAGAATGGTTAAACGATAAAAAATTTAAATTTACGAAATATTGAGAAAATAATATCAAAAAATAGAGAAAAATAAGGAGAAAAATAAAATATTTAAAATAAAATTAAAGCAATAAAACCCCCCGAAAAATAGCCGAAAAAGGCTCAAAATACTCTGATTGGTCGCACCCAGGCATGAAATGACTATATATACAGCAGTCATTTTCATAATTTTTAGACATTTTGTTGACACAAAATTTTTAGACTGTTAGACATTTGTAGAGAAAATTTTGTAGACACAAAATTTTTAGACTTCACTGTTTATGCCGATGTATGACAATTTTTCAAATTTGTATGCTTGACTGACAAACTTGTCGATCGTAAGTATTGTTTTTTGTAGAAATATATTTTTCTAAGTTAATGTTTTGTTTAATTTAACTTATTCTGGATGGCCGCAATGTCTTTTGGCATTGCTCGGCAGGTTCCCCCTAACTTATTTATATTCATTTTATATACCTGTTAATTGTGGAGAATGGCAGGGCAACATTCAATTCCGGCCGTTAAATTGGCAGGACGTTGACGTGTTGCTTTGTCACAATCCACCCTTCGGTGTCTGCTTAGTCTGGTCAGGCCTTGTTGTTACACTGTCGTAATTCACCATGTCGGCCATTTTCAATGTTGGTCGGAGCGGTAAGAGGGTAAACTGCGGGAAGATCGCCATAATTAAGGGGATAACATTTATGTAAATGTTTAAGTAGGAAAATTTAATTTTTAATTTAACTCCTGCCGATTATTATATTTTCAAGGGTACGACTAGTGATAGAAATTTAGGTCAACGAAAGTATAAAGTAGGGTTAAATCACGTACATTATTTGATAATCATCGTGGTGGAAAATTAAAATAAAACGATACATTTTGGCATAGATCTGTGAGAGTATAATATAGAGATTTACGAATGGTGGTAACTGTGGTGACCCTAGGAAAGCAAATATGAGTTGTTGGACTAAAATAATGACCTTATAATAATGCATTCATTTCAATTTACCATAGGCTAACGTTTGTATGAAACAAGGAATTTTCCATAAAATAAGGGCGGAACGCTGCCCAAATTTTTGAAAAATATTTTAATAAATAAACAGTAATGATGACAAATTGATATAGGAATTGTAGAAATAGATGAGAATGGACAAGCGTATAGATAGAAAGAGACGTAAGACCTTCCATCGGCAGTCAGGAACCCGACAGTGAAAATATCATGAGGAGTAGTTCTAGAAATGGAGCTCACCTGTTCATGAATTTTCAGCTGCTATATACAGTACCAACATGAGCTTGCTCATGGGTATATAGTGGTAGGATTAAAATTGTGGGGTTTCTGGGTGAGACAGCATAGACCCTAGGAAAAGAAGGCATTTTGATAGAAGGAAATAGTTTTGAATAAGCTTTGCACAGATTTAAACAAATTAATTACACCCAGTACACCAGCATGATTTTTGGGGGCTCAGCCGGGATGAAAGCAATGTCATTTAGAAAGATGAAAACCCTGAAAAATTTAAGAAATAACAGAGAGTTTCATTTCATTGAAAAGATTTTATCCATGGAAATTGGAAAGTGTCTATAATAATAATCAATATTCTGTAAATTTGTGTGCTGTTTATTTTTTTCTAATTGTCTACTAGAATTTACAATATGATAGAATGCTCATCAACCTAATTTGTTTAATTATAATAAGAATTTGTAAAGAATTTTTTTTTCAATAATACTAATATTTTATTTTTTACTTCTTAATTTATAATAGTAATAATAATAATAATAATAATAATAATAATAATAATAATAATAATAATAATAATAATAATAATAATAATAATAATAATAATAATAATAATAATAATAATAATAATAATAATAATAATAATATTAGTAGTAATAATTACAGTAATGGTAATTGTAATAATGATGATTATATTAGTAATAATAATAATAATAATAGTAACAGTAATGATGGTAATAATAATGATAATAATCATAATGATAGGGATAGTAATAATGGTAATAATAATTGTACTAAAAATTATTTTGAGCTTTTGTTGTATGATAGAATTATTACATTGCACACAAATATTTATAGAGTATAAAAGCATGGATAGGTAACCTGAATGATTGGTGAAAATTAGGAATGATGAGGTAGAAGCATTTTATGATGAATGTATATAAAATAGAATGATTGAATGGTATGGAGTTTGATGAAGTAAAAATATGGAGTGAGAATGTGGAATGATAGGGTCTAAACAAAAATTAAAATAACAGACAAAAATATATAAAAGGACAACCATAACAATAAGAATTAATCCGACACGAAAATATTAGCAATAAAAACGATAAATAAATGAAAATAGTTATTAAGAGTAAACTGATGACGGAATAGAAAGACATCGAAAAATATCACAGAAAAATGAATTTCAACAACAGTTAAAAGCAAAATGAAAGGGAATAAATAGATTCAATGATGATATGTGAAGAATAAGAGGCAACGAATAACTTTATAAACCGAAAGTTGAATAACGAAAAATACAAAATGAATAAATATCGAAACAATGAATAATATCATAGATAAAGAAATGGCGATAATAGAAAACAGAAAAATTGAAAAATAAAAGGTGTAAAACCACGAATAACCCAAAAGGAAAAAATACATAGACAACGAACAACAACAAAGGATAAGAAGAAATACATAAAGAACGAATAACAATAAAATATCGAAAGTTGAAGTACAGATTGAAAGGAAAGACATAAGCGTTGAGTAGCAAAAATACAAGGACAACAAATAACAGTAAGATCGTGAATCAATTTAAAAAGATAAGAATTAACATCACAGAGACAATTAAAGCGAATAAAGTCAAACGCAGTAAAGAGAAAAGATTGAAGAGTGCAAAGCAGTTAAATGCATGCAGAAACACAGACGAATGGAAGAAAACAATTTCAATAAATTAAAAGTTATTGGGAATCGAAAAATCAAAAATCAAAGGCTTAGAAATAATTAAAACATCATGGATAAATTATAACGTGGAGACAACAAAAATTAGTCGAAAAATAAAATCAACTAAACAACGAATAATACCCGAGACGCATAACGAGGAATAAATTGGACAGTATTTAAACTGATATTGCTGGAATATATACTGAACCGCATAAATGTCAAACAAAAATTATAATAGTGAAGATTCAAAGTAAAATGTTAAAATAAAATACAAAACAATAAAATCATCAATGAGGAAATATGAAAGTTATAATACAATGAACAAATAAAATGAAAAGTAATGGCAGTGAATTGCGACAAAATATCGAATGTCAAAGTGTTGAAACAATAAAAACAAACAATATTGAACAGTTGAGGAACGAAAACAGCGAATGACATAACAAATGGATATAGAAAATAAAGAATGGAAACACATCGAATGAGATTGAATCAGAAGGAACATGAATATCGATAAACGAAATGAAAAGAGAATAAAAATCTTTGAGTAATATATAAAACAATAAATAGAGTGAAAGTAATTGTGATGACAACTAATAACGGCAAATGTAAACGTATTGGAAATAGCGAAAAATACTGTGAAAAATTTTAATAAAAGTATAAATAAATTAACATTCAGTGACAATAGAGAACAACAAAATCACGAGGTAGAGTGGATGTGAATCAAGGATGGAGCATTAAAATGAAACTAATAAGATAATGAATAACACCAAAATGGTAAGAATATATCGAAGGTCGTTGAACAGCGTTCATACTGGAAAGTAATTCAAGTAATAAAGAAAATAAATAAATAAATATCGAAAAGGGTGAAATAAAAATACTAACCATAATTAATAGTAAGTTTGAGAAATATAACTGGGAATAACATATCTGAATGTTATAATAACGGATAATAATATCAAAAATCATAAATTGAAATCGAAAAATATTGAAAGGAAGAGGTATGTGAAAAGACAACCAGTGAGAACAATGACCAAATATCAATGGTACAGAGAAATAGTAAATAACGCCGACCTAAATATGCAATATCACGCAATAGAACAATAAGTCAAACAAATACCAGACGCGGTTAAAGATGAGATTCATAAAGAAGTAGAATACTTACACAAATGTTGCATTAGTCAAATAAAGTGAGAATATAAGTGTTTATGCTCCCCTGTGGTCACTTCAGTTACTGTCGACAATGTGCTGAGACAATGAAAACTTGGGTACTTTGTAATAATAACATTGAAAAAATAAATAGTCAAGTTTTATGAATAAATGTAGTTGAATTAATCAATATTTAGTAGTTGACCCATCCTGCGCCTATATCTCTATATATAAAATATGAATATTTGTATGTAAAAGTAGGAAAGTAATGAATGGAGAAAGTTAAAAGTAAAAGCGCCCGGTCATCCAGAATAGAGTTGAAAAGGGATAAAAACACTTTTTGAGCTATCTTCGGGTAGTACGATTAAAAAGCCAAATCGGGAGGGAATAACCGATCACCCAGAAGAGAAGTATATGACGACCTTCCGGATAGGTTTGTCAAGTTGAGAAGCTACTGTGGTTGGGCTGATCACCTTACCGTTGCAGTAGTGGATCAATGAAGCCGTTTTATGTTTTTAATTTGGGGGGTAGGTGAAAAACTCTTGGAGGAAGCAAAGAAAAAGCGCGCGAAAAAGAAAAGGATAAAACGAAAAGCGAAGAATGAAAAAGTGAAGAAACTTAAAGGGAAAAGTCAAAAGAATAATAATTAGAAAATAAATAACGAGCTCAAGAAAAGTATGGAGAGGAAAATCAGACAATGAAAGTTAATGAAGCCGCGGGAGATAAAATTAGAAAAAATAGTTCTCATTCAGGAGCATAGATCTCATTCAGGAGCATAGTTCTCATTCAGGAGCATAGATCTCATTCAGGAGCATAGATCTCATTCAGGAGCATAGTTCGCATTCAGGAGCATAGATCTCATTCAGGAGCATAGTTCTCATTCAGGAGCATAGATCTCATTCAGGAGCATAGTTCTCATTCGTATTACAGGAGCATAGTTCTCAATCATATTAATGGAGCACAGTTCTCAATTGTATTAATGGAGCATAGTTCTCAATCGTATTAACGCAGCATAATTCTCGAGTAGGTTAAAGAGCGTAGTTCTCAAATAAAGAAAAGGGCCAAAGGAAAATTCAGCTGAAGAAATCGAAGAAATTAGTGTAACAAAGAACAAGGAAACATCCGTGCACGAGAAGTTATGTGTTTAAAAGCTATAGCAAATGATGATTATAAAGATAAAGAAAGAAGTAAGAAAACGAAAATGACCCAGCCAACGATAATCATCGACAATAAATGACGGAAAGCGGAGAATATAAAATGAGGAAACGAAATGATAAAATAAAAGATATGATTAGACAAACCAGATGAGATTCAAACAAAACTGAGATAGATAAAACGATAAAAGATAAGGAGAAAAAGGGGGAAATAAAATGATATAGAGATAAATAGAAAGGAATGCGCAGCGTGATATGAATAAAAATAAAATAAATGGAAAATGGGAATCGGGATTTGAACTGAATAAAAAATTATGGGGATTAAAATAGCGTGGAAAGCAACATTGCCGAACGATTTGTTAAATATAGATAATTAACAATTGTCGTAAAATAAAATCAAAAGAAATAAAAAACACGTATTTGAGTTGAAACAAAAATGCAATAAAATCTGGGGATATGAATTATTATAGCTGTGAGTAAAATTAAAATAATAATATTGGAAGTGACTGACAATATAGGAATCTTGAGAAACGAGGATAAGTTAACATCGATAAAAAACAAATGAGTAAAGAAAGTTTTGAGGGAATAAATAATATTTTAACGCAACTATAAACTAAATACTGTTGGGTGGAATTAAAATTAATAACGCAGGGAAAATGAACGGTAAAGTGCCATAATATGTAATCATTTTGATGTATGATTCATAAATGTATAATAAACAGTGAAGAGGCGATATTTTTCTATTCAGGTAAATCAATCAAACAGGCCAATAATCCAGCATCAACAGCAACCAATCCAACAACCCAGTATCGACCGCAAACGAGTCAATAATCCAGCATCAATTGTAACCAAGTCAACCAAGAAATAGAACAACAAGACAAGATTCGAAAACGGCGATGAATAACGAGAAATCTGAGACATATTGTGATTACTGTCTAAGATCAGGCCACAGATCTAGTGAATGTCATGGGCAACGTGAATTTTGGAATTGTGGAAAACTAGGGCATACCGCAACAAGATGCAGAATACCTAAGAGATGTTTTCAATGTGAACAAGAAAATCACCTTGCAGCTACGTGTCCAACAAGAAGAAATCAGGAAGAAAATAACAACACAAAAACACCAGCAAGCAAATTAACCGAGATGCAAAATGAGATAGACATACCTACAAGAATGTGTAGCTATTTGACCAATAACAAGCTCCACGAGGAAAGGAATCAACAACCAGAAATAAAGGTACTACGATGTGTATCCACAAGACATCGGATAGAATGTATGTGAATAAAACATCAGTAAGACTGGAACACGTTACAGATTGCAGAAGCACTAGAAGCAAAAAAAAGATATAGTGAGATAAGAAAATTTCAAGCACGTGTAGAAGAAGAACGTTGGAGAAGAAGAAAAGAGTTGTTGAATGATGATATTATGAAGTTAACGAACAATGATAGCCAAGTAAAAAGGATTAACTAAATGTGGAGAAAACGAAGGAATGGGGCACTGAAAATCAATATGATGCGAGTAATTAAAATAATGAACCAAGCGTACAATGAATTCCACAAACAAGAATTGAAAGTGAGATAATCGAAAGAATGGAAAACTTGAAGTTAAATCATGAGGATCAAAATGAACCAACAACGGAAATGATGTAAAGAGAAATATCAAAATAAGAAATCAATTCGGAAATATAATGTCACAAAAGAACTCTAAATTGCTAATAAACGAGAAAAACGAAAAGAAAATGAACGCCAATGAAGAGAATACAAAAGGAATACATGAAACTACCGAAATCGAAAAAATAAAAGGAACCAAGAAGAAAGGAGAAATGAAACCGAATTCAAACCAGCATACAAAACTTATGATAACGCTGTGAAATACTGTAATAAATGCCGACGACAAGTTCACAATGAATACAAATGTTATAGATATGAAATAAGTCGAAATGATCAAAGAAATGGATACATGAAAAATAAGTGGTATTGTGCAAAGTTATGTTGCGAATGTAGCAAAGAAAAATATTTAGCGAACAGCTGCCCAAATACGAAAGATAAATTGAGAAATCTGCTACAAAGACATAATAGATAACAGAACAATCAAATGTATGTAAAGAAAAAAATTTGTCAGTCTAAAATAGAGAAGTATCAATCAACTATAATAATAAGACAACAATTTACAAATAAAGAAAGGCAAAAGAATGGACCGAATAAACAGCCGGAAATTAACCCATACGCAATATCAAGAAGGCAAATGAAAGAACAAATTAGGATAATAAGGGAATTGATTGTAAAAGTAACTAAACAGAAGGAAAAAATTATAATGTGGAAGCAAGTGGCAGAAAAAAAATCAAGAGAGAGTGAAACACTAATGTCAACAGTACTCAGACTGAAGGAAGAGGTAATGTTATCAGAATTAAAAATAAACGATATGAAGGAGGAACACAAAAAATGTGAAATATTGATTGGATGTACAAACGTGGTAAAGATGAAGAAGATTAAAAGGGATATGGAGAATAAAATGGAGATAAACAGTGAAGTCTAGACGAAAAGGTTCAAAAAGAAATGTATATACGTAAAAGTAGTATCAAAGTATATGAAGAAATCTATGTATAAGAAAATAAAATAGAAGGAACAAAAATAAAAAGAGATGTAGATGTAGATTTTAATGTAGACATAACCGAGTATCGGTGTATATGTAGTTTTAAAAAAAAAAGTGAAAAGTGAAAAAGCAGTCCTAACCGAAGATAGAATTTTGATAGCATGAAAAAAAAATTGATTAGAAAAATCAATGTCGAGGACGACATTTTTGCGAAGACCGAGGAAGATACGCCTAACGATGAAGACAATGACAATCAACAATAAAACAACAACGAGAAAAGAAACAACGAAAAGAAAGGAAATGGCAAGGAAAAGAAAGCTAACGGGGGTAACAACAATAAAAACAACAGAAACAACAAAAACGAAAACAAAAAGACGAAATATGGAAAACGCACTATATGCCTAACTGAAGTAGAAATAAATTGGAAAAATAATATCATGACGTTATCAATGATACTAATAACGTAGAGATTAACCATATCCAAGCAACGATTAACAATCAACCTTAGGGAAAGAGAAAGTATAAGAACGAATTATATGCGAAATGTCAACATCAACGGTCAGACGATAAATCAAATATGTATAGCGAGAATTGAACTAGACGAAAGAAGAAACAAAATATGTCAAGAGTTAATATTAGAACAAGAAAATCAAATACATAGACATGGGCTAAATCGTTATCGAATTACTGGATGACAAAGAAAACGCGAGGAAACCTATAGATAGAGAAAAATAGAAAAACCAATAGAAGTAACAAAAGGAACAACAAAAACTCAATATGTGATGAAAGGAGAAAAACAATGAAAAACAACCGATAAAGAAGGGCAAATGGGAAACCGCATAAATAAAAACTGAGGAACTCAAAAACGAAATCAAAGAAATTGGATAAAATTGGGAAAATTCAGCTGAGAGTCAAAATTGCGAGAACGAATACTAGAAGCTAAAATGGATATATTTTAACGCGAAAATAAACTGTGCAAACAGAAGCGGTGGAATGAGGTGGTTCAACAAGTCAGAACCCCTACTAAATTACAATCAGTATAATTAATGGGTATATGAGTGTATATATTGTATAAATATATGTATATAAGTATTATAAAAGCGGTATGTATAATATATAACCCTACAATTTTTTTTAACGTTTAAAATTAGATGTGAAAGAGAATGGTGAGTATAAAAATAAAGGAAAATGAATCAAAACTATCAAGGAGGCGTAAACGGAGAAGCGGTCACTGAGATGTGGAAACAGCAGAGAATTACGTTAACAATTACAGGAAACCTACTACAAGAACAATGCCAGACAGTTAGATTATTTTGAGAGAAGTGTTAAATACGAATTATTATCATATGTTGAACATTGAAGAACAATAGAGAAAAATTACTAAAAGGGAAAGATAAATTGAAAAGCTAAAAACGCAGAATCATAGGCAAAGAAACGAAATACAAAGGTTAATACAACCTTTGGAAGTAGAAGAGCATGAACAATGAACTTAATGGTTATCGAATCAAGAGAAAGAGATACAAGAGCCGGACTTATCAAGTAGCATAGAATAGAGTAATTGCGAAACAAGTATAGATGCAAAAAGACTAAATGTATAAAAGTAGGGAAAAAAAATATGTAAACCTTCAATGAATAGAAGTAGAAAAGAAATTACGAAAAAAAAAATAAATAAAAGTATATTATCAAGTAACAAGTATAACGGAAATCAATGAGATAATCGAAATAAACCGAAAACCGCCGCTAACAAAGTTAGAAGCGAGATTTCGATGTGGATCGTTTACAGAATTGTTAAAGGAGTCATGACAAACAGAATGTGGATATAGATTATTTACAGTGCATTATAAGTCTAATTATAAATATATCCGGATTGTGTAGAAGTAGGAATAAAATCAATAAAAGAAACGCAGGAAGATCGGGCAACCATTAAAGAGATATTAACAATGAAGATAAATTGTCCGAACCAATCATGCGATTGGAAATGAAAAATCAAAAATGCAGAGGAACATATTGGCAAATACTACTATAAAAGAGAATCTTTCAAAAGATATGAACAATCAATAAACAAAGTGAACGGAAAAACAACATGAGAAAATCTGTGAGGAATGGAAAGTAAAATGAGAATATTGCACTATAATATGAACCTGGAAGCAGATACAAAAGGAAAATGTGAATAAAATAAAAAGAAAGTCTGCGAAAAGTTCAAGGGGTTATAACCAAATTAATGTGTAACAGAAGAGGAAGTAGAGTTAAACGAGCACTGGGAAAAGTGTAACAAAAATAAAACAGAATTCCCAGTGAAGAAATTGGGATTCGATGTAAAGACACCAAAAGAGGAAATGTTTTAAAAATTTTCAAGATTCTGTCGAAGAGCATGTGAACATATGGATAACCGATCGAGTACGCCGAGGAGTGAAAATTGTATATAAATATATATATATGTATATAATGTAAAAGTAGAACCCATAAAACACTAAAATACAAATGCGTAAAATTAAAATGATAACCACCGTTAATGATAAAACTAATTGTAAAGTATAATTATAGAAAATGAATATCAGAGAAATAATTATCGAAGTAAGAACAGACCTCACAATATTGATGATGATGAAGTTAATAAAACGAACAGAACTATATTGATAAAAAACGAAGAGATGGAAATAGCGAATAAAATAAAACAGAGGTGAGAAAGTGCGAATAAATGGAATAACAATGACAAAGAAAAGCCGAAGAAGAAAAAAAAACCTTAAAACGAAACAAATGAACCACATAATGAGACAAACTAAAAAGGTATATGAAAAAGGGATAGAAGAGTTCAAAAGAGTGATAAAAGAGAAAATGAAACAAAAGGCCGAAAAGGAGAAAATATCAAACCTGTCATACCAAAAGCTGAAAGCGCAAAAGGAGAAAACTAAGCAATATAAAGAGCGAGCTGAAGGATGGGAAGAGAGGTCAGAAAAAAAATGAATAATTAAAATAAGTGAGATAAATTTACGAAATTTATTAAGAAAAAATAAAAATAAACCATGGAAAAGTATTGTTAGAATTGGTAAACAGAAACGACAGCCAATTAGAAAATGAAGTGTATGAATTGGGTAGAAACAGAATCGAATAAACTAAACAAAGAAACGAATAGAGTATCCAAGCAAAGTCATAGATGTCGCATACACCAGTTGCTTAACCAAAAGATAAAAAAAATAAATAAGAGAACTCCGAACTCAAGCGGAAGACCAGAAGATAAAAACTAGTCACAAAAACATAATGTTGGAGTTATTAAACAGAAATAATGACCAGCTAAAAGACAAAGTAGATGACTTAAACCAACGATTAATTGGAAAATAAATGAATTGGAAAAGAGGCGGGTCAAATATCTTAGCTAATAGCAAAGGCCACTTACCATCAATGACAAGCCGACGGGGAAAGAAAGCAGAAAGAAGAACTTGAAGCTCAAGTAGAACAAGTCAGAAGCGAGATCAGAGTACGAGAAGAGTTATATCGCACCAAAAAGGAACAGATATTAAAAGCGACCGAGTGGTCGAAAGTGATGGAAAAGTTTGAGAAATGGTAAATGGACTAAAGAAGCAGGCAAAATCCTGGAAGCAAAAGTACCAGCTAACAGTAAAAGAACTGAAAGATTTAAGACAGAAATGGACATTTTTTTTTGACGATTGGAGGATGTGGGAACAGATAGAAGAGATTTTCAAACGAAACTTAATTTACAAGAAAGAAGGGAAGAGAATCTCATAAAATTCACCACTATCAAAGTCAACCAGATGAAAAAAAAAATGCAAACCACAGTGAGAAAAATCTACGAGGATAAAGAACAAAGTGATTTACAAATCGAAATAGGAAGACAAAGATTAGAATATGCGGAACGAGACTCTAATGGTTACAAAGTAATTAGAGAACAAAGAGATCTGGCGCTGCACAAACATAAAACGTTACGGGAAAGCAAAAAAAAAACAAAAAACAAAATAAAAGACATTCCAATCGAAAGTGAAAGAGATGCAAACAGAGATCGTAAGAATTAAAGATCCGAGAAAATACGAGAATATTGGAAGTAGAAGTAGCAGACCTAATGGAATAAATCAACCAGCTATCATATTTATTGGATGAGGAATTAAGCATCTCAATGACGTAACAAGCTAGAATAAACGAAGTTGTGAGCACACCCATCAGTAATCTGGATACTATTAATACAGACACCACAACCCCAAAGAGCATCAGAGAATGAAAAATGTTGAAAAATATAAAAAACGTATGTATAAAAAGAAGGAATGTGTGTAAAGTGTAAATAGAAATTGTGAATAGAGACAATGTAGATAAAACGAAAAAAACGAAATGTAATCAAAAAACAAAAATGATAAAAAATAGAAAACCAAAAAAAAATCATAAAAGATAACAACGAACGAAAATCAAAAAAAAATCAGAAATATAATAAAAATAACAGAAAATGATCAACAATGCAGGTTTAAATCTGCGAGACCGTTGACAATGAAAGATTGTATACAACAACCAATAAAAATTGAAGTGGAAAACGAGGATTCAAAACCAGTATGATGCAAAATTGAAGAGAGAGTAGAAACTTAAATCAGCAAACAAGAGGAGCAGATGGAAAACCTGAAAATAGCAATGGAACAACAAGCACAAGAAATAGAAAAAATCAAGAGTCAATAGTTTCAGTAGAGGAACCTGATAAAGGCGCTAAAGGAGAGTGTCAGATATTGTGTAACTAGCGAGAAAATATAGAGGAGGAAAATGAATGGCTGAGACGACAATTGGAGATAAGCCAAAAATGGGAACAAAAATAGAGGAACTAAAGAGAGAATTAGTCATGAAATGAGCAAACAATGTATTGGAAGACCATTAGCAAACGGTAGTAAAAAGATTCCAAAGGAAATATAGGGGGAAAAAAAGAAGTTAAATTGGGCATACAGAAAATTTGAAAGGCGAGCGATTAAACAATACTGAAAGCCATTTAAACTCAACCAATGAATTCAAGCGCTAGAAGACAATGAAAGACAGAAGAGAGCGATGGAGGGAAAAGACAATATTATCGCAACGATACCCGAAAACAAAATAATAATAAGTCGCCTTCTAAAGCAGAAATGTAAGTAAACCTACATGAGCGAGAAAACAACTCATCGCTAAAATAACAATCAAAAAATCCAAGTGTAAATAAAACAAATGAAACAGTCCCTCAAACTTACCCTCGTCGTTACCGTTACCTTCGACATCAATTCAACTTTATAACCAAAAAGGATCCAGAGTGACAATACCCGGAAACAAAATTGAAACCAAATAGAAGCTCAGAAGAATCGAAACCCTGAAACAAGAACTTATCCAAATACAAATTCAATGCCTGAAGAAAACCCCCTTGTAGAAACATCAATCCACAGCTAACCAGAACAATAAACCAATCTCGAAGAACTCTTATCAATTACAACAACCTCTCCTGCTCACCCAATCAAAGAAAACTCGAACACTAACCAATCTCGAAATTTTCCTACAAAGCCTGGTAGTCGTTAAAACCAGTGTAATCTTACCCAATAAAAGAAACCTCGAACACTAACCAATCTCGATACTTTCCTACAAAGTCTGGTAGTCGTTGAAACCAGTGCAATCCTTGTCCTAATCTTCGTAACTATCTATCGAATCGTAAAAACCTGTTGAAAGCTGCAAATGTAAAGAAGCTGCAAGTTAAAGAAAACCCAAATCAAACAATCAAATTCAAGAGAATCTAAAGCAAAAACCCAATATCACAACGATCAAAGAACCAATTCTTCCATTTCAAACCCAAGAGTCGAGAACCAATCAAAAACACCAAATGAAGATGACATCCCTAATTCCAACTACATAGATTATTCGCAAACCAAAGTGACATTAACTATAACTACTATTAATATGTAAATACGTGCATTCTAACTGTGACATAAAAATGTTCGATGTATTTATGACCTACCGCCTTATGTGGTTTCTGCTTGAAGCTTGTAAATTGACATTACTCTGTTTCATGAATGCGTAAAAGTATTAGCTCTATATGCATATGTATTAAGTATGTGAATGTGGCGGCTAGGCCAATGTTGGTCTAAACCGAGAAATTGCGGGGCGCAATTTAAACGGCCCCGGGAGTGGTTTGTTGGGCTATAAGCCATAATTTAAACAAAATGAAAAATTGTGTAAATTAAAACAAAATAATTAATGAGGTTTGAAAATTGTCAATATGGCTGCTGTAACATAAGCACGTACTGCAAGCAGAAATCAAAAAATAAAATAAAACATTAAATAAAACAAAATAAAAACATAACAAAATTAAATAAAACAAATATTAATTAAAATCATTGAAAAGCCTACAGATGCAGAAAGAAACACAAAACCAAAATATAAAACCGCCAAAACCTTGCAAAAGAAGGTTTAGAAAATACATAGGCGGAAGCGGCGACCAAAAATTTAAATATCAGAGGGTAAAAAGAGAAACAATCAAAAAGAATGGTTAAACGATAAAAAACTTAAATTTACGAAATATTGAGAAAATAATATCAAAAAATAGAGAAAAATAAGGAGAAAAATAAAATATTTAAAATAAAATTAAAGCAATAAAACCCCCCGAAAAATAGCCGAAAAAGGCTCAAAATACTCTGATTGGTCGCACCCAGGCATGAAATGACTATATATACAGCAGTCATTTTCATAATTTTTAGACATTTTGTTGACACAAAATTTTTAGACTGTTAGACATTTGTAGAGAAAATTTTGTAGACACAAAATTTTTAGACTTCACTGTTTATGCCGATGTATGACAATTTTTCAAATTTGTATGCTTGACTGACAAACTTGTCGATCGTAAGTATTGTTTTTTGTAGAAATATATTTTTCTAAGTTAATGTTTTGTTTAATTTAACTTATTCTGGATGGCCGCAATGTCTTTTGGCATTGATCGGCAGGTTCCCCCTAACTTATTTATATTCATTTTATATACCTGTTAATTGTGGAGAATGGCAGGGCAACATTCAATTCCGGCCGTTAAATTGGCAGGACGTTGACGTGTTGCTTTGTCACAATCCACCCTTCGGTGTCTGCTTAGTTTGGTCAGGCCTTGTTGTTACACTGTCGTAATTCACCGTGTCGGCCATTTTCAATGTTGGTCGGAGCGGTAAGAGGGTAAACTGCGGGAAGATCGCCATAATTAAGGGGATAACATTTATGTAAATGTTTAAGTAGGAAAATTTAATTTTTAATTTAACTCCTGCCGATTATTATATTTTCAAGGGTACGACTAGTGATAGAAATTTAGGTCAACGAAAGTATAAAGTAGGGTTAAATCACGTACATTATTTGATAATCATCGTGGTGGAAAATTAAAATAAAACGATACATTTTGGCATAGATCTGTGAGAGTATAATATAGAGATTTACGAATGGTGGTAACTGTGGCGACCCTAGGAAAGCAAATATGAGTTGTTGGACTAAAATAATGACCTTATAATAATGCATTCATTTCAATTTACCATAGGCTAACGTTTGTATGAAACAAGGAATTTTCCATAAAATAAGGGCGGAACGCTGCCCAAATTTTTGAAAAATATTTTAATAAATAAACAGTAATGATGACAAATTGATATAGGAATTGTAGAAATAGATGAGAATGGACAAGCGTATAGATAGAAAGAGACGTAAGACCTTCCATCGGCAGTCAGGAACCCGACAGTGAAAATATCATGAGGAGTAGTTCTAGAAATGGAGCTCACCTGCTCATGAATTTTCAGCTGCTATATACAGTACCAACATGAGCTTGCTCATGGGTATATAGTGGTAGGATTAAAATTGTGGGGTTTCTGGGTGAGACAGCATAGACCCTAGGAAAAGAAGGCATTTTGATAGAAGGAAATAGTTTTGAATAAGCTTTGCACAGATTTAAACAAATTAATTACACCCAGTACACCAGCATGATTTTTGGGGGCTCAGCCGGGATGAAAGCAATGTCATTTAGAAAGATGAAAACCCTGAAAAATTTAAGAAATAACAGAGAGTTTCATTTCATTGAAAAGATTTTATCCATGGAAATTGGAAAGTGTCTATAATAATAATCAATATTCTGTAAATTTGTGTGCTGTTTATTTTTTTCTAATTGTCTACTAGAATTTACAATATGATAGAATGCTCATCAACCTAATTTGTTTAATTATAATAAGAATTTGTAAAGAATTTTTTTTTCAATAATACTAATATTTTATTTTTTACTTCTTAATTTATAATAGTAATAATAATAATAATAATAATAATAATAATAATAATAATAATAATAATAATAATAATAATAATAATAATAATAATAATAATAATAATAATAATAATAATAATAATAATAATAATAATAATAATAATAATAATAATAATAATAATAATAATAATATTAGTAGTAATAATTACAGTAATGGTAATTGTAATAATGATGATTATATTAGTAATAATAATAATAATAATAGTAACAGTAATGATGGTAATAATAATGATAATAATCATAATGATAGGGATAGTAATAATGGTAATAATAATTGTACTAAAAATTATTTTGAGCTTTTGTTGTATGATAGATAAATAAACATATTTTAATAAATAAACAGTAATGATGACAAATTGATATAGGAATTGTAGAAATAGATGAGAATGGACAAGCGTATAGATAGAAAGAGACGTAAGACCTTCCATCGGCAGTCAGGAACCCGACAGTGAAAATATCATGAGGAGTAGTTCTAGAAATGGAGCTCACCTGCTCATGAATTTTCAGCTGCTATATACAGTACCAACATGCGCTTGCTCATGGGTATATAGTGGTAGGATTAAAATTGTGGGGTGTCTGGGTGAGACAGCATAGACCCTAGGAAAAGAATGCATTTTGATAGAGGGAAATAGTTTTGAATAAGCTTTGCACAGATTTAAACAAATTAATTACACCCAGTACACCAGCACAACAATTGATTGGGCTTCAATGAATTTGATTAATAGTCGCTTGATATGGACCAAGTAACTAAGCAACCAAACAATTTACCAATTTGGAGACATCAATGATCAATATAAATAGTGAAGAAGATTTTTATTAATAAAATTTGTAATTGAAATTGTATTTCTTTTGATTGTTCAAATTTTTATATGCTTTTATTTAAAGAGTTATTGATCAGTAAACAATTTTTGATATTGATTTGTTCAGTAACTAGTTATTGATAACATATTGTGAGTGTGTGTATAACCAATTATTTTAAGGGGAAATGATTGAGAGAAAATTTTATTTTATTTTTAAGTGGGTTAAGTTGGTTGAATATCGGTGTTCAAAGGGTAAATATTATTTAAATAGGGAATTTTAATGAATAACATACTCAATTATTCAATGCCTAGTTTGTATATAATGAGTTGTACAGTACTCAGTCATTTGTATACAGCACCTAGTGATTGTTGTTCAGTTATTAATCAATGGATTATTCAGTTTGTATTGGCTATCAGTATTTAGAAGTTGTTACCAAGTGTTGAGGTCTCGATTTTAGTGAGTCTCAACTTGCACTGGTTTCTTATATAAATCAAAAGACAAAGTCAGATATAAATAAAAGTTTTATTAATAAAATTTACCAAATATAATCAATTTCTTTTCAATCAATTCCGACAAATTTATTTAAATAATTAACAGATAAAAATTGATGCGTGCTATATAATGTTAGAATGTATGTAGGTGCGTGTTGTGTAAATGTATGCAAAAAGATTTATGTAGAACTTTTTCTGTTCGAGTTTAAAGTCTTAAAAAGATTTCCTTTTTGAGACCACTTCTTTTTCGGTTAAAAGTTTAAAGGCAATTTGACTGACGAATACTTCGGTATTTATACCAAAATATTTTTATTATTTTAAATTTATTTATTTTCTAAATGTATATTTATTTATTTAACTATGAAATTCAGATATTTATTTTGTATTAAATTATTTTTTATTTATTCAAGAAATCTATTTAAAATATTTTTTCATTTATTTAGGAAAAGTTCGTTTATTTAGGAAAAGTTAAATATTTGTTTTGTGTTCACCAATTTACTTCGTGTAAAATAAAACAAAAAAAATTTTAATGAATAAAATAATAATACTCAATAATAATTTTTATGTATGAAACAATAAAATAAATTAATAAACGTTTACAAAATAATGCCCAATAATAATTTTTATGTACATTAATATGAAATAATAAAATAAATTATCAATGTTCAAATCCGAATTATTTGTTCAAAACGTGATAACTGTTCAAAATAATAAAATTAAATATTCACATCAAATTGTTATAATTATCCACACCAATTAATAATTGTCATAATAATTGTTTGACACACAGGGAATAGATTTGCAGGGAATAGATTTGGTTGTTCGAATATTGATTTGTTCTGCTGGGATTCTGTATATTGGGAATTTATTTTATGCCCGTTCTTCAGCATATATGTTTACTCTGAACTTGCCAGGCCCCACTTTGTAGTATCTGTTCAGGATAAATGTGGTGATGGGTCTACCCTCATCATCCAATACAAGTAAGTTAACTTTTTCTAGTATTGTTGATGAATTTATTATTATTATTGTTATTATCTGGAAAATTACATATTAATTTATTTTTTCACATCTCACATTGAAAAAATTTTATCTTTATTAACATTCATAAAAACTCATTGTAAAAATTATACTAAAAATGCCATTGTAAAGTGATATATAAAATGTCATTGTAAGATTACACTAAAAGTTTCATCTTTAATAATCATATATAAAAAATTCATTGATAAAGTCATACTGAAAATTCTATTTAAAAATCATGTATAAAAAATTTCATTGTAAAATTATGCTAAAAATTTTATCATTTATCATTTATAACATGTATAAAAATTGATCGATAAAATTATACTAAAAATTTTTTCTTTAAAAAACATTTAAAAAATTGAAATAATAAAACTATACTAAATATTTTATTTAAAAAATTTATCATGTAATATTGTCGACTCTAACTTTAAAATTTCTTACCTTATGTAACTTACCGTTTGAACCTCTATTTACTTTTAAAAAATCATTACCTTATGTAATTTGCCAACTATAACTGCTTTTAAAATTTTCAGCTTTAAAAATTACCCTTAAATAACTTAACGGTTGGCCCTCTATTTAATTTTTAAAAATTCTTAACTAACTTACCATACTTTACTCTAGTCACCTTAATTTACTTAAATTTATTTTAATGTACTTTAATTTACCATAATTTACCTTAATTTACTTTAATATACTCTAATGTACCTTAATGTACTTTAATTTGCTTTAGACCCTTTGATTTACTTTAACTTACCTTAATTTACTTTAGGTATTTTAACTTATTTTTATCTAGTGCCTAAATTTTTCCTATGAAAATTGTATGACCAAATATTACAAGTGTTATTTTTAACAAGCCTATAAAATACCCCTGACAATTTTTTATCGATAGACGATTCAAGCCATTTTTATTTTATGCCTACATTTACCTATAGAAAATATTGAGACCAAATATTGCATTGTCTTTTATTACGATTTAAAAATATCCCTGACTATAGTGTGACCATCGTAGGCGATTTGAACCAATTTTTATTTTATGCTTTTTTATCAAGAAAAGTTACTTAGGCTTTTTAAGCAAAGAAATATTTTTTAGGCTTTTTAATCGATAAAATATTTTTAGGCTTTTTAATCGATGAATTATTTTTTAGGCTTTTTAATCGAGAAAATATTTTTAGGCTTTTTTATTGATAGGTGATTCAAGCCAGTTTTTGTCTTAGGCTTTTTATCGAGAGTCAAAAAACACCCCTTGACTATAGTGTGATCGAAAAAATATTTTGTGGATAAAAATTACCTCCTGTGACCATCGTAAGCGATTCAAGCCAATTTTTTATTTTAGGCTTTTTTATCGAGAGTCAAAAATACCCTCTGACTATAGTGCGACCGAAATAATTTTGTGGAGGAAAAAAATTTATTCAAAAACAATATTTCAAACAATTTTAATTCAAAAAATTTGCTAAAATTTGAATTTTTAAAAAAATGCGCTAAAACATACTTTTTAAAAAATTTGATTTTAAAATAAATACGCAAGAAAAAGATGAGCACACAAAATTAATTATCTTGATTACATAATTACATAATCAAGATAATTCGAGATTAATTACGTCATTGCGTAATTTAATCTGGCGAAAACCCCCCCATATTTTATTATGCAATGGTGTGTGGGGTGAGCTCCTAACTACCTACTAGCATTAACTATATATTTTAACCGTTTATCAGTCTTTTTTAGACTAGAAATGACGATAACAATAAATAAATGAAAATTAGAAAATTTAATAAAATTAACCAATAATAATCAAATTGTACCAAATATATTAAATTATTTTAATTTTAAAATTAAAATAGCCATAAAGTATAAGGACACTATTAAAGTGGAGATAATGCAATAGAAGTTGAAGTAACCAGTCGAGTGATACGAGTACATCAAGGAGTTTAATTGAAGTATAATTGAGCAGTTATTAGTTGAGTATCGAGTCTTGAGTGGTGAATATTTTGTGTAGTTGTGTTACCAAAAACTTAAATTAATTCTAATTTTGATAGACAATAAATATTGAGAATATCGAGAATCTGTCTTTGTTATTAATATTTCAAGTCAGATCAATAAGAGTTAATTGAATCTTTCACCCACAACCCAAATAGTCTTTAGAAACCTAGCAAAGAACTACATCTGATGTTTGTCGTCAAGATTTGATAGAACAGTTTGTTTATATAATGACAAAATCGTCGATTGATGTGCGATCACCTGTTTTTTGTTTCATAATTTGCTGGAAATGCTTGAATCCTTGACAGTACTAGTAGACGCATTTTTCTTCGTGGCGCAATGCTTCTACTAGCTGATACAATTAGTTCTTTCATGAAGAATAATTTTTGGCCACATTGGTTTTTGCTACACTTAAAAGTCACTGCCGTCGAATAATGTACGCCTTCCTCGTAAATCTTTTTTGCCTCAGATTTGACCAGAAGCAATCAAGATTATTCAGGATTGAATTTGGGGTCACAATTGAATTGTGGGCGTTTAAAAAAATGAAAATAATCCCAATTAATGCTGACATATTGAAACCAATGGAAAAAATTCCTTCTGTATTGGAATTACACATTGAAATGGTTGTGTAATTCAATTTAGATCTATCTGTAGTGCTATAGATTGTGCTATACAACAGCGAAAGACTTATCAAGCATCCTTAAATGGAGGTGGTAAATTTCAAATTGGAAAAAAAGTGAGGAGTCTGAAATGGGTTTCCCAGACTGGTAAAAGACTAAAATAATTTATTTATATTTTAGTAATACGTTATGTTAATGTATGTATACATGAAAATATATTACTTTATAAGCCTTATTCCATATAAATTGAAACATTTAAAATACCGATATTGAACATTGCCTGCATCGTAAATCTAATTCCAATGAATAAAAGAAAATTCAAAAATACATTTTGAATGCTATAAATTGCCACTTTTATAACTGTTCTCAATTTCTTCTATAACCTTACGAAGCATACATCAAGAACGTCCTCAAAAAATAAGCAAATTTTGGCTCTATTGATCATTTTCATAAGTCTCATGTCCCCTTCCCCCTTCTTAGGGGGCATCCTCAATGGATGCTTCTTTATCAGACAATTATTAATTACATTCAGTTCAAAATCTATACAATACATAAGACTCATTCTATTAAACTGTCGACTCTATACAAATAATCCTTATTAATTTATGCAATTTCAAATGCTACAACTCCAAACTCCTGAATAAAGTTATGGTGAACAATCAAATTATTTTGTGAAAATAGTCAGCATTCAAGACAATAGTATTTATTTCAAACTTTATTTAATAACTATTTTATATTTAACTATCCCTTTCCTCGATCTAGTCGAAAACACCCGGAACACGATAACATCCAGGTATTCTGCTATATCCAAAAAATGATCTTCTACCAATTATTTCACCGGCAAAAAACCAAAATACAACTTCAGCGGTTACCACTCCATTAATAATAGCTTCCTGGTTAAAGTGAAAAGCTAATTTAAATAAAACAAATAGTTACTTTCATTGGCACGGATGCCCATTTAAAAGTGACAGTAGATTTAACAAGTTTTGCCAACCCGATGGCTGCTAGAGGTATATCACTAGGTGTGGGAGGCCGCATTTCAACTTTCGCATATGAAATGAATTTATCTAATCGAGGTTTTGCATAATCTAAAGTAACTAATAAATTTTAAATAATACACTGAACGATTTATATAAAAAATACTTTGACTTAATTTCTGTAATTTTTGAACATATGCCATTTAATATTTACTAAATGATTTTAAACAAGAAAACAAAATTAGTTTTATGCAATTAGTTGATGTTATATGTATATTTAAACTTTAAAATGTTTTGCGATTTAAAATTTTTTAGTAAAATTTTTAGAATATTAATTAGTTCATCTTATTGAATTAATAGCTAAATTACGTAAAAGCATATTAAAATTATTTCATATACTTGAATTTATACTTAGAATATCGAATGCGATTTATAAATATACATATAATATATAACATATTTATATATATAACTTAAAATATTTAACTTCATACAATTATTGCGTAATTCTGGGCGTCTCAAACATGAAAGATGTTTTGTATTCTATGTGTTGCTTAGAGATGCGTAATTTTATTACGGAATTTGACATGTCTCAGTGGGACAAATTCATTGTTATTGTTGGGCTAATTCAGTGTTAACCTTTAATTTTTTTTAATTTATTGGTAATTCAGCACGTAAACTTGGCTCTAAAACAGCTAAAAATCAAATATAGAACACTTAGTAAACTCATAAAGCATGTTGGACAAATACTAAAATAGATTCTTGCTTCTTCGACACAATAATTTTACACGAAAACAAAAAATAGTAAAAACTATTTGTTCCTTCGCATTTATACATTTTACACAAACTGATTGATAAATCTTTTAAGTTTGGAACACAAAATGATTGTTTTACGATCCTTTTTGTTGTCACAATAGTTGTAACGACTTCTTTTTTTTCGAGTTTGGTTTACTAACCAAGTGCATCTATATCTAATAGTGCCAAATTCATACATAAACTTTGATTTGAGATTTTATTTAAATATAACAAGTAAAACATTTTATTATATATAACTGGTGTTAAAACACTTTCAATCCTTGCAAATTTCATTTTATATAATTTTGGTTTTTGACCATGACCATTTACAAAAATTTATTATAATTATTTTTAATGAAAAACCAGTAGATGTGTCCCTTTCAGCACATGGCCCTTTCAGCAAACATCTAGGTCGTTTCGAAATTCTGAAAATTAATTGCCTCCTGGACTTTAATTTTTCAAATTTTTTAATTTCTTTGAATAATAATGAAATTTTCGAGGATATTTCTGATGCTTTAACGGCATCAACAATCAAGAATGAAAATATGTAAGTTTATCTTTTAAATTTATTTATTTTTATAAAATTTATTACAGAATATCTACTGATACTTCTACAACATTAACTATCTTGCACATAAAAAGTTATCGAAATACGTAGTTTTATATTTATTAACTTATAAAAATTATCACAGTATATCAAATGGCGATAAAAGAAAAGTTATTGAAGTAATGAAAGATGGACTGATTTTTATGAATGTTGGAGTTTTGTCGGTAAATTTAAATAGGATTTATTGTCAAACTGACTCCAAGCGTGCTTTTAAACAGCAGTAATGAACGCCAAACGATTTAAACTTTATTGGTTAATACACTTTATCTTCACTTTAAAATGACACAGCAAATTATCTATCAATCATAATTTGGTGCTTATTACGACCCTTCGGGAAGAATAGCACTTTTCGGATCAATTGGATTTCACAATCACTTGATTACTGTGGTGGGTTTCTAAGATCTGTAACTCTGATTTAGTTGCTTTGCTTTGGTTTGACCTTGCTTGATTTCTGTTTCAAATTTCTCTTTAATTTCTTTTTGTCTTTCTTTGTCTTTTTGCAATTTTGTCCCTATGATTCCAATTGCTCTTCCTTTTTATACCCCATCATTCAATAATACTTACTGATGTCAAATAGAATTTCTGATATCTTTAAACGCTAATTACCTTTGGGCCTCTATAATCACTGACAGTTTTCCAGATAAATCATTTTTTAGAGGTGCCCTTTCCCGGATTTTCAAACAACATTTTTTCCCTTATCTTGAAAGAGCTTTCGAAATAACGTGCAAAGTTTCCTTTTGTTTTTGTTTTCCTAAATTTGCACTTGTTAATTATAAATGACCTTCTATTTAATTGTCTGTTTTTATTTATTTTCTCTTATTCCCTTCTCGTTATTCGACATTTATTTTTCCTTCCCTTTTTATTAAGCTCCAGAACCACATCTTAATCACTTATGATTGTTTCCCCCAATCATTTTACATGTTTAATAATTATTTTAATCTATTATTTAGGTATTCTGAACATGAATAAGTCTTAATTCTTGAAACGAAAAATGGTGAAAGGATCGTTTGATGCTACAAAAGGTCTGGAGAACTACCTAGAGTAGTGTTTCCCAAACTTTTGGTACTGGTACCCCTTTGATCATTTTCATTATATAATGTACCCCTTTGCTTTAAAATTATATATATAATGATTACATTTTTTATAATATCTTTTTTAAAATATATGACCTTTAAATTAATAGCATTAATGAAAAATTAAATACTTTATAATAGAAATAATGTAAAATAAAAAATACTATAATTAATTTATTGTAATTAATTAGGATGAAATTGATTATGCTGAGATAATAATTCATCATAATTTGGTTCTCTGTTAGTTAATTTTAATCTTAAAAATATTTTATTGATTCAAAAATATAAACAATAAATAAAAAACAAGATTATATTTATATTTTTCTGTATTATTAAAATTTTAATAAGTAATTTTAATCTAATTAAATTTTTTTATTAATCTTTTAATATTTAGATGATAGAAGATTGAAAAGACCCGTGTACCCCGGTTTGGGAAACACTGTCATAGGGGAAGGAAAGTGGAAATCGATTCACAATTATAAATCAATTGTTAGATGATAAATTATTGTTCAACGGGACACAAAATGAAACGATATTTAGAAACAATTCAGAATATTCAATTATCAACCAAAACAACTTCAATATTTCTGAGCAAAAAGTTGGTATCTTTAAAAGACACTGTGGCCAAGCAAAATATCCATACAGAATCCATGATTTTCAAAACTCATACGTTATTACCATAAATTATTTTCATCGCATAAAAAAATTTTCCCAAAATGTCTAAAGAATGAAGAGATTTTGAGTAAACTGTATATAAATTATTAAAAAATGACTCACCTGTTTTTGAATAATTTAAAATTTCTAAAGTTTATATAGAAAATCATAAGAAATTAAGAAATTTATGTTTAAATTATGATTAAATAAAAATGTTATTTAAACAAAGAAAATTTTAACCAATTATAACATCCAGGGTCTTATAAGTGTATAATATAAGTTATTAATCATTCGAACAATTTACATACCCACACATGTAAGTATGTATTTTTCTATAATATAACGTTATTGAATTTTTCACTTTATTATAGGAGTTGCTATTCAGTAGTAGTTTTTTAATATTATCTCATTTATTGTCAATACAACTTTTATTTATTACTCTATGTTAAAAAGGGTCTTTTTTAATGTCATATTATTTAACACCAATTTTGGTAATGAAACACACACACACTTTTATTATATTTAGTTTTTGATTGATTATTTAATATCTCATTAAATGTCGTATTAAGTGTTATCAATTGCTCTTTCAATCTACAAAATAATTAAATAAAAATTATTATTTAACGATTTTCAATATCATTATCTATTTATGCGAATGGTATTTTGATTTCTACATAGAATTGGGATTTTTTTTCAATTTTAAAAATGGTAAAATATCAGCACGAAAATTGTTCCTTTTTGATGTAGTCTTATTGTAGAAGGAAATAATATCGCTGTTCATTGGACAGGCTGGAGTACAAACTGGCGTTTCAATGTGGGAATTATTCTGTGCCGAACACAATGTGTCATATGAGGGGGACCTGACTGATGAGAAATCAAATTATGAATGTTTAGAAACGCTGTTTCATCCAGTCTCATCAAATAAATGGGTACCCAGATCCCTATTTGTTGATTTAGAACCAAATGTCATAGGTTTGTTTTACATTGATTGTTTAAACTTATGTTGATTAGTTTATTTATATTTCACTCACTGTATTTTTAGAAATTTATATAATTATTTCAAATGTGCTAAAGTTTTATATTTTAAATATTCTTTAGAATTTGAATTACCCATCTCAAAGAACTTTATCTAATTGGTTAACGTAAATTATAAATGCTAACCAATTGGAACTCTAGCGTTGGTAAATTGTAATCGAATCAAATCTATCAGCTAATATTACAATTTCGGATTATTACTAAAAAATTCAAAATCAATATCAAAATAATTTTATAAAATAATGTTTGTTATAAAGCTAATAAATATATAAATTTTATAATTTAGGTGAAATAAGAACCGGTAAATTTCGAACACTTTTTCATCCTGATAGATTATTGAATGGACACGAAGATGCAGCAAATAACTTTTCAAGAGGATTTTTTACAGTTGGAAAGTTGTTATTGGAATCAATAAACGAACAATGCCGACATTTATTTGAACGTTGTGACATGGTACAAGGAATGTTGATAGTACGTTCATTGGGAGGAGGAACAGGAGCAGGGTTAACCTCTGCAATATTTGAAGGTCTTTCTTCTTATGTAAAAATACCCAAAGTAGAAATACCTATTTATCCATCGCCAACTTTATCTACATCTACAGTTGAGCCGTATAATTGTCTTTTAGGAGAACATTTTTGCATGGAAGATATCGATATAGGGCTCCTATTGGACAATGAAGCAATGTTTGAAATATGCTCAAAATATATCTCATTAAATTATCCGACTTATAATACTATAAATAGGATGATAGCACAAGTGGTGTCTTCAATTACTGCTTCTGCTCGCTTCGTAAACATTCTTAATTGTGACCTAAGTGTACTTCAAACTAATTTGGTCCCTTATCCGAGAATTCATTTTCCTTTATGTAATTTTGCTCCTATAATAAGCCAGACTAAAGCAGATCATCAAGAACTTTCAGTTCAAGAATTAACTCAGATGGTTTTTGATAGAGGGAATCAAATGATGAAAGTCGATCATTTTTACGGTAAATTTATGTCATGCGCGTTATTCTTTAGAGGGAATGTTTGTCCACATAGTGTTTACTTAGCCCTCAGTGAAATCAAAAGAGACCAAAGTATTGAATTCGTGGATTGGTGTCCAACTGGGTTTAAAGTAGGAATAAATGCAATTTCACCAACAACCATTCCTGAAAGTCAGTTGGCTGAAACAAAAACGAATGTAGCTATGTTAACAAATACATCAGCCATAGGACAAGCTTGGCAAAGGCTTACACATAGATTTTATTTATTATATTCGAAAAGATCCTTTGTTCACTGGTTTATTGGAGAAGGTATGGATGAAACTGAATTCACAGAAGCTCTATATAATATCAGTGCATTAGTAAAAGATTATGAAGAAGCAGGAGAAAATACAATATCAGTTGACAATAAAAAGGAGGATCTAATATTAAAAGTAGGCAAACCAAATGAATATGATATAACTTCATATAAAGACGAGTATCAGTCAGAGATTTTACCAAATCAGGCCACAGGTTCAAACTCTGATATTTATTCGCATTACGAAAACTATCACAACACAATTTATTTCGCAGAGGATTATTTATCCACGGCTAAAATGACAATTGACCGCGAGCACGAGTCACAAAATCTGTATTTTACACCAGATTCTAATCAAAATGCATCAACAATAAATTGCCAATTCCGGTCTAAATTGAAATATAAGCACCTAACCGTTTCAATTAGTGCAAATTTGGGTAAATATTTTGTCACAAAGGACAATTCAACTAAAATAAAAACTATCAATTTCTCAACAAATAATTGTGAGGAAAATTCCGAAATTGAAAATCCGGGCTCTGTTCACAATGAACAAAAGTTTGAAGTCCCATCCGAAATTAAATCCAAAATTTACAAGATAAAATCTGTTTCTGAAAATTCTTTTGATTTATAATCCAAAGAATTTAAAACCTTGTAATTATTTCCACTTGCAATCATGGATAATTTTCAAAATTTCCCATTTCACTAAATTTAAAATTTATCCTCTGCTAATTATATAAAACTAATAATTTCTCATTTTACAACATTGGAATTTTATCAACTATTCAAAAGTCAGATAAAATATAAAATTTAATTTTAAAATGAATGATAATAAAAAATCGAAAATTGTCTAATGAAAACATCCAAATTGTTTTGTATTTCATTTTTATTTTCACCATTGATCGAAAATTATAAAATCTTTGTTTTGTTAGACGAGAATATTAAAATTTGAAAATCTCAAACTTTGTCTAACCTAAAGAAATGATTTAATGTTTGAATTTCATCAAAACTAATACTCAAATCTTCATTCAATATTGAATTGGAATTATTCAAGTATCGATTTGAAACACATCAATATATTAGAAAGAATTTTAGAATTAGAAATTCAATGCAATTGTAGAAAGAAATCTAAATTTCGATGGGTTTAGAAAATTGACACTTTCAAGCAAGAGGTCAAAAGTTCTATATTAAAGTTTCTGAAACAATTGCGTATTTTGTAAAGATTTTTCCAAAGAATATTCGATTTTGAGGTGTCGATATAAATGCTTTTTGAAAAATTTTGCGAAATTAATAAAATCGAGAGGAAAATACTTTTAATTTATGTTTATTTATTCAAATCTGCCAATTAAAAACCAAAACAATTTTCCAAAGACTCCTCGGGAACCAGATATGCTACGGAGAAAACGAAATTTTACAAATTTTAATTCATTTTGAATTTAAAAATTTTGCTTTTTTTTATTTTCCTTATTGGAATGAAAACTTTTGTATCTTTAACGTTGTAATTTTTATTTTATTTTTATTCAACGTAAAATTTAATTTCGATCTTTTAATTGTCGAAAATGCTTTGTTGTAATGTATTGCGGAATTTCACTTGAGTTTAATAAATTTATCTTTATTTATCATGTTTAGAAATTATTTTTTTATCAACAAAAAACTTTTTAAAAGAAACTTGGGTTAAAATGCAATAAACTGCACGCAATTAAAAATTGATTAATAATAAATAATAGTTTGAATTTATTTTTTGGCATATGAAAATAACAACATTTTATAAATCTCTAAATGTCAATTTTATTTGTTCCAGTATGCTATAAGTGTAACAGATACATAAATAAATGCTTATCAATTTTTCATTGATTTTTAATTGCGCGTAGTTTATTGCATTTTAACCGAAACTTGATATAGCCGTATTTTTAATTTTATTATTCGGTCACTAATAAAAAATAACATTAATTCTTTATCTACAATTTTCGCAAAGTAAAAGCGTAAAGAGTTTTCACCAAATTTGCTTATTCGATCCATACAACAGCTACATACAATGATGCATGGATCTCGACGACCATTCGGTTTATCCTTATGTTCCACAAGAATTAATTTATCAAATAAAAAAAACCTTGTCTCATTGTAGACCAAGTCCTGGATCATTTATGCTGGTATATCTCAAACAATTACAACCGTTCTATAATAACGGTAGCATATTCGTCTGAAAATAAGGGAATTAAATAATATAAATTTACTATTGATCTCGATGTCATTGATTGTTTTAACGACGCAAGGAATTATACAAATTTTAATAATTATTAGAAATGAGTGAACATTTTATTTTAAACCAATGTTAGTAACAAAATTTCTATACACCAAGCCACGTTGAGACAAATCACATACACCAAGCGAAGTTGAGATAAATCACCTATAATATAAAAAGAAAATCAATAAATTTATAGCATATAAACACACCAACTTACCTTGAGGTTGCTTGTAAAATCGACAATGAGACAAACCCTAAACTATAGAGACACAAAAAGTGAGAGAGAAATTAAATGATACACATTAACACAACCCATAATAAAACAAGCATGCAAACTTTTAACATGTAGCCATCCGAAGTTGAAAAAACCCCCATAATAAATAATTTTAAAGACATTTTTGAGATAATTTTAGAAAGAAAAATGGCGGAAAAAATTTTTAATTTAAATTTTGAGGTTTATGCTAGGAAATTTCGAGTAAATGAGGATGTATCTTCATAAGATTTACCCTTAAAACTAAAACTAATTTAATATTTCAGATATTTCTGTCGAAAAAAAGCAAAACCTGAAATCATAAAAAAAGTATAAATTTTTAAATTATATTGGTAAGTTTTAAAAAATAATCATAAACCAAATTATTTTGTGTACATAATCGATGATTTTTTACAAAATATGTATAAAAAATATAATTATGTAATGCAAATAATAATTTTTATAACTTCAAAAATAATTTAACTCACATTTTTTGAATTATATCCTAAAAAAATACATATTTTTGGAGACTAGTTATTGTTACTTACTTAATTTCCTAAATATTATTTATAATAATATATATGAAATAGTTGATCAAAGTTATATTTAAGAGCTTGAATTATGATCATATTTCCTTATGAAATCATAATTCAACTCTTAAAATTTAACTTTAAGTTATATAACTATATAAAAAATAACTTACTTAGCAGCCATTTAAAAAATGGCTGAAATCATTCACAAAATAAATTCCGCCAAGTCGATTTATGTATCAACTTGAATTATAGCGGAATTTATCTCAGTGGGGCTTGGTGTATAAACAAAAATCAATAAATTTATAGCATATAAACACACCAACTCACCTTGAGGTTGTTTGTAAAATAGTCACTGAGATAAACCTTACACTACACTTAAAAACTCCTATAATAAAAAGAAAAAATCAATAATGTTATAATATATGGACATACATACTTACTCGTGTCTGCATGTAATTTGTTCAACTGAATACACCTGATTCAGTTCGTTAAAAACTCCTATAATAAAATGAAAAATCAATAAAGTTATAATATAGGAACATACATACTTACCCGTGTCTGCATGTAATTTGTTCAACTGAATAAAAACTTATATTATAGGAAGGAAGGAATTAGAAGAAAAGTTTTTTTAAGGTATAAACATAATACATAGTAAATAATGCATGCAAACTTTCAAAATGTAGAAATGTTCAATTCATTAAAAACTCTATATAAAACTATTTTTAGTAACTTTTTAGACAAGTTTTTTTTAAATTAAAGCCGAAAATTTTTGAAAAAAATACCAATAACTCTACTTTGAGTTGTAGAGAACATTAAGAAATAATTTCGTAAGATTTTTCATGAAATTCAATAAAATTTAATATTTTTACAACTTTTCAGATATTTCAAAAATATCCATCGAAACTCTAGGTTTTTGAGCTTTTATCTCTTTTGCAATTTGCCAGGAGCAGTGGAACCAGAACCTTCAAATTGTTGAGGATACCTAAATAATAGAGTAAAATAATTAATAAACATGTAAAATGATTGGGGAAACAATCATAAGTGATTAAGATGTGGTTCTGGAGCTTAATAAAAAGGGAATGAAAAAGAAATGTCGAATAACGAGAAGGGAATAAGAGAAAATAAATAAAAACAGACAATTAAATAGAAGGTCATTTATAATTAACAAGTGCAAATTTAGGAAAATAAAAACAAAAGGAAATTTTGCACGTTATTTCAAAAGCTCTTTCAAGATAAGGGAAGAAATGTTGTTTGAAAATCCGGGAAAGGGCACCTCTAAAAAATGATTTATCTGGACAGCTGCCAGTGATTATGGAGGTCCAAAAGGAATTAGCGTTAAAAGATATCAGAAATTTTATTCGACATCAGTAAGTATTATTGAATGATGGAGTATAAAAAAGAAGCGCAATTGAAATCGTGACACACAAAAATATGACAAGAAATTTGCAGGAGACAAAAAATTGCAGAAGACAAAGAAAGACAAAAAAGAAATTAAAGAGAAATTTGAAACAGAAATCAAGCAAGGTCAAACCAAAGCAAAGCAACTAAATCAGAGTTACCGATCTCAGAAACCCACCGTAGTAGTCAGGTGATTGTAAAGCCAATTGATCCGAAAAGTGCTATTCTTCTCGAAGGGTCGTAATAAGCACCAAATTATGATTGATTGATAATTCGTTGAGTCATTTTAAAGTGGAGATAAAGTGTATTAATCAATAAAGTTTATATCGTTTGGAGTTCGTTACTGTTGTTCAATAACACGCTTGGAGTCAGATTGACAATAATTACTATTTAAATTCACGGCAACCCCAACAAATTTCTGATCAAGACGCATTATAAAGAATTAAATTTTTGTTTAACCACTTTGTATGTAAAGTGAAGGTATTTACCACGTTTTGAGTCAAACAACGCATAAGCAGAATTAAATTCTCTACAAGATGACTATATTCGAAATTTCAAATACTGTAGTATGTGTGCTACACACGTGTTTTGAATACAATAATAGAATTATTTTAAAAAAGCTGACTGATTCAAAATCAAAGTGAACATGAATTAAATAATTAGTTGCAGTGGGTGCGAGGTCACAGAACTCTAGCACTGGCACTGATAACAGTTTGGTTTATCCATTCTTGGCCTAATAAAAAATGAAAATAAGTCATTTAAAATATTCTTTTATTTTAAATATTGACTAAAGCAATAACAAAACATTGGCATTGAATTAAAAAATTAAACGGCTAATCAAACAGATATATATATATATACTGTTGGGCTAGTACAAGGTTTTGTTTAAATGGATTGGAAATAGCACGCAAACACAACATGCAGATTTAAAATCGGACCCATAAACATCAAATAACCACCTCAAAATGTGAGAAACACACAATTAAAAATATAAAATGAAATAACAAAAGTAAACTAAAATAACAACAAATGCACCAAGATCTACACGAATTGACATAAAAATAACATAATAACAAAAGATTTGACCGAAAACTGACAATTTACTGAAAAGAAGAGTTAATGAATAAACCAAATAAAAATAAAATAATTATAGTCACAAATAATTAAAATAAAAAGTTAACGAATAAATTGTCAAAGGAAATTAAAAAATTAATAAAAATTAGAATGAAATTAGTCAAGTAATATCAAGGTAAAATTTTGTTTTATCGCATGAAAATTAACACTCAAGGTTAGGGTCACAGAATAGGTATAAATACCAATCCATTTTCACAGAATAGAAATGCTTTTCACTTAGTGAACAAATTACTTTTCGCTAGAGAATTTACAAATCTAAGGAGCAACTCTCGGCAAAAATTTCGACAATACGAAATCAAGCACCTTATATGTAAGCCCTACTTGATCGTATGTGTGGGAAACCTTTTGTCGGATGTGTGAATGAATGTAGAGGAATAACAATGTATTGATCTGAAAATATATATTTCTAATGAAAGAATCTTAAATGTCAAAATTTTTCTGGCCCACAGCCACACAAAATACAAGTTATCAAAATCATACATAACTAGTCACGCTGTGTAAGTGCGGTTTCTCCGTCTATAGCGTGTGCCCGTGAGAGTTCCGTCATGCGCAATGACGGCCTCGAACGTAAATACTATATTTGTTCATAGGGGCGAAGATCGAGAACTAGTCTTTTGGCTAGCTCTCTTTCACCCATCTCCTGAAAAATCGACCTAAAATCAAATGTACAAATCGGCTAAATTGATCACACCGAGTAGTCCAGTGGACACTCGTAAAATCTAATATGAACACAAGTTCCTTAGGATCAAATTGAGGCTCGGGAGGTGGGGACTCGATATCGATGTGACGAGAAGAAATTCTACTCTACCCAAATTAACGAAAATACGTATAATTGATTAGAAGTAACAAAAATAATTAAAATAACGTGAAGTAATTAGGGTTTATTAAAAGTAACGAAAGAAAGGCGACGGAAAGGGTTTAAATATTAAAGGTAATCAAAGTGATTTAACATGTAACAACTCACGAAGGTATTTAAGTATATTAAAGTAAATGAAAGAACTAAGATGCAAACTAGATGAATTAAGATAGTTAGAAAATCTAAACGGAGCTAATTGTGACTACTCGCACCCAAATTCAATTACCTATAATTAAATCCAATCAAGATAAACGTAATTAAATATAACTAGATATAAATCAAGCTTTAACTAAAACGTAGTCAAAGGTTAACTCGACATGACGGAAAGTAACAAGAATTAACGTAGGGTGAAGTATTATAACCAACAATATGCAATGAATTTACGAGTAACGAATAAATTGACTAAAATCCATATAGCTTACTAGACCCCGATCGAATTAACGGAAACTTGAGTGAATAAATAACGTGTGATACAACCAAGTTTTATGTAATGAAGATAGAATTGGCATTAAAATTGAATACATTACTAGAAGATAATAGGAAACCACTGAATCCGAAATAAATTATTAAACAACAAGCGAGATAATTAGACTTAGAAAAAGATTTTAAGGTAAATCTAGATGATCGAACTTAATCAACACTACAATTACTTGTACCAATATAAACGCAACATCTTCACCCAAATCCCAGTTAAAACCAAATTTACGTGAAAATATCTTTAAATGAATTTAGCAGTCATGATATAATATTCGTATTAAGGAAAACCTGGCAAAGTCACTGAAATAAAATAGGAAGACAAATTATCTTGTTAAGGACGAAGTAGAAGTAGCACTCATCTGTAAAGAAAATCATTCGATAATATAAAATACTGTACAAATCAGAAAACAAAATTTAATTAAATCAAACATGAATATAACACCATTAAGTAGTTAAAGGATCAATTCTTCCAGTGCCGGACGTACAGGAGAAAATCATACGAGTAATCTTCAGAAGAGGAAAATACAGAGTCAAATGCATATGACTGATACACCATTGAGGACTTGTTGAAGACCGAGAGAGACCGGCAAAAATCCACGCAGGTACACAATAAATATCGAGAACAAATCGGCATAGGGCTCGTTGAATCCCCGCAGGTAGGGATGAATAGGAATCTGGTGCTGATTGAGTGGAGAAGGGTGAGATCATCGACAACAGGGACGATTGATTTTGGAAGTACATCAACCAGTGATTGAACACTGTCCATTTAATGCCCGACGGAGTAGGAGGTTATGGTTACAAAAACGAATACCGACAATCATTACCATCGAGAAGACGTCGAGACTCGATCCATTCTACTATTGTCAAATAATGAAGAATTATTACGACTTAGTTAAATATTATGGGGAACGTAAATCAACCGGCAGTTAAATAGGAAATCAGAACCATAAAAATTGGATTGACCAGCCGGCCATAAAGTTGATTGTCAATCTTAGAATGCAACATTACACAGGAATAATAACAACAGCTTGCTTGAATTAACCGCAAACCGGACTAACAGAGAAAGAATCAGTAAATCAATGTAAAACACAAATTTCACGCTGTTGATAATACGAAACATAAATTTTACATTGTTAATAATATAAGACATAAGTTTCACATTGTTAATAAAAATAAAATAAAAATGGAATTGCAATAAATGATAATCAATCATAAAAAACGGGGGGTTTTCACTATTCACGTGACAACGAGTCTATAAATATAAAACGAAAAATCTACAAATTCATAATTACCAATCATGTTTAATTCTCGTCTACCATCTACCGACAGCAGAAACGACGCTAAGAAACGACTGGGAGACCCTATCCAGAATCGGCTATCGTCCAATGACACAGTTACGAAGGACTCGGTTGAGCTGCAACGAGGTATTATATCTTTGTAATCCTCAATTTAACATACAAATACATATTGTTGGGCTCAGAGCCAAAATTAAAACAAAATTACAAAACCAATTTCAACAAAAAGGTGAAAATTGTATAAATTAAAACAAAATAATTATTGTCGTTTGGAAATTGTCAATATGGTTGCTGTAAAATAAGCACGCACCGCAAGAAGAGACCAAAAATAAAATAAAACATATTAATTAAAACAAATTAAAAATATAACAAAATTAAATAAAAACAAATAATTAATTAAAATCCTTGAAAAAGCCTACAGCTGCAGACAAAAACATACGAGAAAAGAAATAAACTGCCAAAACCTTGCAAAATAAGGTTTAGAAAAAACACAGGCAGAAGAGGCAACCAGGGAATAAAATATCGTAAGAAAATAATAATAAAAATAAAATCCAACAATAAAATATTAATATATCAAAAAATAAAGAAAAATATATAAAAAATTACAAAAATATTTCGAAATAAATAAAATAATTAAAAAGCCCTAAAAATGGCGAAAAATCGTCCATTGGTCGCACACAAGCACAAAAATACTATATATACGGCAGTCATTTTCATAATTTCTAACAGACTTACAGAATTTTAGACTACAGACTTTTAGACAGTCAGTCAGTCAGACAAATGTTTTTAGACAAAATTCTTAGAGACGATTGTGTAGAAAATTTTTATGCCAATTTATGCCAATTTTTCAAATCTGGTTGCATGACTGTGGATTGTAAGTACTGTTATTTTGTATAAATATATATTTCGGAGTTAAAGTTTTGATTTTATTCTGGATGGTCGTGGAATCTTTTGGTGCCACTGACAAGTCCCCCTAAAATCTTATATATATATATATATATATATATATATATATATATATATATATATATATATATAAATATGTTTTGAAATAGCTAGCGATTGGGCAGATCCCGGTCCGGCTGGCGGATTAAGTTCCCTAGTTGCGATTGTGGGTCGCGCCTTTTCGAAACCTCGGTCTGTCCGCGACGGGGCCTGGCAAAATGGCACAGGACCCTCCCCGCAGGGCATCGTTGAACGACTCACAACGGCTGATGGAAACGTCGGTCGAGGTGAGCAGTGAAAAATCTAAAATCATGGGAAGTGCGACTTTAGTTAAAAGTTTTAGTATTGAAAATTTAAAATATTGTCAGAAAATTAATTGGAAAATCAAGTAGGAAAGGATAAGATAGTGCAGGAGTGTGAAGTTGAAAGTATTTTTTACAAAAGTTGAATGATATAATCTGACAGAAGAGAGAAATGTTTATTGAAGTGACCGCATAGGGTTGTAACTACTTAAAATCATGGGAAATGTACCGGGAGTTAAAGAACTGGTAATCAAATTTTTAATATAGGGAAAGATAAAGATAAATTAGGAAAAATGTAGTCGATACCGTGATTAAACAAATGAAATAGGAAATTTACTAAAAAATAAGGGAGGAACACTGCCCAAATATTTGAAGGATACATTTATAAATAACGGGTAAAGATGACAAATAAGTATGGAAATTGTAGGAATAGACGAGTAAGAATAAGGATATAGAAAGAGAAAGACAGTCCAGAACCCGAAAGTGAAAATATCATGAGGAGTAGTTCTAGAAATGGAGCTCACCTGCTCATGAATTTTCAACCCTTATGTACATTACCAACATGGCAATCACCATGGGTACATAGGAGGGATAGAATAATAATCTTGATGGTGTTTAGGGGGTAGATGCACAAAAAACCCTAGAAAAAATAAATAAAAATCCACCCTATTCGTCAACAATATTATGTTCCCCCACAAGACCGGCGATGATAGAACGGATTTTCATAATCACCATACACTCCACCAATAAATTTTTTAAGATAAAATCTACAATTTAATATTAATTATATTGCTTATTTAGACCGCAGAGATCCACACGGATGATGGAACGATGACTCCCGACTGACATTACAAATCCCAATTAATTCTGCCGCACAATACAGGCAAGCACTATGGGACCAAGGATACACCTTGGCAACCTATGGAGAATCCAGTTGGCCCCGAAGACCAAACGATCGTGGTGATGAAATCGAATTGCCCAGCATCGCCATCAAGTAGGAACCGGGTAGAAACCCGGCACGAGAAGCTCGTCAACGAGCAGAATCCACGGCGATGAAGATGGAAGAAATGGAAAGGAAATACCACAAAAAGGCGATTCTGACCATGCAGCGATTGGCACGTGTGAATCAGGACATCGCGAGTGGGCTAATTCCAAGCACCGACGGATTTACTCCCGATTATGGGGTCTCATTCGAACTAGACGACCCGAGATTACTACAAATGACCTTCCCAACAAAGCTGATTTTGCGGGAGAAATTGGTCCAGCCAGCTCTTCGCAGCCGACTCGGACCAAGACAACAAGGCGACCATGCATACGCCAGCAGACACCCACAATGGGCATTTGCCAGTCGCATGCGCCGAAGCGCTTATTCCAAGAATCAAAATGGACTTAAAAAATGATTGAATTTGTGTTATGTTATAAATGTTAATGGTTAATTGACTACTTGATTTTGTTTGCACGAAATGAAAATAAAGTCCACTGAGGTAAACGAATAAAACGAGCTCTATCTACTCTATTTTAGGAAAACGTTATTTCGCTATATAGAATGTAAATACCGTGAGGGTGAGAATCGCTAAAATTCAAATAGATTATAACTAATTAAATAAAATAAATAAGTTGCCACTAGACTCCTAGAAAACTAATTCGCTAGAAATAGATACTGCTCACAAATATACTTAAGACAGGGGTTGCCGAAGTTAATTTAGGCGTCAAATCCAACAATATTAATGATAAATGCTCAAATATTTTCAATTTAGGAATGGAGGCGACAGGGATCCTCAGACGAGAACTAAAAGATCTGCGACGGGAAAATATGCATCTCCATCGACAGCTTCTACAGCAAAGCCGAGAAATCCAGCAAATAAAAGCCACCTGGGCGGAACCGGCTAAAATGAAAGAAGTGTATCAACGACTTACTGCGGCCCAACATGGCTGGAAAGATCAAAAATTGCTCAATCAAGCTCAACGGACGCAAATAAAAGGCTTGGAAGTCGCTCTGTCAGGGTGCCAGGAGGGGAGTGCGGTGACATATCCCTTGGTGTTTGCATCGGCACAGCTGGCTTATCGCGACCAGGATCCATCAAAGCATCCCAGCAAATGATCTCAACCGCACGCCAGACCAGGCAGGACTG
This sequence comes from Schmidtea mediterranea, assembly GCA_022537955.1. NCBI lineage: Eukaryota > Metazoa > Platyhelminthes > Tricladida > Dugesiidae > Schmidtea > Schmidtea mediterranea. The sequence goes on from CM039680.1 coordinate 216,658,163, forward strand.
AACGATTACGGAGACGTGCCCAAGGCGAAAACAAATAAATGATTAAATTTGTGTTTTAATACAAAACTCATTCAATGTTAATGCAATAAAATTGTGTTTTGATCTTCTGTTTATTATGGATAATTATAGTACACGAGTAAATTGATAAGGAATTATTTAAGGGACCTAACAGAGAAGACGGACAGATGCCTTCTAACGGCAGTCCGCTGAACCCGACATAGGACCAGACCTTAGCAGTTCTGACATCGGAACTCACCTTTGGCGGTCCTGTAAACAATGGTTGCAGTTCCAACGTTGCCTAGCAACGGGTAACCATTGGCGGGAGTGAAATATTGTATGTTATGGGGTCAAGGTCACGAATACCACTAACCCCACAATATATATATATATATATACTACAATATGCTTCGACAGACTCACTGTCATTGTCAGCTATATTTGAACTTGAAACTATATCGAATAAATTGCTTTTATTTAAATAATTTTCTTTCATATTTTAAAAGTATTTTACATAAATTTATAAAACCTGCTTTTATAAATTTCCAGTTTTAAAATTTTAAAAATAGAAACTTTAATAAAATATTTAAAAATTTTAAACAATACTAATTTACATTTATTTTTATCATGCATCACAAAATTGCGTTTACTAATATCAATCAATATGCTAAGTTGATTGTCATCGAGAACTTGAGAGCTGAAATGACTATCTATTGGATTTCTATTTATTTCGTTTTTAATTAAATTTATTGCAAAAAGTAACATTGTTAATGTCAATTTATTTTTAACTTCCTCCACCCTCATCTCAACATTTGTACACCTTCTTCAAACCCCTATTTTGTTTGGCATAATTTATGGACGTCCCTAAACCCAGTACAAACATCTCAAATGATTTCCCATCGAATACTATAAATTTATTTGAAAATAATAGAAATTTACTGGAGAACTCTCCAATACCTACTTGATGTTCTTGGAAAATTCTACGCCCAAAAACATTCGTACACCAATTTCTAGACAAATGTTTCACTTCAAACTCTCTATTTTCTGGGTTTCGAGATAAATTTTGCCAGGCAAATATAACTGCCATTTTTCTCTAGCTATTCTAAATGTTTAATTTTAAAAAAATGTCAAACTTTGAAACAAAAAAAAGTAATCAGCAAAATACTCTCCATAATAATTAAATTGTTCAACATTAAAATACGAAAAAGACAAATTGTAAAATACCAATATAGGATGGAAATGAAAAAAATATAATTGTATAATTGATATTACAATTGATTATATAATTGATTATATAATTGAATTCAATTGCATTATTTCTGCATTAGATTTAAAAACCAAATGATAAACTAATTTACATTTCTACGCAAAATTTGTATGAATATATTTTTGATAAATTCAAGCGCCAGTTTGATTTTGAAATAAATTTCAAATCATCATCATGCTTTCACTTCATCTCTTTTGTAACTATTCAAATTCATAAGCATCACTTTGATCTTCCCGATTGCCAATCCTGGATTGAGGCCCTGTTGTAAAATGATGAATATGAAATTAATTAAATACAAATTGAGACTAGAGTAAAAATGACAAATAATATGAAAATGAGTAGATGGTTGTCACCACTGGACAACATACCCCCCAACGGGGTAAAATTTTTTGTAAATCCAAAAGTTCAAATTTTTTCTGAGACAGACAATGACGCATTCAAGGTCATTGGATGAGTCATCATATTTTCTCTCAAGGTCATTCAAATTTTTGAAATATAATTAACTACTTATTTTCATAAGTAGTGTTTTAATTATTATTTTTATTATTTCAAGTTATTTTTATTATTATTACAAGTTTTTATTATTATTTTTTATATAAAATAAAATAAATTTTCAACAAAGTATGGAATGCAAAGGTTATAAAACTATTTCAATATTGAATAGAAAAATGAATGTGTGTGTATGTATATAATTTAATTAAAAATATTTTGTGCATGTGAGGCATCATTTACATGGTTTTCAATAGTTTTTTGAAGGTTTACTAATATGATCTATAGTATGACATCATCTGAATTGATCTTGTATCCTTGGATAATGATGCTTGTATACCAATGAAAATCTTCAATAAAATTTACTTCTTTATTTGCATTCTCGTAGCCAATATATATGTGGTTATTAGTTCTTAACTTGTTATTCACTGTATTTATAATTTCATTTACTAAATTACAATCTGCACCCGATATTATTGCGAGCAAGCATGAAAATTGGGTACATATGATGGATACTTTGTTAATCTGGCAAATTAAACATGCCAAAAACTCTTTTCTTGCATCGGACTGTTTTTCGATTATTTGTATTTCTATTTTATCGACATTATCCATAAATTACGTCGATTAAAAGTATACCCGTGCGCATTTAATATATCAAGTTTTGACTAAATAATAATATTATTTTGACTCCTATCATTTGATTCCGATGAGTTTAAATGGATAAATTATTTGTTTGTATTTTTAAATATAATATCTTTACCCTTTCTTAAATTTTATCTGCAAGCTGGTCGTTGGTGGCTGTAATCTAGCTAGTCTGCCAATAATTATTTTGTTAGTAATAAACATTAATTTAGTGCTTATGACGCTTTGTCGTTTCCGCGCATGAAAGTTGTGTAATTACCCCGAAAAGCTAGGTACTTTTTGGTCCCACTTAGTCTGGCAATAATAAAGAATACACTTCATATTGTCCTCTGTTTTTAACTACATTATATTAAATTTTTATTATTATGACTCTTAGCCCCTAGGTTTTTAAATATTTGATTATAAGTAATTTAGTCCCATATTATCAAAAATAAATTTAATTTTAAACAAAAATAGATATTAAATATAAATGTCTTTAAATAAGATCACTTATTATATGTATTTTCTTAAAAATTGTCTAGAATCTTTCTTTAATCAGTAAAACAAACACACATATTTCAATCAAAAACCAATGTGTATCATAAATTAGGTGTATTTTCTTAAAATATGTCCATATTTTTCCTTTTATCAGTAAACCAAACACACACATTTCAATAAAAACCCCATGTGAATCATAAATTATGTATAATTTCTTGAAAATTGTCTAAAACTTTTCTTATATCGGTAAAACAAAAACACTTGTGTATCATAAATTATATACATTTTCTTAACAATCTCAAACTTTACATAAATATTGAACTATTTTTATGATTTAACACATACTCACACATTATTAGCCATAAAATAAATATTTCATAAATTTTTAAAAAATAACACATATTTTCATTAAAGTTTTTCCATAAACACTGTAACATATCGATGGTTTAACACACACATTTGAGCCATAATTATTTTTGATATTTATTTGCGCATATTTTCTTGAAAATATCGAAATTTTAACTTTATACAAACATTTACAATTTTTCTATCCTTATCTACTATGGACCACAATCGCAAACCTTCGAAAACTCCATTGAAAACCTTTTAAAATGATACCTCACACGCTCGAAAAATCTTTACTTAAGTTTTATACACACACATATTTCAACCATGAAACACACGTGTATCATAAATAACACATATTGTCAGTAAACCTTTTCTATGTTCCGTATCGCTGATTTAACACACTCATATTTTGAGCCATAAACATGAATATCATATTTATTCAAATATATTGTCTTAAAAATATCGATTTTATCTTTACATTTGTTCATTGCACACACCAACTTTCTATTCATTACATACTATAGATAATATTAGTAAACTTTCAAAAAACTATTGAAAACCATGTAAATGATGCCTCACATGCACAAAATATTTTTAATTAAATTATATACATACACACATATTTTATGAACAGTTTACATAAAAACATTGTATTCACATGTGAAACGGAGAGAAAGTCATCAATTGCGTTTTTAGATTTGTTAATTCAATGCAAAGATAAAGAGTATGAGACAGAGATTTATAGAAAACCAACTGATACTGGTCTTTATGCTTCTCCAGAAAGCTTTTGTGAATTTAAGTATAAGAGAAATATGGTGAAAGGATTGATTTATCGTTCATGGTCTTTATCTTCTACTTTTGAATTCGGTAAAAAGTGTTGATAAATTGGTTGAGTTGTTGATAAAGAATGGATATTCTAAATCATTTTTATTGTTGATGATAAAAGAGACTGTTGATAAATTGATTAAAAATCCTAAGGATCCATGTTTTGGAAAGTCTGAATGTAATTTGTCGGATGGGTGTGAATTGAGTGTTGGTCTGGGTGATGTTAAAAATGGATATAAAAAAATTGAGCCTAAATATGTGTTAGTATTGCCGTACTCTGAAGGCTTTACAAATTATAAAAGGAAGTTAAGTAAACAGCTAGGAAATTTAGAGTATAAGATCGTCTCTAATTCGTGTAAGGTACGCAATATGTTTATTAATAAATCAAAAACTCCGGTTGGATTGTGTTCTGATCTCGTTTATCAATTTACAAGTAATGGGTGTAATGCCACATACATTGGAGAGACTTCCCGTCATCTCTGTACTCGAGTTCTAGAGCATTGTCGATTGAAGGGTTTGACCAATATTAGTGAACACAATAGAGGCTGTAAAAGTGATATAGGAATGTCTGATTTTAGAATTTTGTTGAGAAGTTTTAATAATTATTGGGAACGAGTGATATGTGAAGCATTGCTGATAAGGTCATTGGATCCAAAGATTAATGTGCAAAGTGCTGTGACTACGAATGTTTTGAATGTTTTTAAATAGTTTACGTATGTTAAATCATGTTTGTTTTTTAATATTATTAAAATAATTGAAAAATAATTTTTTTAAATTAAATGTTAATTCATAATATTTTTAGTTGGTCTTGAGTACCTGAAGATGATAGCTATGCTATCGAAATATATCGTACGAAAAGTTTTTTATTGGCGTTATCTTTTAATACACACATATTCATTTTTCTACTCAATATTGAAATAATTTTATAACCTTTGCACCCATACTTTGTTGAAAATTTATTTTATTTTATATAAAAATAATAATAAAAATTATAATAATAAAAACTTGTAATAATAATCATAATTTTAGTAATAATAATAATAATGATTTTAGTAATAACTTGTAATAATAATAATAGAAATAATAATAAAAAAGTTTTAATAATAAAAATAATAATTAAAACACTACTTATAAAAATAAGTAGTAAATTATATTCATTATAAGTAGTAAATTTATATTCTTAAATTATATTCATTGAAATTATATACATTTGAGTGTAGGACAAGCTGGGCAGTTAGAAATGGTAGAACAGCGTCGCTTGTATTTGAGACGATACAATAATAATTTTAACAAAATTTATGGTAATCATTAGATTCTTCTTCATTCAAGATTATAAATGTTCCGTAATCACTTCGCCCTTTGAAGTGTCTAGATCAAAAATGTGAAATTTGTTTTAAAATATTTAAATTTTTGGCGCGCATTCTAAAGCAAAAAATCAATTTCAATATTTTGTCAATGAGGTTTTTAGCTTTTTCTGTTATTATTGATTTTTTTCGGAAAATGATAATGGAATTTTGTTGTTTAAATATTTGGCGCGCATTCTAAAGCAAAAAATCAATTTCAATATTTTGTCAATGAGGTTTTAGCTTTTTCTGTTATTATTGATTTTTTTTCGTAAAATGATAAATTAATTTTTTGGCGAAGCTATCACAAATTTTCTAGGATCGCGTAAGTGGTCTGGCGACACCCAACATTAATTGGAATATTGCAAGGACTTTAGATTACTTCGAATTGATAAGTTTTTTTGCATCTCTAAAGGCTTGAAAAATTTCATTATTAAATTTCTTTTTGTTTTTTCATATTTTGAATTAAACCTTTTATTCAACAAAATGGTACAATTTCGTTATTTTTAACTGGATAGAGCCACATTTATTGCCAGAGCTGGGCCTCTGAGTGCATCTTACAGGCCCCGACAGAAACGATTGGTTTAATAATAATTATCAATTCGTTTAATCCGTAAATTGAACCAGAATATTCAAATTGCCAGGTTTCCCACTGTCATAGAGATATGCTTTTCACCATTTCGTGTAAATCCACTGACGAAACTTCTCCAGAACATCACATCTTGGTTTCAATTTGGAATTTCTGTTTACCAGCTTCATTGATTATTATATTAGGTTGTTTCATGTGAAATGTCGTTTATTTTATTTCGAAATCAAAATGCTCAATTCATAACAAAACATAATTTATTTAATCAATATAGGTTCCATCAGCTTTATACACTTTGTTCTAACGAAAAACTATGCCACGTTTATAAAAACTTTCTTCTTTTGAGCCAAACAATTCTTCAACTGCTTCAATTGAAAATTCTTCCTAAAAAAAATTCCAAGTGCCTCCAAGTTGTTGTAGGTGAACTTCCTAGTTCAATTGCAAAATCGCAGGCTGGTTGGTTGGAGTTATTTTCAACAATGCATCGTAAATTGTCATCACTATGGACAAATCCTGGTTTTCCCCTAGGCAAATTATCCAGCTCCATATTTCCTGAACGAGACCTTGCAAGCCACCTCTGTAAGGTTCTAACATTTGTTCTACCTTCTCCAAAAGTCACATTTATATTGTTATAAGCACCTGTTCACGTATATCCTCATTTAAATTCATATAGAAAAAATAGTCTTAAATTCTTAGAATCCATCATAAATCAATATCTATATAAAGTAAAGATTAATTAATTTTAATATTACCTTGCAATATTAAACAGCCGTATAATATGAAATATTATTCAAACTAAACACCTTGATGAAAAATTATATAATACTTATATTTGAAACAATTTTAAAAAAACGACATTTCATATGAAACAGCTTAATATGCAGCATTGACAACTCATCAAACGCGCTCAACCAATTCAGATTCATGACTACTCGATTCCTAGTAGAATCATTCGGTATTTATAAATGTAATGTAACTGATAAACAAGCGGTTTACTTGTTCATTTAAAATGATTTTAACATTTGAATGAAAAGTCCCGAAATCGATACCAATAACAGTATAAGACTCGACTAAACAACCAAAAAAAATCCCCAAATCAAAGTAAAGTCAAATGATAATTACTATTTTAATTTAATTGTGAATTTTAGAATTTATATTTTTTATTGATTTTAAAATAATTATTATACAATTGAATATTCAAACGAATAATTTTAATTCAATAAAAAAATATTATGGAAAATCTATGCTAGTAAATCAATAACTAATTATATAGATTTAATGATATCCTTACTTTCGGACAGGTTTTAGTGCAATTCATAATCGTATGGCAACGATATGCCGACCAGCCATTGTTCATTTGTTGTAAGCGCTCATAAGTGAATTCATCTCTGGAATCAATCATCCATCTATATGCTTGCATCAGTACCGCTGGACCGAGATATTTGTCTCCGTTCCACCAATAACTCGGGCAGCTGGTAGAACAGCAAGCACATAGGATACATTCATACAATCCATCGAGTACATCACGATCTTTCACAGATTGGTAATTAACTTTTTTACCGATATCTGCCTCATTTTCCGACTTCTTTTTCAAATATGGCTCTATCCATCGGTATTGAGCGTAAAAATTGCTCATATCTGGCACAAGGTCTTTGATCACGTGCATGTGTGGTAATGGGTAAATTTTTGTCGTTTTACCAATATTCTTGTCGATGTTACTGAAAGTGAATATTCTTAAATTTTGATATCACCAATGAAATCGTTCGATAACCAAACATAATAATTCCAATGTAAATAAAGATATTGAATGCCCTAGCCCTGGTTATATTAACTTAAAGAGTTATGCGACAGAAAATTGTTTGCAGAAAAATGTTAGGAAGTGAGCCACGCTATTTGGAATTGTTTGAAAACAGGATTCGAGTTAACAATGTTTTATCTAATAGAATCAAATAGTAATTAAAGTGAGCAAAGTAAGTGTGGGAAAAGGGTATAAAATAAAGAGTATGTTTCTACAGAATTTTGAGAAGCAGGAGTGAGGAGAAGAAATATAAAAAATGGCAAAGAATTGAGAATATCAAACAATTGCATATAAGATGAAGAAAGAAAAACAAAAAAACCAAAATTACATTTGCATATTTCGATAGTCAGTTCGAAATAAAGAAAATGGATCACTGAAGGAATCGAGAAATAGAGTCTTTTAAAAAATTATATAACTCGAAAGCTGTCAGAGATAATAAAAGAACTGGAGAAGAAATCTTAAATCGTGTAATAAAATGGTAGAATATAAAAGTGAAACACAACTTGGGTTGAAGCAGAGTTTAAAGAAATTTTAAAGAGAAATAAACGATAGTGGAAAACATTCAGATAATTTCAAGCACGAAATCATTGTCAGATTGAAAAGCCATTTAAACCAGTTATTCAAATTATTTGTGTCGAGTTCCGAGTATTTTCAAGTTAAAAAAAGAAAACGATTATTTCGAATGTCAAAACCAGCAGTGGTAACCAGGTGGTCGTATATTCCAAGTGCTATTTCTCTCGAAAGGTAGAATTAAGCACTCAAACTTGTTGTTATAATTTCGAATCATATTTGTGTCGTAAATAGTTGATCAATAAAGGTTGTCTAGAGTTCATTATTGTTGTCAGCCAAAATACGCTTTGGAGTTAGATCAATCATTATTAATTTCACAATTCTTAACACTTTGGAAACCAAATTTCAGTGTTTCATAACAGTAAATAGGTGGCATCAAAATAGATCAAGCATCTAGAAACCAATATAGACTTAGCCACCAGAACTTTAAGGCTTGAAGGCAGTTTTGATTCAACAGGTATTGTGCTGTATGTTAAAGTAGTTTCTCATAGTATTAGTTGTTAGGGTATTTCTGTTTTTCAATATGCAATATTATAATTTGATAATTTACGCGTTCTTATATGACATAAGAATATTTGCTACTTTCAAATAACTGTATTCTAACAATTTATTCGCCACCAATATCCATGTGGTTAGAGGTTATAAAATCAACCCTAACAGAATGATTCCCAGAGCGCGACGCAAGGATGCAAGCATTTCAAGGACAATTTTCGCAACAACATTATTAAAAATATCATCATATTTTGACCTTTATAAATATAAAATTATTATCAAATTTATTTGAAATTACGGCCCGATGATAAAGGACGTCACTCGTCTAAGGGGAAGGGAAGGGGTGTTTTATAAATGTGATAAACATAATATTACATCAAACATCAATACATTCTCAATTTTCTGATTATTTACAATTTATTAAGCATATTTCATATTTTAATAGTTCGGATTACTGAGCACATCAGTACATTCAGCACATCTAGCCATTCATCCTAGTTGGTAAATTTGAACGTTTGGTGTCATTTTCAGTTATCGCGCACAACCATGGGAAATCGTATTGATTTTTAAGTGCAGCTATTGATTTTTAAGTGCAACTATCGATTTTTAAGTGCAACTATCGATTTTTAAGTGCAGCTATTGATTTTTAAATGCAATAATTGATTTTTAAGTGCAACTATTGACTTTTTTGTGCAAAATCTTTATTTACTGCATAATGTAATACTTTTTGTTATTTTATTATTTTAAACCAATGTAATGGGATGAGATGGCTCCTCAAGTATGTTTAAATTTTGGAACTGGCTGCTGGTGTTCATTATCGCATTCCTTTACAGGATCACCGCACATTTGCACACTGAGCGTGAATTGAAAAAAATTATTATTTTATAAATAAATTTAATAGCATATTTTTGAACTGCAATAAATTAATTTTTTTGAATATAACCAAAAAGGTTAGATCTTTCTTTATCAATTGGTTTAGAAATATAAATCAACTGATTCTTTTGGTTTGAAAGATAAATTACAATTATTTCCATGAGCATATTAAATGGAAATTATATTTAATTACAAACCAAATGCAAGCAAGTGTATTTAGACCACCGATATTCATTGCGCAAGATCCACAAATGCCTTCACGGCATGATCTTCGAAATGTTAAAGTGGGATCCATTTCGTTTTTGATTTTAATCAATGCATCCAAAACCATAGGTCCACATTTATTTAAATCGATTTCATATGTGTCCATTTTAGGCTTCTCTTTCGGCTTGTCGGGATTCTTTAAAAGTCACAATTTAAATATGAATTATCCCTTTAACATACCCATCTATATATTGCAAATTTCTTAATTCTTGGACCTTGTGTTGCTGCAACGGAATAATTAATCTAAATTTTAGACAATTACGAAACAATTGATATACGTGACATGTTAATTACAAACAAAAATACAGAAAAATAAATATGTATTTATAATATAATTGAAAAATTACTTTCGAAAATCGAACAACTTCATTAATTAATTTTACAGAATTACGTAACATTCTTTATACTTATTTTTTAAAATGTTTATAAAAATTAAAAAGCTAAGCTTGGCAAATTATATAAATTATTTAAATGAAATAATAAAACAAATCAATAATAACTTAAAATTTTTTATAAGGACTTTTTTTGTTTTTCACCTCTGATTTCTTTATAAGTGACATAATATTTAATTCAAAATTTGAATATGAATCAGATTTATTTAAGTTATTCACGAATTTTCGACACAGCCTTTAACACTTGAAAATCAAAATCGAGCACAGGCCTTCTATCGGCATCTCGTTGGACACATGTATCGTTCGGTTAATTATAGCATTAGTAATAGCGCTCACTTTTTGCGAACGATCCACCCACACGAACACAATTCGAACGTTGCCTAGCAGTGGGTGGTAAGCGAAAATATTTGTATAGGGTTGTCTGGGTAACTACCACAGAGCTTGAAGGAATAAATGTTCGATCAATGCAAGTGGTAGTAGTGATAGGCGGGTGGTGGCCAATCTCGTTTCGAATGGTCTCTTTCAATGGTCTCTTTCTTTGTTTTTTCTAATTCCATGGCCATTTCGGAATATTGCAATTTCAGCACGTCATTATGTTGGTTTAATTCTTTAGCTTGTTCCGGTCGCGTCCAAGTTTCTTCCATCCTGCGGCATCGACGGATTATATCCTTGGCTCTTTGACTTTGTTCCAGAGCCTTATCGTGATAATAGGCCACATCTCGTCGGAATTTCTCGATGTCCAGTGTCTTAGCTTGAATTTTGTCCACTGAAATTTTACATGTGTATTTAAATTAAATTGAGAATCGGTTTGGAACATTAATTATTATGATTTATGATACCATTATAAAAATATACTCGTGGAATAGTGATAGTTTCATTTATTTTTGATGGAATTTTTTTTATTTTATAGGTTTTCCAAATTTTGTGGTCAAATGACATATGTAAATCAAAAATGTTGTCCAAAATATTAAATTCACGACCCCTTCCCTTTAAAACCTTAAATTCAAAGTTTTAAATTTTATTTATTTCAACAAGAAATTCCTTTCTAAAAATAAATTGGAATTTCCTGTTTTCGCACACGACTCATGGTGACAGATTTCTATAATCTACATTCAATTTGTGGTAAATTTCTATGATTATTAATCTCATTCCAAAATAGTTCACTGCGATTGTTTTTCCCAGTGTTCGAACTAGTTAATCTTGGTCATCGTGAACCTGACCCAGCTTCCAAAAAATCTTTTAAAATTAATTATAAAATTTATATATAAAAAAATTCGTATTCTTTTAGAAATAAGAAAAATAATGAAATTCTTTTTCATAAAATTTTACTTCATTTTCAGAATTTATAATTAATACCTGATTACTAATTCAGTTACTACCTTCGGGATGATAGTTAGCAATACGTTGTTTTGATGTTGAACTTTTTTTTCTTGACGTATCTCTTGCAACAATAATTTTTCTTTCTCTGTTTATATTATGTATGGGTTTTTTTATGAAATTCGTTACTCTTCTTTCTTTTCTGAGTCGTATATATTTTTTTTATTCTTGAGTATTATTTAGACCTTTCTCGTGACCAGTCGCCTTCTACCGAGGGTCTGACGTTGAGATTCTTGGAGTAGTGAACTGACCCGGCAAAATGCCATTTACTACGGGTACCTCCACACCTAAGTACTGGTTTGATAACCAGTTTGGTAAACAATCATTTTTCTAGCTTGCATGCATGCGGTTTCTCTCGATATCATATGGTTAAAGATCATGGACAATAATTAATAATAATAATATTTATAATACAAATGATAATCAAATTCGGTTTTTAATAAAATTAATCGGTCATTATGAATCGTGTGAGACTTTAATCACGAGGCAACTCGAATAGGTCAAGTACCATGGAAATGAAGTTTACATGGGACTTGGTCGATACGAGGAAATAATTTTTAAACAGAGATTAAATATTGACTAAAATAATTCAACGAATAAAATATATGTTATTTCAAGAAAATCATTTGACCCACAAAGGTCTACATAAACAGGTTATCAAAATTTTCTGGATTAATTTCCTAAGAATTTCACAGAGATTTCGTTTCAAAATCTTCAACATAATAAATGTTGGGCCAGAACACATACGGCCTTAGAAAATGTTTAAATGGATCGGTAACACACATGCAAACATAACATGCAAATTTAAAATAAACCTATTAAAACACCAATTAAATCCTAACAAAATATGAGAAAAAGATAATTAAATATAAAATAATAAACATAAAAATAAATAAAAATAATAACAAAATGCAACAAGATTCGCACGATACAAATACAAATATAACACGAAAACCCAACAAATTCGACCAAAAATTGATAAAGTAATAAAAGTTCATGAAAATGAAATTTAAATCAAAAATTTGAATTAGAAATAATTCAATAAAAATTCTAAATAAAAAATTATTAAAAAATAATAAAAATAAAGAATAGAATACACTAGAAAATAACAAGGTCGAATTTTGTTTTACTACATCAAAATTAACATGCGAGGTTAGGGACAGAAAATAGGTATAAATACCGATGCATTTTCACATAAAATTTAACCAAAAAACCATTTTTGAACCAAAATTTTTGCGAATTTTAAAAATCTACGTCGAATCAATTTTAGGTGAGAAGTAGTTTTATTTGGAACTCTCTCTACACGTCACATCCTCGCAACCTCGGTAGAGGTCTGCTTGGATGTCGGCGTGGGGGGAGATGCATTTTTATGAATTTTATTTATGGAATGGATTGTATGGTAACTTTATGTTTTTACTTGTTATATGCATTATTAAATATTTATAATATTTAAAATTGTTTTATACATTTAATAAAATTAATCTGTCGAAATTTTTCCGCCCCACAGCCGACACATATCGCAAATCAGTAAAATCTACACATAACCCAGATTCGTGTAAGCGCGTGGAAAATCGCCAATGATCTGTGCCCGTGAAGACCCAGCGTGCGGAACGCAGGGGTCGTAACGTCAATATTATCCCGTATAGAAGAAACGAGAAATAAAGAAGGAGTCTTTTGGCTGCTTCCTCGTTTCTCATTTCTATAAAATCGACCTAAATTATTTTACACACGGCTCAAAATCATCACACCGAGTAGTCCAGTGGGCACTCATTAACTGTAATATAAACATAAAATGCGCCTAAAGCTTATTAAAGGGAAAGGGTACGGGGAATAAATTAACAGGAAATCGTTGATATGGAGAAATTAATTCGTTATTATAAAAAAAATCAAATTGGTGATATAAATTTGCTTAATAAATTTAATTTGACTGTAAGGTTTTAATTGAAGATCGTTATGGTGTAAACTACTAAGAAAAAACCCAAAAATAATCCTAAACCCGAGATTCAACGAGACTATTGCCTATAAAATCGACGCAAAAATCAAAAGAAACGACCATAGATTTGTATTAATATTACATAAATCAATTAAAACATACAAGAGTAGGCTTACTACCGATGTTAAATTTGAACAACTCCAGCTTGTAATACACTTCCCAGGTATAGTAAGTACATTTCAAACACAATTTTCAGCAGATGGCCGATTAATAATTAACTATTGCAAAATCCCAAGAGTATGAATGTAATTAAAATCCAATGTTGAAATCGCGAGAACCCTTCGAGAAAAATTATATTCCAAACAGTCATCGATAGAGTTTCCAAGCATTCCTAGCAATTTGGTAAAACTCATATGAACATAAATATAAACCCCGAATTTCGTCGCAAGTTTCGTAATAAGCCAGATTCGACCCAATCTCATCATTCCCTAAAATAGACTAGAAATAATATCAACCAGGAAAATAGACCTACTTGAATTTACCATCGCCCCACCATTCCGTGCATGTGGAAAATTTCGTAAAGTCATAACTAAATTAGAAACATTAATTATCGCCAAGTGAAAGATAAAATCCAACCTGAAAATCGATAAAAGTTACGTCCAACCGGAAATCATTCTGATCGTCGAGATTGATTTTAGAATAAACAAATTCATCCACGATTGCACATACCCTAACGGAGCACACGCACTCATGTTATATATTCCATCCAGACCATTATTGATTTTCGGAAAATTTTATCACATCGAAGCATGAATCCAACCCTAGGAGGGAATTTACTAGAAGAATCAAGCTCGCCAACTCAAGGTACTTTGCAAGATTTTTTTATTTGAATAAATTACATTGGGTTAATTTTATAAATCCTTGCTAAATAATGGTCTCCCATAAATTAGTCTGTAAATCAAAACTAATTATTTAATTAACTGAAATCGCCACAATTATCATAGCATAAAAATCCGGTATAGATCCCCAAAACGCTAAAATACTAATTAATTTTGCTTCCCACGAATCTTCAGAATATCTAAACGGGAATACTCAAGAATATCAAAATCGAGAATTGTGCTATGGTCGTCATTCCCTTTGCGCTTCTAGATTCTATTTTATGAGCTAGAATAATTGTATTAATGCATTTGCATTGTACATTTTATCAATAAACAGTCGCATTTCGCCATCTGAAACATACTTTAATAATTAAAGATTAATTATTTACAATATCAGTTTGATATTTTTAATTGCAATATTATATTTATTGTTTAATCTATTAGCCCAAAATACTAACCTAGAATACACGTTGAAAACATATAAGAAAAATTGTGTAAATATCGCGTATATTCTAGGGTGTTAATTGTCATAGGAAAGAATTTACTGTTGTTGGATAAAGATTTTAATCCGCGATTGCGATAATTTTCTGAATAACTAGTAACAATTATTCCAGTTTCACGAATTTCGATAGGTATTTTCCCTTCATCAGCTTTTACATTAGGATTTATTTTACATAAACCTAAAATGGATTTAGTACAACATTTTTGAAATAACCAATATCTCTCGTATAAAAAAGCGATAATTAAACCTTTATTTTCCCGTGAACCCTGCGCGATTAGTTATTAAGTCACACAGACGACTTGGATAGCTTTAGGAACGTTCGTGTAAGATGCACATCAATCGCTATTCGTTTCAAGTACACCATAAGAATAGATTAAATTGATCATTCACAATAATTAGCAGACGACAGATATTATTCGACCTCTAACGCCAAGTTACGATTAAGATAGACTAACTTTTTATCTCATTATATCCAACTACTTAACCATAATGATATTTTAGAAGAACCAATGCCTCTCGACTGGATACCCGCCCGTGTAGCAGAGGAATGGCGTCGGGCTTGGAAGAGAGCACGACCGACAACAGCAATCATCAAGGAGCCTCAACCCAAAAGGCCATACCCGACCACCTGGCAGATATTGGGACTAGAAAAGGATCCTTGCTGGCCGAATGAGCAGCAATATCCTGCCGAAGAAATCCGCGACCACGCGCGGAACCTCCTCGCTCAGTGGGAGAGGATCCAGGAACAAGTCGACCTCAACGTGGTCAAAGCCCGGATGTACCTCGCTAATGTCGAAGAGGACATCCTCGTCGGGTGCATTGCGGAGACCCACCCACCTCGACCAGCCCACAATACCCGGCGACCGGTAGCCATCATTCCAGGTTTCTCCCCGGAGGAAGGGGTTAAAAAATTCTTCGAGGAACCCTGATTCCTCGGGCAACAGACATAGACAATAATTTGTGTTGTTAATGTTAATGAATTTTTGAAAATTTAAATGGCGTTTGTGTTAATTCTCTCTGTGAATAGATTCATTCTTATAACTATGTTTGTAGTAAACAGAACTTTTATTTATTTAAGTCCATAAAGAAATCTAAAGATTTTTTTTTGTAGCATATGGCAACTATTCAATTATTGCAAGCCGAATTAGACCGCGCTAGAAGTGCAAACGCGAATCTACTAAGCCAGATAGTCCAAATAACTCGGGAAGCGCAGCAAATCAAGGCAACCTGGTCGGACCCGAAAAAGACGAAGGCCGTTTATCTCAGGCTCAAGGCAGCTCAAAAGGGTTGGGCGGAGGAGCGACAATTCAATCAGAGTCTCCGCACACAAATCAGGGGACTAGAGGTCGCCACGGCAGTCTGCCGCGAGGGGGAAGCGGTAACATACCCGCTTGTCTTCGCCCCGTCACAGTTGCCGTATCGAGATCCCCACAATAATGGCACACAATCTACAAATCCGCCCACCGTTCCATCAAGCAGTCGTCGGCCGGGTCGCAAGGAGCGTGCCCGACGCCGAGCCGCACGACCGCCAAGTCAATTGCACTAACTCATGGATGCTGTATATATCTTTTATTTCTGGTGAATAAATAAATTCATGTTCATGGTTAATTTAATTCCAAGTAATCGGCTAAAAGTCATGATTTACATAGGATCACCTTCATGAGTACTCGCATCGCATCCTCGAACCATCGTTCTATTTCAACCGGTCAACATAAACCTGATTTTGAATTTTCTTACACAAGGGACAGAGCAAAGCGAGCAGAGGTCTTCTACCGACGACTCGTTGAACCCGAGGGTTGTCCGAGCAATTACAGTATTAGTAATAATGCTCACTTTTTGCGGACAATCCACCCACTCGAACACATTCCCAACGTTGCCTAATAACGGGTGCCGAGTGGTAGCTAGAAACATTTTGTATGGCGTTACTGGGGCAACAATGAGACGATTTAAACAAATATCGAAACCCTGTAACCCACCATAAAGTTTAAAACATAATAAGAAAAAAAAATTTCAAAATAAAAACAATAAAAATTTCCTCACTTTTCCAGAAAATTTGTGAAAGATTCTTTGATTCTTTTCAGAAAATAGCATTCACATTAAATTGTATCGATCTAATATCGGCTTTTATAGGGGGGTTTTACATGTTTTTTGATGCGATAAAACAAAACGCCTAACGTTTTTACCATATTTCTTCTCTCTTTTCCCTTGTTGTCAGAATTTTGTGATTCTTTTTTGTTAAAGTTTCTAATTACATTTAGAATTTAAGCGTTTTCTATAAATTTTGAGCCAATTTGATGAAATAGGTTAATTTTGCTAAAATTTAATGTTTTTTGATTCTTTATAAATGTTTTTATTCATGTTTTACACATTTTTTGTATTTTTCTATTCTTTTTTCTAGTTTTTGTATTATTTAATGTTAAATAGGCTATTTTTGATGATTTTCCGTCTATTTGTATTTTGCGCGTCCTGATTTTATCGGATATCGTACCAGATAAACAACAATTTAAAATATTTGTTTTTGCCCAACAGTTGACATACAAATATTAATAATTTAGATTGTTAAATAATTTATTGAAATGGTTGCTAAGGATAAAGCAATTGTCATAAATGGTTAGGAGAGAGAGATATATAAGGAGTAATTAGTTCTAACCTGTTGTATAATAGATATTTGTACCTGACAAGTCGATTGTGTTAAATAAATTGTACTAGTCAGTTGCTTTTCAATAAAAAGAAAAAAGAATAATAAATTAAAACATAAAATAATAAGATATAAAATCAGGAATGATATTGATATTTACTTAGTGTTGAGACATGAAAGTTGTTTAAATCTATCAGTAATATAGCACGAAAACCCAGCACCAAGATAACTTAAAATACAACATACAACATCAACTGAATACTTTAAAATTTGAGAGAACATAAATAAATATAAAATCAAAAAACAAAAAAGTAAAATAAAATTAATAGAAAATGCATCAAGAACAGCACAAAATTTACATAAAAAATAACATAATAACAAGAAAATTTGACCGAAAAACGACAATTTATATAAAAGTAGAAAATTAATGAATTAAATGAGTTAAAATAAAATGTTTTAAGTTGGAAAAATTAAATTAAAAAATTTAAGAAATAAATTGCAAATTTAAATTAAGAAAATAATAAAAATTTAATTTAGATAACACAGTTTTATCGCAATGAAAATAACACGCAAAGTTAAGGTTAAGTTATCGGTATATATACTGATGTGTTTTCACAAATTTTAATGACAAAATTGTGTGCAGAATGACGATTGTGTGTAAATGACAAAACTGTGTGCAGAGAGACAGATTGAATTCTAGTGTTAGTATGCAGATGGTCAGACTGATATAACGGTATAGATTAATATTTGAAAGAAATAAATGAAGAATGAGACCTAACAATCGAAATCGAGCACAGGCCTTCTATCGGCAGCTCAATGGATACATATATCGTTCAGCCAAATACAGCATTAGTAATAGCGCTCATTTTTTGGAGACAATCCACCCACTCAAACACAGTTCCTACATTGCTTAGCAACGGGTGTTGAGTGGTAAGCAAAAATATTTGTATGTGGTTGTCTGGGTAACAACAATGCAGCTTCAAAATCTCAACACCCAGAAACCCACCAAAATAATGACCATCAGTGTTTCATATATAGTATATTAGCTCTTTTAAAACGTGTTGCGATTAGCACCCGCAGAAATTGAGTTATTTCTTATGAGAATTATTTGGAGGATTTGACTTTTGACCCAATTGACTATATCAATTTCCTCTGATCAATTCTATTTTCGAATTTATGTAATTTTTTAAATTTATGTTACCCTTTTACCATTTTGGTGTTTTATTGATTTTACCATGCTGTTTCGTAATACCCCAACATCCGTAAAGCTAGCTATACTGAAGTCAAAGGGCTACCAAGGTCTGGGGCCTCTCTGGGTTTTAACCATGCTATGGACTAATTTCAAACTTAAAAAATTCTCACTCCATTCTACAACAATCGAACTGTGCTAAATACTTCTCTTTTAAGTTATTTTCTGTAGGTTTCTATGGTAGATGGTTATGTTATGTAACTTATGTACCATTCAGACCAATTATTATGTTTACAGTATTAGTTGATTCTTTCAAGAAATTTAGAGTAACAATAATAAACAGAGAGAATGATTTTCGGATATGTTGACTAAATATTTGGGATATGATTTCTTTATCCTAATGAAATCTATAATAAATAAGTGTCATTTATACTTGAATAAAATTTAACAACAAATAAATATCATTTGTAAAAAATGTATAATAGTGATTTTTATACATTCTTGAAACCTTTTTTTCGATATCTTACTGTTAGCTGATATTCGGAGTTCAATTTTCATTTTCGTAATTCATTTTACTTCTTCATTTTAATTTCCATGACGTAATTCATTTATTTTTATTATTTCTAATATATCACCTGTTTGCTACTTGTACGTGTTCTTGTATGCAGTATTTAGACCTCTGGGTCAGCTTACACTCTACAGAGTCTGGCGATAATAGAACTGAACTGTTTGGACTACCATCCCGTATCGGCATAACATTCAAGTCACTAAAATATTCTGTAGATAACGATCATTTTACCATTTTGAATGAATGTTGTCTAAAATTTTTAAACGCTCCTTGATGAGGTTTTCAACTATGGACTCCTTCATTAACTCACATTTTAAAAATAAAGAAAAACTAAAATCATAAAGAGTAAAAAAATATTTTCAAAATTTAATCCTTTCTTTCTAATCAAAAACGTTTATTCCCTCAAAATAGAATCACAAAAAAAATAGTTTCAATAAAAAAATCAAAAAATACTGTATAGTTCAATTGGATAACAATAATAAAATTTCATAGAATAACATTTAGTTGTAAAAGATACCGGAAGTAATTTTTCGAATTTAAGATTTTTAATTCTGTTCTTTCAGCACAGCTTTCAAAGACTTGATTTTCCCGTATAATTGTTGATGCATTAAAACATATTTTATTAATATTATTTTGTATTAATATTCAATTTCTTTTTGGTTTTTTCTTTTATTTTTGAATCCATTTCAATCTTAAACATATTTATTTTATTGTTTTTCTAAAATAATTAGATTGATGCTAATTATCACTATTTTGTCTTTAATTCGTTTAATCTTTGCATCATTTTTCTCAATTTATTTTTCCAGTGCTTTTAATTTGTGTTGTTTGGAGTTTGGTAATGAATTTTAAATCAACTTGGTGCAAGTTCTATGTTATCTAAAAATTTAATTAACATTCAGTTCTAGCCCAACAATTTGATGAGGAATCGATAAAAAAAAATTCTTGATTAATATTTTATTTAAGTAAAAATTTCTAAAAATTCTTTTGAAGAAAAAATGATTGTTTTATCACATCAACATCCAACTTTAAAATGGTTCATTTAAATTAAAATTCTATTTCTAGAATAGTTCTCCACAGAATTCTCCACTGATCGGGATAATATTCTGTCTGTGAAACAAAAAATAAATTATCCATGCTTTCAATCGGGATCGGTTCATTCGAAATCCAAAAGTGTCCAAAGACTTTATCGAATGATTGGAGCTCGATTCCTGCCAAACGACTGACAAGTCCAGTGATGAAAACATCGTCAATAAATAAAAACTTTTCATAATATGAGCATATAAATAAAGGTTTAATGGCCGCATTCGAAATAACATAGGCAAATCCTTTAAGAAAAGGTGGATATTTATCATTTGGATACATTTCACTGTTTATTGTCCATTTAAAACCAGGCTCTCTGATAGGAGTCTCATTGTAAGAGATCTTTCCTAGAATCAGTTTGTCTGCTGGATTTAAATGTTCCTTTAAATATGATACAAGATTAAAAATACTAATAAAAGTATCATCATCCGTTTTCGAAACAAACTGAGCATGAGAGCAGTAGTTAACAATCCAATGGAGAGCGACAATATGTTTCAATGTAAGATTCTTATATGAATCTATGAAATCACCTTGAATAATATCGCCAAAATCTTTGCTCTCTTTTTCAATTTTTTTCTGGATTTTGAAATTTTCCGAATATCCAATCACAAATGCGAGTTTTACTGGATCATTGCTGACATATCGTAATGAGCCCCATGTTTCCCTGATCATCATGCGTCGTTTAAAATGTATAGAAGAGCTTTGAACATATGTCAACAGATATACATCACCGAAACATAAATCTGATTCCTTGATAATGTATGAGAAAGGGGTATGATTGAAATATGTTAAATTTTCCCCAGTGCAAAATAATCGAATCGAGTCCGAATTAACTTCTGGATTTATTATATGCTTTGATTCATGAATACAAACCGTTAAAATAAAGTAAATGTACTTAAACATCATAAATATAAAACAACATATACTTATAATGATCATTTCATTATATATACACCATCCGGATTTCGTCCGTTAAAGTTTATTCGAATTCGTCTTCGTCATTATTTAATTAAATATTTACATAAACAAAATTTATTAGTTTCGAACTTATACTTAATTGATTATTTGTCCTTTTTTTAATTACAATACAAAAATATTATTCTTCAAAAATAATAATAATAATAATAATAATAATAATAATAATAATAATAATAATAATAATAATAATAATAATAATAATTTTTGCTAGTTGTTAATTGTTATTCTAAGAATGACAACTGTTTGGACATCTGTGGAAGTATTTCTGAAGTTATCTTACATTTATATCTAGATGAAATGAAAAAATTGCATTAAATTCGGCATATCTGACTAACTACTTTCGTGTTCAGATTGAAACTCTTCCAAATGCTGGGAACCTGATGGGTAAAAGATATAAGATTTTCTCGGCCACTTTCAAGGGATTCCCACCAGATGCGGCACAAGAGGCATAACCATTGGATACCCGTCAAAAATGACGTTGAAAATGTATTCCAATGGGCGGTTTCTAGTAAAAGGTGAGCTATATTACCAGGACTGTTAATACTCTAGAAAATCTTTGGATTCACGAGCTACCATAGAAGGTATTCACGCTCACTTTAATTAAAGGCCACCTTATCGCTAATTAAATTGAAATACTATCGATTATTTAACTAATTTATTTTATTTTACGAGTATTATTTATAAGCTAATTTGAATTAGTTCCAAAACGATTCTCAATGTAAATACACATATCATTTATTAAAACAAATTTTATAAATTTGGTCTATGGATCAATTTCTATCTGAGATGTTCGGCATGGACTTCTTTATTTGTCCCATTAGTCTAGTCGTCTTCAATCTCCGGCGATTTTTATTAATTTGTAGTTTGTTAACATTGTGGTTCATATTGATAGTTTGATTTAAACATGAAGGGATAAATGTTTGGTCGATGCAGGTAGTGTTTACAGTAGACGGGTGGTAGCTAATCTAGTTCCGAATGGTTTCTTTTAGTTTTAACTGTTGATTTTCTTTATTTATCTTTTCCAACTTTATAGCCATTTCGGAATACTGTAATTTTAATAGGTCATTGTGTTGAGTTAGTTTCTTCGCTTGTTCCGACCGTGTCCATGTTTCTTCATTCTGCGGCATTGTCGGAAAATTGCCTTGGCTCATTGAATTTTCTCCAGAGCCTTATCGTGGTAGTAGGCCACACTCGTCGAAACTTTTCGATATCCAAAGTCTCAATTTGATTTTTGTTCACTAAGATAGTATACATGTATTTCAATTAAATTGACAATCGGTTTGGAATGTTTATGATTATGAATTTTATTGCGCTTACTTGAGGCAAATATATACATTATTATAGAAATATAATAGAAAATGATATACGATGAGATTAACTTCGAACTTCATTTACTTTAGTGATTTTCCATTTATTGATTAATTTTATGAGTACTTCAGTCGAATAATCTATGTGAAAAATCCCAATAATGTCGTTTTAATCAAAATTTCTATCAAAGATACGAAATTAGTGACCCTTACTGTTCAAAAACCCCAAAATTCAAGCTTTCGAAATTATAGATAAAAACAAGAAATTCCTTTCTAGAAATAGATTGGAATTTCATGTTTTTGCACCACAACTCACGGTGAGGAATTATTTTAGTTAATTTTATTTCCTTTTCATAACTTGATTGCTTTTATTTAGGATTGGTTTTCTCTAAAAATTTAACCAAAACTGGAATTTTATGCATCTAATTTTCTCTGGATTTACCCTCCCATCGTCCGAAGGTCGCAACCCTTTTTGGATTTTGTTAAATAAAAATTATAGTTAAAACTTTTTTCAGTTATTGTTAAAGATATTTATAATAACTTAAATTTATAGAAGTTAATGGTAGTTTTATTTCCAATAACTCTTCCCATTTTGTGAAAACATTTGAAAAGAAAAATAATTCGTTTAATAA
Source organism: Schmidtea mediterranea (assembly GCA_022537955.1). Lineage (NCBI taxonomy): Eukaryota > Metazoa > Platyhelminthes > Tricladida > Dugesiidae > Schmidtea > Schmidtea mediterranea. Next base: position 216,681,608 of record CM039680.1, read on the forward strand.
GCACAATTTTTTATTTAAAGCAGTTAGATTCAATTAAATTTTCTCCCGATAGTGAATTTTTGTGAGATTCCGTTCTGGACTTTCGGTATTCTTTTTCATCGGATGCCGGGTTTATATAATAAAAACGAAAATCATTAATTATTTTAAAACAATGAACATTATAGATCAATAAATGAATATATGTATAGTTGTATTGACAATACTCATAATGGTCGTGATGACCTAAGAATCTGTAATGCAAAGATAACAATGATAGTAATAATAAAGTTATAAAATTATTATTATTAGGACAAATGATATAACCAAATTAGGATTTCCACGTAAAATCATAAACGAAATCATAAAACTAATCGAAATTCAATGTTTAGTTTCTTCATGTGGTTAGGGAATTCAATTAGAGCCGACTCTTCAGTATCATTTTACCATAGGATTTCCGCGATCATTCCATCTGAAATTCAAAGTACCTAATTACGCCATCGCGAGTCTGAATTGCTATATATATACACCCATGTACACATACATACATACATATATATGTATATATATATATGTTGGGTTATTATTATTGAAAGTCGGTTCCCTCTGACTCCTCGTGTCCTTTTTCGATCAAATAAGCAAACCCAACACAGAATAATTTTATTTGCACTTTATCACAATAACAAATCAATCCTTTGGTTCAATATTTGTAATCACAATTTCACTACTTGATTTGCACCTTTTAACCACTGTTTGGCTCGGATTATCTTAGGGTAGGTTGTCCAAGGGAGAACCACCCTGTCTGATAGATAACCTTGACTTTTACTTGGATTTGGATTTCTCTACTAACCTAGCTACTGCTCGTTCACGTCGATTCACTCTAGTTAATAATATCTGCTCTCTCGTATCTAGTTAATAATAATTGTCCTTTCTTGTCTGGTTGATAATGTCTCTTTTCTTGTCTGAGGAATTCTGGTCCTCTTTTCTTGTCTGATGAGTTGTGGTCCTCTCGTGTTTTTCCCTCTTTCTTTTATACTCCTGCTCAGACTGTTTTCCGACGATTGTCAACAATAGGTTCTGCATTATCAAATTATCATTAATAATTACCTTTCAGACCGACATTTGTCAACAACGTTTGACGTTGTTTAGGCTAATTTATCCTACTATATTATTCCGTCTATGCGCCGGGTTTTCCTTATCTCTCGGGTTTTCCTCAGCTCTCGGCTTTTCCACATCTCTCGGGTTTTCCATTGCCTCGGGCTTCCCATTGACTCGGGCTTCCCATTAGTAATTAATTTTCTTAATTAATTTCCTTTTTTATTTTATATCATTTTCTAGGGACCCTCACTCAATTTTTATTATTATTTCCGGACTCGTCTCTCAATTTGGCATTCAACCATACCAATTTCCCCCCGATCATTATTACTTTCGAATTTTATACATTTTTTAATTAATATTGCACTTTTATCATTTTTTGTGTTTTATCGATTTTACTGTGCTTTTTCGTGATACCCCAACATATCTCCCCCCTTTAATGAAGATTCGCCTCGAATCTATTCATTTGACAAGATCCAAATTTAAAAATTTGGTTTTTATTCAATATAATAACAATAATAATAATAATAATAATAATCATAATAATATATAATAATAATAATAATAATAATAATTATATAATAATAATAATAATAATAATAAATTTTAATTAGTTAGCCATAGGCTAAATTTTAAATAAATTTCGATAATAATAATAATAATAATAATAATAATAATAATAATAATAATAATAATAATAATAATAATAATAATAATAATAATAATAATAATAATAATAATAATTTAATTAGCCATAGGCTAATAAATCAAATTTGACATGATAATCGCGCTCTACCTGATAGATAGGAATTGTAATAATAATAATAATAATAATAATAATAATAATAATAATAATAATAATAATAATAATAATAATAATAATAATAATAATAATAATAATAATAATAATAATAATAATAATAATAATAATAATCCATGTGCGCACGTGCGACTCCAGAAAATGTGGGTAACATAATTTTTATTGTTGCTATAGTAATTTCCATATTAGACAACATCATACCGAATTTATTGGTGATTATTTTTTTTTCTGATTTGATAATCATGAGAAGGGAATGAATATATTTAACTGTATTGGGATTTTGTTTTTTTATAATTTTACTTAATTTTTTAAAATTATTAAATTTTTTTTTTGAATGGTTTCCGGTGGTGTCTATCACTTCAATAATTGCTTGGTCTTATTTTGCGTATATCTATGCATATGTTAGTATATATTTAAAGATTTTTTATTTTAATTTCTATTTAAAGATTTTTTATTTTAATTTCTATTTTAAGATTTTGTGGAAAACATATTTGAAAGAAGTAAGTTGATGTATTTTATTGGTCTTTTATCATTCGATTTTATTGATATTTATTTGGTCATATGTTCAAACAATACTCACAAAACCTTTTAAACCACCCAATGAAGTAGATGATGTTTATAAAAAAGAAATTTGTGATCACTGATATAACAGTATTTTCTAAATATCAAAGAAATGGATAGTTTTATTCTTCTAAATGATTATGAAAGCAAATCTAAACTTCTCGAACAGATAATAGAACATAAACTTCTCGAACAGATAATAGAACAGGAAGAGTTGACAGCCATTTGCAGATCTAATGAAGCCATATTAGAAATCAAAAAAATGCATCAAATATGCTACCCTTTTTCTGTTGAATAAACATTTTTTTTTTAATTAACATTAATCCGGCTATTTCATGTTTTATCATATTGATGCTTTGTGTTACTGGCTTGATGGTTCAATTCTTTTTCATTGGTGTAATATGGTCTTGTTATCAATATATTATTGCGTCACGGTGTCACATATTACCAACACCACGAAACAATGTGAATCAAAATGGGATTTGGGGTTTGGATTTATGGTAAGTTATTTTGTCTCCTTAATATCGTTAAAGAAGAAAGATGCCGGAAATAAGTGACATTGTTTTCGAGGAATTGCCGAAATATGAGGTAAATTCTATTATTATTAAAAAACAATATGGAGATTTACATTTTTTTTTTCATTAAAAACAATAAAACTTATAATACTTATTTGAATTTTTTTTTATTGTGTTTGTAGGCTATATTAAAACATTCCATTCCTCCTGCTGGTTACGCCAGGCTGCAGGCATGGGGAATGGATCTTCTTGTGAGTCTCAGATCCCGAAGTTCGAGATCCGAGGCTTTCGAGAACTGATAATAATATTAAAATAATAATTTGAATAATAATAATGGCAAATTTATTTATTTATTTTTTTTGTATGGGACGACATAAATCAAGAAGACGAGATTTATTAATATTTTATAAATAAATGATATAAATAACATTAATTTTTATTTTTGAATTTAAAAGTTGACACTAGAGTCATGGTGGAGTACCCTAAGGATACTGCCTTAACTGGTAGCGGTATAAATAATAATATTAATAAAAATTAATTACCTATTTTAATTTGAATTTTATTCTAATTTCTTAATAAATTTCCTTTGCCCCTAAAACAATTTTCTACTGGCACAAATTTTGATTCCTCTTCTTTGCTCTCAACAGTCAATCAAACTCATCAATGATCGAAAGGTGCAAATCTTTACATTATTCAAAATAAAAAGTTGATACTTATACTGTACTACTACATTATCATAATTGCATGCAAAATAAATGTATCTCACTACACGATTGTCTCCTCATAGACAATCCAAGGTCTTTGGGCCATGGATTGACGCTCAAGCTGTTGCTTTAGTTTCCGAAGATATACTAGCGATGTGAGAAGAAAAATGATGGAGAATGATATCACACTGATTGTACAGATCGATAAAATTACAATTATGGTTTCATTGTTATCAGATGAAGATGATGTAGTGTTATTCTCACGAATTTGCACATTAGCCATGTAGTCGTTGAACGAAGGTAACATTGTTTTTTGTTTTCGAATATTTACATTAGAGATATGAGAATAATTGGTGTTCTTTACGAGTCCCGTTGAATTATATACAACTCGAATGAATCTCGTTTCGACAAAAATGATTTCCCAGGGATTGAAATTTGATATGCGTTTGTAATACTTGATTTTTATCATTACCACTTTTGATTTAGATCGTATTTGCTGAAAATTTAACATTTTAAAGGTAAAGTTACTTGTTAACGTGGCTTGAATTTTCTCATGATAATAGATCATAACTTTTTCATTCATACCTGAATGCCGTGAAATATTTAGTTTTTGGTCAACTAACTGTAAATGAACTCGATTTGTTTCGTTTTGCAACAAAAGTGATTTCCGGCTAAGATAGATCTTGACCCACCGGTCATTACTCTCTGTACCATTATCGTGCAATACTTTTTCGTAGTAATGAACTGCGATATCGTAGGTATGATGCAGTTTTAGATTCGCATAATGCACGAAAGACCTTCTAACATTCAACGTATCGATTGTATAATTCTGAAAAATTATTTTCACTTGTTGGGAATTTCGGGGTTCCCAATATATATTGATTCCATTCAGCACTGGTTCTATGGAAACGTAGTTATATAATGTTTTTGTCCATATTTCAATCTTAATCAGGTTCATTATTTTATTACCATTTATTTGGGGTTGCACTTGTTTTATTAACCATGGGTATTCATAATTTATTGTTAGTTGACGATCTACATAAGTATTTTTATTAAAATTCAACTTCACTGGTGGTTCAAAATAATTCAGTAAATTACTTATTTCTATTTCTTCGGTCGGTGCACAACGATAGATCCATACCATCTGGGTACACGTGGCATAAATATCAACTTTTTCCATTAACGGGATCCTTTTAATAGCGTAATTTGGAAACGATGGAGTCGCATTCGACCCTAACACATTGATTATCATGAGTGTTGTAACGAACAAAGTTTTGTTGATATATCCCAATGGTGAGCGATTTTTTGCTGTCTTTTGTTTGAGCGTGGTGTGCCTTTCCACGTTTTTGTTTTTAGATCTCAATTGATACTTAGTGTCTTCTGCAACTGGCACCTTTTTACATCGATTAGCATGAACGATAATTGTTCCTGCCTTTTTATTATTTTGTGGACGTAATTTTAGATTAGTTTCAGTGGTATCACATACTACGTATGGTCCTTTAAATGGTCTCTGTAATTTTGGTGATAAACCCTTTGCTGGTTCTGGTTTATGTACATACACTAAATCTCCTACCTCAATATTGTGAGCATGTGCTCGTTTATCATAGCACTCTTTATACGCTTCTTGACTATGTCTTATTTTAAGTCCAGCTTGAGTCCATACCGATTGAAGTCTTTCTTGCATAATTACTTTGTAATCAGATATATCCATGTACTGTGAGATAGGTGCTTGAAATTTTAAATCAACCGGCATGTTGTTCCGCCGTAAATACATGAGATAGAAAGGTGTTTCACCGGTACTCTCATTCACTGCATTTCTATACGCAAATAAGCATGGCTTGATAAACAAATCCCAATCTTTCTGTTTTCTATTTACGTAGGATGATATCATATTGATTAATGTTCCGTTAAATCTTTCAACTAGACCATCCGTTTGTGGATGATAAGGCGATGTACTTAGTTTCAGTATCCCGAATAATTCCGTGATTGAGATAAACAGTTCACTTTGGAAATTCGTTCCTTGATCAGTAAGTAATTTCTTCGGTGCTCCATATCGAAAAATAATATTTTCTACAAATATCTTTGCAACTGTTTCCGCTTTTTGATTTTGCATCGCATATGCTTCAGGCCATTTAGTTAGATAATCACAGAACACAATGATATACTTGTTGCCATTAATTGTTTCAGGTAACGGACCAACAATGTCCATTGCAGTAATTTCCATCGGCGCTTCGGGCACTGGCATAGGTTTCAAAGGTACTTTTATTTTCTTTCCCGTATTTCGCCTGGTTAAGCACACTTCACAAGTATGACACCATTTTCTGACATCTGATTCAATAGTGTCCCAATAATATTTTTGTTTCAATCTTGATAATGTCTTCCGAGCGGATAAATGTCCACCTAGTGCTCCATCATGGTATATTACATTAACGTTGTTCGATGTTTGGTTGGAACCACAATTAATAAGTTTTCATTTTTAACACATTTTAACAAACCATTATGAATGATATATTTATGTTTTTCGTCAACTACATGTTTTCAGTCACTTTCCTTTTTGATCGTGACTGCATGTTTCCGCAATTGATTTAATTCATTATCCTTTTCCTGATCTTTTTGCAGTTCCTGCAAATTATTAGCGGTTTTGATTGCCATAAATATTGTATTATTATAATTCATTTCATTATTCTTACTCTCATTATTTACAGGGATTCTCGATAGCGTATCCGCATTTCCATTTGATTTACCTGTTCGATATTTAATTTCGAAATCATATTCTTGTAGGGCTATTGACCATCGGATCAGTTTGCTGGCTGAATCCCGATGTTTCATCAACCATTGTAACGGATTATGATCAGTAAACACAACAAATTTTCTGCCAACTAAATACTGTCTAAACGTTGCTATACCGTAAACCAATGCCAATGTTTCTTTCTCAATTGTAGAATAATTCTTTTCATGTGGCTTTAACGTTCTACTGGCATATGCTATTACGTGATCTTTCTCACCTTCGACTTGTTGTCCTAATACTGCACCCAATGCAAAATTACTTGCATCTGTCATTAAAATGAATGGTATTCTAAAATTTGGGCATCTCAGTATAGGTTTTTTAATCAAGCTTTCTTTAAGTAATTCGAATGCTTCTTGTTGCGCTTTTCCCCATTTAAATTGAGTCTGCTTTTTTAATAATACATTTAAGGGTTGTGCTACATGAGAAAAGCTTTTAATGAATTTTCCATAATAACTGGCTAAGCCGAGAAATTGTCGAACTTGGTCTACATTTTCATGGATTGGGTATTCTTTAATTTTTCTCACATTTTCTGGGTTTGGTTGCAATCCATTTCGAGAAATAATATGACCTACATAAACCACTTCCGATTTTCCCCATTCACATTTAGAGGGTTTTATTTTTAGATTAGCCTTTAATAATCTTCTAAATACAGTTTCCACATCTTTCAGATGTTCTTTAAAAGTATTTGAAAATATTATTATGTCATCAATATAGACTAATGCATGTGGGATATCCCGTAAAACAAAATTCATACCTCGCTGGAACGTAGCAGGTGCTCCAGTTAATCCAAACGGTAACACATTAAATTCATACAATCCTTTACCATCAGAAAAAGCCGTTTTTCTTCGATCTTCTTCCTTCACTTTAAATTGATTGTAACCTTTATTAAGATCGATTACTGTGAAAAATTGTACTTCTCCCATTTGATCAAACATTTCTTGTGGAACTGGAATAGGATATGTATCCTTTCGCGTAACTTGATTTAATTTCCGATAATCAACACAAAATCGCAGATCGCCGTCTTTCTTTTTAACAACTACTATTGACGATGAAAATGGTGAAGAACTATCTCGTATTATTTTGAACTCTTTCATTGCTTTTATCTGCCTATCACTTTCCTCTTGATGTATATATGGAATTCTATACGGTTTCAATTTAATCGGAGTTTCATCAAGTAATGGTATCTCATGTTCAATTACTTGGGTGAGTCCCAAATCGTACTCGTGTTTTGCAAACACCATTTTATATTTCTTTAATAACTCTGTGAATTCCCATTTTTGTGATTCTGTTAAATCATTACTAATGACTTGTGGCTCTTTGTAAATTTTAATATTTCTCGGTAATTTCGGGATTTTCTCTATTTCAAACTTCGTTAGTTTTCCCAGTTTGGTTTTTGGTTTCATTTGGATGGGTTTTGTGTTTTGATTTACTATTCTCACTGGCACTGTTTGGTCTTTGACCTTTACCACTTCATCACACATTGGAATTTCGTATTTTTCTATTAGCTTCTCATTTGGTTCAAATATGCACTCGTCATCTGACACATCTAACACATCTGCATAATATATTACCTCACTTCTTGCTGGCAATTCTAGCGTCTGATTTAAAAACACCTCTCTCACCTTATGTCCTTTTTCGTCTGTCTGTCCTTTCATTAATCTCCCAGCTTTTTAGATCAAGAGAAATTCCCTGTAGTTGTTCCATTACATCCATACCAATTAAACATCCGACAGGACTATTTCTCATCACTGACACATAATGCACTAATTCGTGATCACCAATAATTAATTCAGCTTTTAATTTCCCAATTATACTTAAAACATTGTGCGACATTGACCTTATTACTTTACTTGTTGGTTTCATCTTCGATTTCTCTTCAATTGTCAACAAATCATCTGATACTATAGTATTACTGGAACCTGAATCTAACAAAGCTTCCACCTTTCTTCCATTGAACAAAATGTTTATTCGAGGCTGTTTGCCTTTATTTCCTAACGTCATCATTGCATAACTACACGGTAATCCGAGCATGTTTTTCCGTTCAATTTCTGCGCTCGTGGGTTCAATGTTATCTAATTCAAATTGAATATGTTCTACCGGTTTCATTTCTTTTAATTTTTCAGTTGGATACTTTGGTGCCGTTGGCGAAAATGTTGGTGTATACCACTTTGAAAGTGTTTCAATTCCGCTAAGTTTTGGCATAGGTTCTAATAAAAATTGTAGCTCTGGCTTTTTTTCACTCTTCATAATTCCTTTTTGAAAATATCTTTGCTCCTTTTTATCATCATTGATGTCATCATTATTATCATTATTGTGATCATTTGCTGCACATAGAGACACTTCACTTTTTTGATCGGTTTTCAGTTGTGCTCTCACACTTGCCATTTCTCTATATTGATGATGAGTAATGAAAAATCTCGCTAAAAATGGAAAACAACCAATAATTATTTTCCATGACCATCCGGATATTACGTATATTCTATGAGCCGATAATATTTGTGACATTATTACCTTTATTGTTATGATTACAACATAGAATCCAATTAAGCCTGCGCATGCTTGTCCTAAAAACATGAATTTCCCCAGATCTTTTTCATCGTTTTATATGTTGCCTTTCTAAAGTGATCTGGTGTTAGAAGATATTCATAATTGACTTTACCTTCCCCGTTAGGCAAAATTGTATCAATCATTTCTGAGATTACACGTTCCTTTTTTGACGGAAATAACAAGTTTCTTTGAGCTTCTTCGATATCCTCACTTGCATAGAAACCCATTTGTGCCATTTTATTTAGGGATGTGAAATTTACTAGATATTCTAGATTTGTTAATTCTAATTTATCCGGAGTTCTCACTCCTCGATAATCTGGTAATGCTATCCATGAATCCTGTGCTAAGCGATACAACGGAGCAAGTAATCTATTACATTGAAGAATTTTTGGCTTAGTTTGCTCGTCCAGTAATATAATTGTTATGGGTTCCATAAATCGCATTTTTCCGTTTATACTCACCGGCAATTCATTTGTACATTTTTCGTATTTCATAATTTTCACTGTAACTGCTTTACATTTATAGCTATATAGGGCCTCTCCGAAGATTCTGGCAAATACACCGTTTTCTGATATTAGCATAGGTGCTACTAAGTTTTGGATTTGTAATGGCCATTGCCATCCTATTTCTAAGTATCTCTTTATTCAATTTGCAATCATTTAAAATCATTTCCCGATATATATTCTCCATTATGCTTTGACTAAAATGGTACAAATAATCAATTTTATTGTTAAAGTAGTGAGTGAGTTTAATATCATTTGTGTGTATTTTAGTTTTCGCCTCATGCACCATCATTTTTGATACGTAAACACCTCTGTAATTTGTTGCATAAACCATTTGCCCGCATTTATTGGTAGCCTCCTTTTTTATAAAACGCATACCATCGGTTGGTAATGTCGACATTAATACTGGTGTGGTTTTCCTCGTCCATACTGGAGTTGACCTAATTGTGCCATTCGATTTATAATTTATATTGAAATTATCGGGGCTTTCTCTAAATTGTTCTCCACTTAACTCTTTGAAAGTCATAGTTTTCAAATGTGCTAAATTACATACATCAGTTTTAACATCAAATACTAAAATGGATTCTCCTGTTTGGCAATTGCTTTGTCTCATATTACAAAACGGATGCGTTTGAAGTTTTCCTGTTTCATCATCAAAAACTCCTTCAAATTCTCTTAATTCTGTCAAATATTCTTCAATCACCACTGATTGTTTAATAATTTTTTCATTTACTTTATATGGTTCTCCTTCGCACGTTCCATCTTGTTGTATTACTCCCTTTACAACAACTGTCTCTCTTATTCTGTGATTTACTTTTGCTTTTAATTTAATTTCCTGATTAATTTTTAACTCCTCTGTTTGAAACGCAGCTAAGCAGTTTTCTGGCATTACCTCTACTGGTCGTGGAATAGCGTGCATTTTTATCAATGATGTGTGGCTCCATTTACCACAGAAAAATACAAAAGTAGTTCGCTTCGCAATACATTCTCTAACTTTGGCTCGCCGTAGATCAGATTCTTGATACACATAATATTTTACATCATTTTCTACTTTCAATTTCTTTGGGTATGCATCCGGACATTCTGCCATGTCCACAACCGAATAAATTTTCCCCATTTCTGTTTGGGAACAATCGTAAGCTGTCATACCTGTAGCTTGTGTAGTTATTGTACAAAAAATAAAGAGCATAACTATTGCCCATGGGAATATCATCTTTTTTCTTAGCTTCGGGCTATCCTTTCCATTTAACGGTTTGTATGGTAATTTTTTTTCATCACTTTCATTTACTGTAAGATCATTATTCAACTTCTTCAACCTCCATTATTTTTGACCCACTTCATAAAATATTCATTTGAGATTCGTGCTGCTACATCTATCAAATTTTCCAAATTATCCGTTTCTGCTATCACATGAGCTCCAATTTCTAAGACCATATATGTTAAACTAGTTAACATTACTTCTTTGTCAATTCCATTTTTAATCAAATTTTCAATTAGTTTCTTATCACAAAAGTTATCGTTTTCTCCAAATCTTTGCACAACACCTGGAAGTCTGTTTTTCATTTCAGTTACTATATTTCCTAACTCATACTCGACATCCATTTTTATTTCAAACGTCGGATATACTGCTTTAATCAAGCCCATTAAGATTATTTTTGTTTCATCAACTTCCTGTTCAATTTTCACTAAACTCCGCTTTATCTCATATAAAGTTCTAGGTTTCCTAACGATTATTTCACTATTTATTTCACCTCGTGGTGCCTCAAAAATTTCTTGTTTTTCAAGGTGTTCCACCTGAATTTTATTATTCAATTCATTTTCTTCCTTATTACTGAAAATTTCATCTACTTTTGTTTTCACGTTATCTTCCTCTATATCTGTATTTGAATTCTCCGAGTTATCCACTGAATCTACTTTCTGTTCCTTTATTGCTACTACACAATTTACTAAATACCCTGCCCTTCCATCAGCATCTAGGTATCCGTTTTCGTCTAATTCCTGTGGCTTAAATCCACAATCATATAAATATTCATCATCATCTAATTCTTCATCTTTGAACATCAATACAATAATTCCATCTTTTCCTATTTGGTTTGCAGCTCTTTTTCGTAACTTCTGAACCTTTGTACACCAATGTTCCTCTATATACTCTGTTTTTCCCCAATCTTCATAATCTATTGCTATAATAAATGGTTTTAATTCCATTCTAGTTTCTCTTAATTCTCTACCAAATCTTCGCATTAAACATTTCAATTTTTCTCCATACCTTGATTTATCATATAAATATGGTCGTATTATGTTTACTATTTCTAGTTTAGCATTTTCCTGTAGTTCTATTTTATCAATTAATTTTAATTTCTCCGTAATTTTAACTCCATCCCACTCACTTAAAGCATCTCTTAAGTCTCCTATTAGTTCTTGCGAATCACTTTTTTCCACTACTTCTTCCCTAATCATGCTCGCAACCTGCAATTTATTTTTATTTCCAGGTATAAAACCACAATCTATTAAAAATTCATCGTCTTCTAAATACCTATTCTTAAATTTCACCTTTATTATCTGTCTTCCATTATTCTCTTTTAATCTCTCTTTTAAATCTTTAACATAATCTCCAATTTCACAACGAATACAAATCACGCTATTTCTACTTTCATCTACAACATCAATAAAAATAAAATCTAACCATTTATTTTCTCTGAAAGCTTTCCCAAATATCTTCATCATATTTGTTATTTCATCTCTATCTTTTAAATTTACCTCATAATGATCAGCACATAGTTCAATTACATTTTTCAATTTTTGTACACTCAGTGACATTTGACTCAATTCCAGTAATGATGTCATTATTTTAGACGTTTCCGCTGCTCTCGATTCGATTAATTTATTAAGCTTCGATATAATCATTATTGCCTTTTCGCTTTGCAGATCATCTTTAATCATCATTCTTTTCAGCTCTGTATCTGATGCTTCTGATTGCGACTCATACATCATGTGATTATCTGTCTCTTCATCAGATTCAAACTTGCATATTAAACGATCCAAACGTCGACTCATTTGTTTCACTTCGTCTTCAATTCTATTATTATAATTATCTGGCTGCACAAAAGCAACGTTGTCTGCTTGTGATTTATCACTTTGGAATCTAATTTTCTTTAAGATTGGCTTTTGAAATCTCTCATTATTCCTGGGACATGACCTTGCCATATGCCCATAACCTCTACATGAATGACATTGAATTCGGCCTTGTAAATTAACTCTATCTCTTTGAGGTGACGGTGAAGTTGATGGAGATCTTGATCTTGCGAAACAGTTCCGTGATACATGCCCTCTCTTTCCACAATTATAGCACTGTATATTATCATTAATTCGCTGACTATTAGTGCTCATTTTATTAAAACTTTTCCCACCATTGCTTTTCAACCAATTTGGCCACATCCTCTTTGGACTTTGTTGCTCTTCATCTTTAAACCAACATTGACTATTACTATGTCCCTTTCTTTGGAAATGATCACACTGGACAGGACTTGGACTTCTTTGAGTATTATTTTTAAACCAGCATTGATTTATATTATGTCCCAATTTCTGACAATGACTACACAGAACTGGTCTTTCTCTCTCCTCATTTGGACTATTTGTAGATTTCCTTGGCTCAAATTTTACTCTAAATTTTATTGTGATGGACTGGTGGATTTCTGGAATAAATTACTTTTGATTGGTGATATTGATCTGTCTCTAGATTCATTAATAGTTGTAAAAGATACTGCTTTTGGTTGAGTAGTTTTCAAATTCAATTCAATCTTCATAGCCTTTTTAATTAGCTCATCAAAATTGTTGAAATCTACATAGCATAGAGCCTTTTTAATTTCTTTTCTGACTCCTGTTAAAAATTGGTCTTGCAACAATTCCTTCACTTGCTTCGCCACATCAATTTGTTCAGGTTTAATCTCAAAAGCTTTCTCTGCAAGGGTTGTCAAATGATAAGCAAATTCACTTACTGATTCGTCTGGTCTCTGCACTCGATTGTAAAACTTTTGGCGCATTATTCGTTTAATATCACCACCAATTAATTTCGCTGCTAAGGCATCTTTCAACTTGGTCCAATCATTGGCAATGAGTCTTTTATCAATTTGTTGCCAAGCCTCTCTCGCTGCTCCTTTTAAATACAATGGTAACCATTGCACCATAATCGATTGGCTCCATCCATAAGCAGTGGCATACATGTAGTAATCAGCCATAAAATCAACAAATTCAACCGGATCTCCTCCATATTGCTGAACTGGTAGTTTCTGACAACTTGCATAATCATTACTAAGAGTAGTAGACATATTTGCTTGGATATTAGATACAGGGGTTGTCACAGTAGACACCGGGGTTTGATCATTATTATTGGAATTGCTCGCCATTATTTCTGATTGCTTCTGGTTTCTCAAATTATAAAATCTTTTTTGTACAACTTTTTCTCGTCTGAATTTTAAAATATTACAATTATTAATATTACCTTTTGTTTTAATTTTGGAATTTATTCTATAATAATTTTCTTTATAACTTCTGGCGTACTGAACCACGAAGTTCCTCAATAATTTGAAAGTTTTCTTTTAATTTAATAATTTATTCTCTTTTCAGTTTATTTTTGCTCTGACACTCTTCTCTCTTTTTTTTTTTTTTAGTTTTCCTCTTTTTAACAATTCAATTATTTTCAGCACTGTTTTCCGCCGACTTTTTATCACGTCGGGCTCACCAAAATGTTGGGTTATTATTATTGAAAGTCGGTTCCCTCTGACTCCTCGTGTCCTTTTTCGATCAAATAAGCAAACCCAACACAGAATAATTTTATTTGCACTTTATCACAATAACAAATCAATCCTTTGGTTCAATATTTGTAATCACAATTTCACTACTTGATTTGCACCTTTTAACCACTGTTTGGCTCGGATTATCTTAGGGTAGGTTGTCCAAGGGAGAACCACCCTGTCTGATAGATAACCTTGACTTTTACTTGGATTTGGATTTCTCTACTAACCTAGCTACTGCTCGTTCACGTCGATTCACTCTAGTTAATAATATCTGCTCTCTCGTATCTAGTTAATAATAATTGTCCTTTCTTGTCTGGTTGATAATGTCTCTTTTCTTGTCTGAGGAATTCTGGTCCTCTTTTCTTGTCTGATGAGTTGTGGTCCTCTCGTGTTTTTCCCTCTTTCTTTTATACTCTGCTCAGACTGTCCGATTTCAACAATAGGTTCTGCATTATCAAATTATCATTAATAATTACCTTTCAGACCGACATTTGTCAACAACGTTTGACGTTGTTTAGGCTAATTTATCCTACTATATTATTCCGTCTATGCGCCGGGTTTTCCTTATCTCTCGGGTTTTCCTCAGCTCTCGGCTTTTCCACATCTCTCGGGTTTTCCATTGCCTCGGGCTTCCCATTGACTCGGGCTTCCCATTAGTAATTAATTTTCTTAATTAATTTCCTTTTTTATTTTATATCATTTTCTAGGGACCCCTCACTCAATTTTTATTATTATTTCCGGACTCGTCTCTCAATTTGGCGTTCAACCATACCAATTTCCCCCCGATCATTATTACTTTCGAATTTTATACATTTTTTAATTAATATTGCACTTTTATCATTTTTTGTGTTTTATCGATTTTACTGTGCTTTTTCGTGATACCCCAACATATATATATATATATATATATATATATATATATATATATATATATATATATATATATATATATATATATATATATATTAAGATGCAAAATAATAGAATTTTTAATACACAATTTTTAAATGAAATAATAATTCAAACTTCGTCAAATCATTTCAGGAACTGGTTAATCAATATCGTTTACAATTTCGTGATGATAGTTCAACAATCATATTGATTCCAACATTTTTTTTTTATTTCTTAATAATGAATTGATTTACTTTCTTCCTTTTTGTTTATTAGTTTTATTTTCGTTCGTTATGATCACTTCATTAATTGTCTTCATTAATTGTCCTATTATTCAAATTTACTCTTAGTTCAATATTTTCATTTCTTCTTGTTATCTCTAGTTCGTGTATTTTTCTTTCATTTTGTACGATATTTAAATCTTTTTCTTGATCATTCGCTCTCTACTGAGGGTTTGACGTTGAGGTTCTTGGAGTAGAGAACTGACCCGGCAAACTACCATATACTACGTGTACCTCCACACCGAAGTACTAGTCAGAGACCAGTCCGATAAAAATCATTTTATTTTCTTGCATGCCTGTCTTAGTCCCTTTTTACATCGTATGATTGAGAATTATTGATATAACAATTAATAACAATGATATTAATAATATAAACAACGAATAATCAAATAAATTCGGTTCTTTTTCTTAACAATTACAAGATTAATAATAATTATTATTGTGTGATGATAATAAAAATTTAATCCCATATTGGTCAAGTACCATGAAAACAAAATTTTCATAGGACTTGGTCAATACGAGGAAATATTCTTGAAATGAAGTTTATTAAAAGGTTTATTAAAAAGTTTATTAATATTTTAATAATATTTTATTATAAATATTAATAGGTAAGGAATAAAATTTCATAAGTTAATTTCCTAGCTATGACCTAAGTACCCTATAATTTTAACAAAAATGAGAAAATTGTGTAAATTAAAACAAAATAATTAATGAGGTTTGGAAATTATCAATATGGCTGCTGTAACATAAACACAAACCGCAAGCAGAAATCAAAAAATAAAATAAAACATTAAATAAAACAAAATAAAAACATAACAAAATTAAATAAAACAAATATTAATTAAAATCATTGAAAAGCCTACAGATGCAGAAAGAAACACAAAACTAAAATATAAAACCGCCAAAACCTTGCAAAAGAAGGTTTAGAAAATACATAGGCGGAAGCGGCGACCAAAAATTTAAATATCAGAGGGTAAAAAGAGAAACAATCAAAGAGAATGGTTAAATAATAAAAAATAAAGATTTACCAAAAATTTAGAAAATAATATCAAAAAATAGAGAAAAATAAGGAGAAAAATAAAATATTTAAAATAAAATTAAAGCAATAAAACCCCCCGAAAAATAGCTGGAAAAGGCTCAAAATACTCTGATTGGTCGCACCCAGGCATGAAAACACTATATATACAGCAGTCATTTTCATAATTTTTAGACATTTTGTTGACAGACAATTTTTGTTAGACTTTTAGAAAATTTTGTAGACACAAAATTTTTAGTCAGTTGTTGAGATAATTTGTTTTAGACAATTGTCTAGTCAATTTTTATGCCAACGTATGAAAATTTTTCAAATTTGGATGATTGACTGATTGTAAGTATTGTTTTTTGTAGAAATATATTTTTCTAAGTTAATGTTTTGTTTAATTTAACTTATTCTGGATGGCCGCAATGTCTTTTGGCATTGCTCGGCAGGTTCCCCCTAACTTATTTATATTCATTTTATATACATTAGTTTGTGGAAAGTGGTAAGGCAGTATTCAATTTCCATAGTTAGTTTTGTGGAATGTTGATGTGCTGCCTTGTCGCTAACCACCATTCGGTGCCTGCCTAGTCCGGTCAGGTCTCGCTACACTGATCGCTGGGTAGGACTCCGTCGTAATTCACCGTGGCGGCCATTGCGATGTTGGTCGGAGCGGTAAGAGGGTAAACTGCGGGAAGATCGCCATAATTAAGGGGATAACATTTGTGTAAATGTTTAAGTAGGAAAATTGAATTTTTAATTTAACTCCTGCCGATTATTATATTGTCAAGGGTACGACTAGTGATAGAAATTTAGGTCAACAAAAGTATAAAGTAGGGTTAAATCACGTACATTGTTTGATAATCATTGTGGTGGAAAATTAAAATAAAACGATACATTTTGGCATAGATCTGTGAGATGATAATATAAAGATTTACGAATGGTGGTAACTGTGGCGACCATAGGAAAGCAAATATGAGTTGTTGGACTAAAATAATGACATTATAATAATGCATTCATTTCAATTTACCATAGGCTAACGTTTGTATGAAACGAGGAATTTTCCACAAAATAGAGGCGGAACACTGCCCAAATTTTTGAAAAATATTTTAATAAATAAACAGTAATGATGACAAATTGATATAGGAATTGTAAAAATAGATGAGTATGGACAAGCGTATTGATAGAAAGAGACGTAAGACCTTTCATCGGCAGTGAGGAACCCGAAATTAAAAATATGATGAGGAGTAGTTCTAGAGCCTGGAAATAATTAAAATTATATAGATAAAGTACCCTAAGAATCGACCAAACGAAAATAGTTTGAAAGACCTTGAACATACAACTTTATGTAGTAGGATGAGGGCAGGCCCATCACCACATTTTTGTTGAGCAAGTACCACAGAACAGAGTCGATATATATGCAGAAGACCTATCGTAAAAAATAGACCAAATCAATTCAAACCAATTCCCAATATCCCAGGTGAGCAACAACTCCAATGATGAATATAATGAATATTGTATAGTTATCATCGGTATTTATTATTTTGACTATTTTATTATCTGTGTTTATTATTTCGACTATTATATCTTGTAGTTATTATCTGTGGTGTACTTTAAACAACATTATATGATTTCATATTTTATTTATTATACATATAAATATTACATAAAGGGAAAATAATTAATAAAGATATTTGAAAATAATATAAATAAATAATATAATTCACCAGTTAAAATAATTTGGAAAATCATCGTCAGTGAAAAATAATAATTTCAGGTATATCGGAAAATAATCTAATAAAATAATTAATTTCCTGTTTTCCTTTACTAAATTTAATTAAAATAGAGACACAAAAATCAGTTTGTTCGCCGACCAAAAATATTTACCCTAAGAAGCGATCTCTCTAAAGTAAATCTTTGAAAGATCAAAAAATCCAACAGATAATCATTGAAAATATAAGGAAATACAACAATCATAACATAACATATAACAAATACATAACACGCACACATTTGTAAAAGAACTTTTGTGAAGCTTTGATGATTTACAAGTAAAAATTTTTATTTAATAAAATATTATCACTAGACAATTATTTTTTATATATCAAATAACCAGTGCACGTTGGGATCACAATTAATAAATTGATACCTCGACATAATACAAATATGCAATTAAATAAACATATAAACCACCATACTTTTATTAATAAAAAGTTAATACTGTTGCGCCAAAACTAAGTGACCCTGAAATTTATTTAAACGAATCGACATAACACGCAAACACATAACTGCACAGTCCAAAATAAATCTTCAAAACATCACATAAGCATCTAAAACCTCAGGAGAGGGAACAAATAAAAAATTAAATTAGAAACAAAAAAATAAATTTGAATAATTACAAATGCACCAAGAACCGCAATAAACTACACAAACATAACAAGAAAACACAAGAAATTTGATTGAAAATTCAACTAATTTACGAAATACAACTGTAAAAGTTTAATACGAGAAATAAAATAAAACAATAGAAAATAATTACAATTTAAATATAAAAGATAAATTAGTTACCTAAATAAATAAAAATAAATAGAACTATTCTAGAAAATTCTAGAAGGTCAAACTTGTTTAAATGCAGTAATATACACACACCGATACACACAGGCTAAAACATGTATATATACCGATTCGTTTTTACAGATTTTTAATCATATTTTCCTTACAACAAACTTGAACCGTTTTTCATTAGCAAAAACTACTATTTCTTCAACAGAAGCGTATTTTTGTGACGATGGAAATCCTCGCGTGACAGAAAATTTGAATTGTGGTGAGAAAAACTACTTTGAAAGCCAGCTATTAAAAGTTGATTTGTGAAGTAAGATCGCTATGTAGATGATAAATGAAGAATGGTAATATGATATAATGTGACCTAATTATATTCTTCAATGAGTATCATAATTATGTCGAATTTTCCTGCCCACAACCGGCAAGCACACTACAAGAATTAAATATCAGATACTATAACGTGAAGGTTCGTTCGTGGATAACGGCGAATCCGAACGTAAAATGAAAAACTTATAGTGGTAAAGGGAGGATCGAGTACGGGTCTTTTGGCTTGTTATTCTTTCGTATAAAATCTGAAAAATCGAAGTAAATTGTACTTACACAGCGGCTAAAATTCTCAACACCGAGTAGCCCAGTGGGCACACATTAAATATAATATAAACACAGATAATTTCCTAAGATCAAACTGAAGGTACGAAAAACGGGGAACACAAGCCGTCGCAAACTAAAAAAATTAAAAAAAATACAATTTTTATTTATGAAAATTTTCGGCTTTCAATTGTCTAATTAATGTCATCATTTATTGATAATTCATTTTACAATTTTGAGAAAGGCATTCTGAGTGGCTCAGATTACAGCGTGTTAACATCCAAAGTATCAAAAGCCTCGTTTCATATTCTCCAGACAAACGCCTATCATCTTGGATTTTCTGTAATCAGCAACATTCAATTCATTCAGGATGGCATCTTGTTTTTTTGAAATGATAACCATATTTATAATAAAACCCCCGGATTGATTAGAGCGACAAAATCAGTAAATTATCTGAGACATCGGATTTCTTACCCGGTGCTATTAAACGTCAATTTTGAAGGTTCACTAAATTTTTTTGACATTATTTAAAAAATTTTTTTTCTGATCAATTCGAATATACAATTGAAGTAGATATTTAATGATAAGCAACCCAGAATTAATCAGCTAGGAAACCCATCACCAAAAATTGAGGGTGGAATGCTGCAAGAATTTTAGAGTTGAACTTATTTAATGAATAACGATAAACCCACCTCAATAATGTAGGAACCCATTCCCAAGAAATACGGGTAGCACGTTGTGTAAATGTTTCAGAATGACTAAAGCATTTCCTAGTTATAGAGACTACTAATAAGTTAATTTATCAAAATGCTTTAAACATAAAAGAGAATATCAATAGAGTGAAAATCAAACCATTCATTCAAATCATAGTTATAAGAAATACTAATTTGCACATAACCATGTCGCAAAATAAAATATGAAGTCCGAAATCGTTCGATCAACATAAGAATTGCAACTACAACCTAAAGTAAATTCATTTGTTCTAATTATCCCTCAAGTTGGCGAGTAATCCAGCCCAAAGTGTAAATACAGGTAGTCCCCGACTTACGACCATCCGCACTTACGACCAATTTTTTTTCAATTTTTTCATAGATAATGATTAAAATAGTTT
This sequence comes from Schmidtea mediterranea, assembly GCA_022537955.1. Classification (NCBI taxonomy): domain Eukaryota; kingdom Metazoa; phylum Platyhelminthes; order Tricladida; family Dugesiidae; genus Schmidtea; species Schmidtea mediterranea. The sequence goes on from CM039680.1 coordinate 216,702,358, forward strand.
CGTAGTCTTCCCTATAATATGTATATGAGAAAAATTTGTTAAAAAAACACCCAATGTACAAGATTCGATTTATTTAAGCATAAATAATACGTTTGTTTTAGTGAATAATTTTGATCATCCCAAAAATGGCTGGAACTAGTAAAACTAATAAAAGCAAAAGAAGTGTTATAGACTTGGAAACTAAACATAAATTAATATTACAATTTGAAAGTAGTAAAAAAGTAAAAGATATAGCATACGTATTTGCAACTGAAGTAAAAGAATATTGTAATCAGCATAAAATTCCATTTAGAATACTTTTGCTACTGGATAATGCTCCTGGACATCCACCACACCTAGGCGACTTACACCCGAACATCCAAATTATGTATCTGCCTCGGAATACTACGAGCATTTTGCAGCCCATGGATCAGGGTGCTATAGCTACATTTAAGGCCCATTATTTAAAAATTACATTCACTCAAGCAATTATGGCTATTGAAGAGGGGATTACTTTAAAAGAATTTTGGTCGAAGTTTAATATTCTTCAAGAAATTATAAATTTAGCAAGCGGATGGAAAGAAGTCAAGGCTTCTTGTATGAGCGGAATATGGAAAAAACTAACAAAAATATTTGAAGAATCTACAAGTTCGTCGATCGAAAAAGAAGTTGACATTGAGGAAATTACGGATCAGATTGTAGATCTTGGTCGGCAGCTCAATCTTGAAGTTGACAGTGAAGATATTAACCAACCAATTGGATGACCTAGCGAATGAAGATTTATTGGAATTTGAAGCACAATGTGTTGGAGAAAACGTTGATAAAGGCAAATCGGATGAAGAAGAAAGTCCACAAAAAAAATTTTTAGTAAAAGAAATGAGTGATGCTTTTCACCAAATTAATAAGGGAATGCGTAAATTACAACAAATGGATGTAAATGAAGAACGATTCTCAGAAGTAAATCAGCTGATATAGAAAAATTTGGCTTGTTATTATGAAATTTACCGGGAAATGAAACCTCAAACTGTTCAGACGACATTAGACAGATTTTTTAAGAAAACTAGGATTGGATATTCTGTTTCTGAAGACAAAGCAATGGATTGCTCTCTAGTAATAAGTAAACATGATGACGACACGAAAATAACGCTAAGTTGAATAAAATGTTTTTGTTTAATTATATATATTTCTTATTATGTATTTTTGTTTTGTTACATATATAATATGTGTTATTAGTACACATTTAATATATATTTTTGGGTTATTATTTCATTTTATAAATTTTAATAAAGTTTTCATTATATGAATTTTCAGTAGTTTCATTTCTCCTGATCCTAAAAGTTAGTAGTACAGTATCTAATATTTTTCTTTAGTTATTCATGATGAAACTCGACTTACGACTTAATCGACTTACGACCGATGACTAGGAACCTATCTCGGTCGTAAGTCGGGGACTATCTGTAATGTTAAATCCATCTATAATTGACCTTTTTAACCAATAACTTCAACATAAATTCTGAAAATAAGATCCGAAACGCACCATGTTAGTTCCGTAGGCGCCACATGCAATAACATGTTTCCGTCCTTCTTCCATATCTTCTTTGTAAATGGAGCCCTTTCTGCAAACTCTAATTTTACTGTCAACAAATGCAATCTGTATTTAAACCAAGAGCTAATCCAAATGCATCGTGAATATCCTAAATATATGGGATTAATTGTTTATCTACACCTCATGTTGACATACGGGATAACAAATGCTATTACATCCCGCTAATATATGTCAATAGTGGGTAGCAAAATATGTGAAACATTTGTTTTATCGACAGGTGAATTAAGATTTGCCAAAGATTCACAGTTTAGGGCATGTATACGAGAGGTCACTTTTGTTTTCTTTAGATCAATTTTGCAGAAACGATCATAAATATGCGAAGACCGTATAGGAATATTATTTTCAGTTTGATTTTTCGCTGTTAAAGGATTACCTATGCCAAGCTTTTTTAAAATAGTGCTTCAATTTTGAGAACCGACCAAATCACTGATTATTAGAAAATCTTATTCACTCAATTCATTTTACCACACAAAATAATCGCCAACCTGTGTATAATTAAAAGAGATGTGGATGTTGAGATCTAGACCGAAGCAGAAATCAATAATGGCGACGATGACGATAATATTATAAATATAGCATAATAATAAAAAATGTTGGGTTATAAGCCACCATTAAAACAAAAATAAAAATTAATTTGAAATTGTTTAAATTATAAAAAAATGGCTTTTGAATAACATACACATAAGTAGATAGTTAGGACCCTTCTAGAACCACACACAAAACCCCAGTAGACGAATTAAATTACGTAATTAATCCTGCTTACATAATTACGCAATTAAGATAAATGAATTTTGTGTGTATGTTTATTTTTTCAAATTTATTTTTCGAATTTAAATTTTTTTGCGCTAATTTTTATCGAAAAATTTTCAATGTAACTTTTAAAATAAATTTTTTAGTATAATTTTACAATGATTTTTTAAGATGAAATTTTGGATCAGTTTAAAAAACGCCATAGTTTTTATTGATTATTTTAAAAAATTATTTTATTAATCGATCATGAATGATTAGGAGGAAATAGAAGAATCATTAGAATGACTAAACCAGAATTTGTTGAATTTAATAGTGAGTTAAAGTTGGAGATTAAAAAAAGAAAAGACGTTGAGACTAATTTGAGGATTTTTCGAATACATATGCTTCTTGTTTGTCGATCATTTTGAATTATTGCTTTCACCAGAAAACTAACGATTTAATTAATTTTATTAATCAATAATTTATTTATTTTTTTATTGGAATGTAAATCTTTAATTTGATAAATTTCTTATACTTAATTGTAATAACACAGCGTCTTGATCCCCAACATACACAGAGTTGATAGTATTTTACAACTCTTAATCATGGAAATAACTCTGATTCGTACAAATCATATATATTTTTGTCGAAAAATCATTAAAATTGATCCAACAAAACTACAACGGTCTCAGTAATAGACAAAATAGATAAATCTTAAATAAAACTCCTTGTATCGGACACTTCCATCGTCTATCCACTACATGCTGCGGTTTTCCAGTTAAGAACTTCAAACCTTTAAAAGTCAATACATTTTGTTAAACACTTAGAAATTTTTATTCTTTTCAATTATTTTATGTATTATTTTTTTGTATATATCGTTGAACAATTATTTTTCTATTAAAGAAGGTTGTCAACAATTTTTAATTTATACATGACTATAAACTAATTATTAATAATTGTTCTAATTATTAAATTATGGGTATTCAGCTGGTAAAAACTTTCAAAATAATAACTAGGTACTGATCACTAAGCACTTAAAAGGTTGTAAAATAAAAAAAATTCAAGTTCAAATACAAATTTATTAATAAAAATCTTTTTAACTCTCTTTCATATCATTGATGTCTCTGAATCGGTAAATCAATCGGTTTCTTAGTTGCCTGGTTAATTAACAAGCTGTAAGTAATCAAATTCAATGAATTCCAGCCCATAGTTTTATTTTCTCTGCATAAAATTTAATTGCCTTTGTATACAGTTTTGTATTTGATTTATTGAAACTTTGAAATTATATTGTAAAAGCCAATTGTTTTCTTAAAAACCTTGATATTTTTTCGAATACTCTTGTAATATTTTTAATTGCATCCAACAATGAACAATTATTAAAGGTTATTTTAAATGAAAATATTTTCAAAGATACATGCCAACCTTTCATTAAATTTATACAAAACACAAAAAGTCTAAAATAATTGTACTAGTTATTGATAAATTGAATGTATAAATTGAAGTACATAGATAAATAATATGTATACAATTATCATCTACCACATTATTAGAAATTAAATGATTATCGACCAACCACTAAATAAGTTGAATTTCTAACAAAGCTTAAAAACCTACACGAATAGGTACTTGTGTACTGTTAGATACCGATAACATATACTGAAAATCCAAATATGTATGTTTAATTGTTGCAAAATATTTTTTTTATGTAAAAATAAAACTTATCCTTAAATTATGATTAACTGATGAATAGAATTTGATTAAAGTTGTGAGAAATATTTTAAGTTGTTAAATTTTAAATAAAACCGATTAATTTGTAAATATGGTCGTTAGTACTTTGAAGAAATTTTAAAATATGACCTTGAGCAAATTGGTAAGAAAATAGTATTAATTGAGTAATAATTATTAAAATTACCAAAGTTTTATAATTTTTAACAAGGTTTATAAGATCTTTAATAGAATTTGTTAGTAATTTGAATAAAAATTTTAAAGAAAATTTTCATAAGAAAAAAGGTATTCGTTTCATTAAAATGTATGTGATTGACTGCTGTCAGTATTTAATTTTGTCAATTTTTCAATAATTAATTAATAAATCTTTCATTTTTCATTTCTGGAAATAATCATAAATACTAAAATTATTCAGAAAATTGTCAGTAAAAACTTAAATAATGGGAAACAAAAAAATTTTAAATACTAGTCCATTTAAGTTTTTAATTAAATTGAATTAAAAATATTTTAAATACTATCTTGAATACAAATAATTATATGAATCAAACAATTTCTTAGAACCGAACTCTTATCGCATATTTTCTCAATTTTATTCAGATTCTAATAATATATAAAACACTTATGGTCATTATTTTGTTGGGTTTCTGATTGTTGAGATTTTGAAGCTATATTGTTGTTACCTAGAAAACCCCATAAAAATATTTTCGCTTACCACTCGGCACCCGTTACAAAGCAACGTTGGAACTGTGTTCAAGTGGATGGATTGTCCGCAAAAAATGAGTGCTATTACTAGTGCTATAATTGACTGAACGATACATGGATCCAACGAGCTGCCGATAGAAGGCCTGTGCTCGATTTCGATTGTTAGGTCCCATTCTTCTGTTATTTCTTTCAAATGTTAATCTACACCGCTATATCACTCATTGTTATGTCCATTCCCACGCAATTCTTGGACAGTGTCCATAATTCTTCAACCCATTCTTTTCTGACAACCGGAATTCCTTTTTCAGATACAACTCGATACTTGCGAGATTGTACAGAAGAAGAAATTAATATCTGAACATTAGCTTTTAATGCATCACTGACAAATCCGTGCATCATTTTAACTTTATTTGCAAAATCGAATTTATTTTCTTCCTCAATAGATAAAAAACATACATGTATATGTTTCAAAGCAATTAAATGGAATGGAAAAAATACCGCAAACCAATCTCACCAATATACTTAATTGTAATTAATACTTTTTAATTTTCATTATGTTTAATTAATTTTAATAAATATTATTTATTATTATTTTTTACAGTATATACTGGTGTATAAATGGAGTAATTTTGTACTAAATTTGAGGACTTTTTTCCAAAAAAATCCTTTTTGTAGAACGAGTTTTTAATCGTATTGTTTTTAATCAAATTAATTACTTTCAATTAAAAATAAATATAATTAATTATAATTTTATTATTATAATATTATTACTTTATTATTATTAATTATTTTTATTAGTATTTTAATAATAATAAATACCAATTATCGATATTATTATCAAATTAAGACCGTAACTCGTGTTGTTTGTATTCCGATGGCAAAAAATTCTTATTTATCTGATGAAAATCGCGATGAAATTTTAAAGTTTGATGAAGACTCAAAGGTCTTGGTAACCAGCGATTGGTTATTGGCGTGTGAAAGTTCATTATTTCTGCAGCTGAAATGCAGAAATTCCGCAAATAACAATAACGATTGTGTGAATATTTTTGTTGATAGAATTAAATTCCTTTATTAGTTTTATTTTATGTTTTTTATTTATGTTTATTGTTTGGTTTGGAATTTAATCCGTGAATAAACTCTTAAATTATTTTAAAATAAAAAGTTTTAAAAATATTTTTTTAAATTATTAAAAATTTATTTTTTAAATATTAACTTGGTTATATTTTTGGAGGATTTAGAATTTTTATTTTTAATGTAAAGAATTTCAAAACTGTTACTACCTCCGTTCAAAAATGATTGTCTCATTTGATATTTGTTGCCAACTTAACAATATAAGATGACAATATGTCATTGTATATGAACAATAGTAAACGTTCAGTTTATAATAGTTTCATAAATAACTAGCAATTTCTGAAATTTGTAATTTTTGGCTGTGTATCAAAATAACCCGCAGCATTTTTCTTTGCAGTTCAAATAACCTTAAATCGTGGAAATCCAACGTTCTGGAGTTAAGTACAAAAATATAAGAGAAATGCCATCCTGAAAACACTTTTGGCGCGATCTAACAATAAGAAATTGCCAAAAGGAGCAATTAAAGATATTGCTGGAGAATTTAGAAGTCCCTGAAAACAATTTCATGAATTTGGGTAAGTGCTGACCAATGTACACACCAGGGCATGAAATTTGCCAACATTAGTTCCAGAATTAAAGGAAATTCTGGTCGCAAGAAGTTATGTCGACAAGAACTTCATAACAAAATTTTAGCACTTCAAAAATGTGACAGAAGGAATTTGAGGACAGTAAATAGAAAACCGCAATTTCCCTAGGTACATTGTGTAATTTAACAAAGGAAAAGGTAATCAAGAGACAAGGAAACTTTCTGAGACTAATGTTAACACCGCAAATCAAAAAAGGGGAGTTTTCATTATCACATATTGACCAGACGTCAAATGATTTCTAATCGATGGAGAATATCGTACATGTGGAAGATAAAAGGTACTATCTTTCAAGAGATAAAATGAATTTCTATTTTCTCACTGAAGAAGAAATATCTCATCATCCAGTACAGTGATTCTCAACCTGTGTGCCGAAGTACTTGACTCAAGTACAAAGTAAACGATTCATATCTAAAGTAATTTTTCTCACTGCTTTGGGATTATCATCGAAAAACTAAATTTGATGGAAAACTTGGGTTTTGGCCGATTGTTGAATATGAACCTGAGAAACTAAATTCTAAAAATCGACCAAACGGGGCATTTGTGACAAAACCAATCGAAATAAATCGAGAAATTTATACAAAGCTTGTTATAGAAAAAGTTATACTTGCTATTAAAACGAAATGGCAGCAATATCAGAAATCTACTGAAATTAAAATACTATGGGATAAATTTCGTCCTCATGCTAAAATTTAACACCCTGAAATTATTAAAACTGGACATACGGATGGATGTAATATTAGCTTAATTTGTCAGCCTCCTAACAGTCCAGATTTCAAAGTACTTCAATTCCATTCAGTCTATTCAATATCAAAGTTCTCCGAAAAATATTGACGATCTTATTACCGTTGTTCAACGTGCCTGCGAGGAATAAACTGTTGAATAAAAAGAAAATATTTTCTTGACTCTTCAAAAAGCGTTTGAAAGTTCAATGTTAGATGGAGGGAGTAATAATTAATTTCTAAGCCCGACAATAAGAAATTTCCATCGAGTAAAAGCTGGGGAATTCCTGCAGTCACAAAACATTGGATCGGGGAATGCATTCATCAATTGAAACATGTCGATCCGGTAAATTACCTCCTCCAATCGTATGACAACAATATATCCGTGGCTACAACGACAAGCGACCAAGAATGTAGCAGAAAGTCCAACAAATAAGGGAATGTATTTGTTCCTTTATTTATTAAGGAATGTATCTATCCGACTTTTTTCAGTAATTTCAACGATTTTAGTGACTTAATGTACTCTCCCAACAATATTAATTATTCACTGAAAATTTTCTTTATAGAATATAGTCTCTACTAGTTAAAATTCCACCTGTTGTTATTTTCAATAAAAATTTAATTAATTTTTAATAAATTTAATTACAACCTTCAATAGATTAGGTTGCAATGGGCAAAAATAAAATAATTTTAGGCTATGTAAATCAATTAGAGCTTTTAGTGAAATTTTATGATAATTTTTAGAAATGAAATATCAAATTTTAGATGATATTTAACATTTACTATTAAATTTTGTATCATTTTTATTTTATGAATTTTATGGCTTTCTGTTGAATTTTAATGGATTCGAGGGTTTATTATGTTTTTGATGAAATTATTGAAGAAATAAAGGTAAATCCAACATTTTAAAAGCAATTAATTTGTTGAATTATTTTGAATAAAAGTTAATTTTCGTGTCAGATAGGTAAATAATTAGGATTTTTACAGTAATTTAGAGAGATATATAATTTGTTCTGAATACCTATTAATTCCATGTATTATTTGAGTCAAAATGTCTATTTATTTACCAATTAGAATCAAATTTGACTGATAGATTTTGAATAGTTTAATGATATTTTAATTATAATTTTATGATCTATTTAAAAAAGTTGAATAAACCAGTTGATTTTTAAAAATATTTTAGTGAAATTTAATAGATTTTACAATGTAATATTTAATATCTTTGAGATGAAGGTATAATTATTTTAGATTTTATTGATTTCATGGATATCGAAAAAAAAAGAATTATTGACATATAGAGTAACATTTAAAGAATTTTAAGAGGATATTCAGTGTGGGTCAACTGGTAATTTTTATTGAATTTATACTTGATTTACTGATTAATTTTAATTATTTGGCAATATTATAGGTTTTATATATAGATTTTATTCGATTTAAGTCATTTTTGACAAAATTTTTATCTGCTTGAATTTGTTGCAGAATCAAATTGTGGTGATTTTTTGATGATAAATGTTAGGTATCGATAACAAAAGAAAATTAATTTTTATTGGTAAAAGTCAGATTTTTATGATAATTTTAAGGGAATTTAATCAATTGAATGCATGGTTTACATTTGATGAGAAATGATTGGTTAAAAGCAAATTTTATGATAATTTTAAGGGAATTCGATCGGTTGAATAAATAAGGGTAATTATTATCTAAATGGAGAATATATACTAAAAAATAATGGATATAGTATGTAGAGTGTAAAAAGAATATCAATTAAAGTTAAATGATTGGTTGAGGGGGGGAATTTATGATCTTTTAAGGGGATTTTAAGGAACTTATTCGGATGGATATCAATATGTGGATGATTTTTATGAAAGGTGTGTAAATATTACCATTTAAAGGAAAATGATTGGCTGAGAATGAATTTTATTTAAGGGTGAAACGATTGGCTAAGAGAAAATTTTATGATATTTTTAAGAGGATTTATTCGGATGGATATCGATATAAGTGGGTGATTTTTATGAACGGAGCAAATATTGTCATTTAAAGGAAAATTATTGGTTAAGAGTAAATTTTATGATATTTTAAGGAAATTCAATCGGTTGAATTTTTAAGATACTTAGGAAAATTGTTACTTTTTCATACATTTAAGGTTAATCAGAATATATCGATAAGATAAGATTTTAGTTAATTTTAATTATATTATTGGAATCTGAATAAAATTGAGAATATATACGATATAAGTTCAGTTCTAAGAAATTGTTTGAATCATTTAATTATTTTTATTCAAGTAAGTAAGATTACAAAAGGTTTCATCGATTTACCCGCAATCATGTCATAAGCGTGTACTCGGCAGTCTGAGCAAATGGTTATTCATAAACTTTAGAGCACATGCTTTTGCACTTGAGCACATGCTCACACCCTCATCCTCAAACCATTTACTCCATGAGTACTGCTCAACTTTATTCATGCAACCCAGTATTCCTTGGATGCTCCACCTTAGCGATGAAGTTAATTTTAAACTCTAAACAAAATTTAATTATGAATATTTCAGCGATGGAACAAATGCAATGGACGCGGACAATCAATGACAGTTATATAAAATTACATTAAATCTTAGTTAATGTCATAAAAAAAAATTCACAAATATTTACGAACATTGGGATAAAAGTGGCAACAAAGATGTTTAGGAACCTTTTGCTAGGATCAAGTAACATCTCCATAGAAATATAATTACCAATTTTTAATGAATAAAAAAAAGAAAATTATTTGAACTAAATTTCATCTCAATATTTCCCAAATTTGATAGATCTTTTATCTAATAGCGTTAAGGAAAATAATTGAGAGATAAATAGCTCCCCAACAACAACAGAAACAAATAACATAAGTCACAATTAAATTTCCATAATTATAACGGTAATTGAAGAATCCGAAAGGCTTGAAAACAAATCAATTATTTTGACTGGGCAATTTCATTATAACAATATGATATTAACGAATATGCACACATTGTTAACACAAATCCCTCTGAAAAAGTGAGAGATTTTGTGATTGTATGCGCCGGTTTTTCTATCCATTTACAAACCCCAATGCCAATCTCTTGGGTACTGTGTATACATCCACGCTTTGATGTTTCTATTTTTAGTAACCATATTTTATGGCTTATTGATTAAACTGAGGTTTTTTAAAACAATGGAAATTTAAATTTAATTTATTTACTATATATTATGATATTTTCCTATAGAAGTTAATAATTTTTTATTTATTATTTCAAATCTAAAATGGTGGATTTAATTACGGTTTTTCGTTTATTAAACAATTGCAAAATTATGGGTTTTCGTCTGTAAATACAAACATAAGTATTAGAACCTTTTTCATTTTCGACGTCATGATACATCTTCAGGTTCAAGATAGTATATTGTACAGTAAGTTTACTGCATAATGCTATTAATGGAATGCGATTGTATAAAAATTATGCATGTTTATTGTATCTAGATAATTTTTTGGAATTTCTAGATTTTACATGAAAAGTATTACAGTCACAACTCAATGAATCAGTATAACTAGAAAATCAGTGGCTAGGTGTGCGAACATGTCCGGTGTAGTAGCACTGTGTCAGGCAGAAAAAGCTTCACCTAAATAACTTCTAAATACTGAAAATTTGTCGCGATGCGCGTAATATTACAGGTATAAATAATTTATTTTTATAACCGAATATTAATATATATATCAAATATAAATTAAAGTTTATTAACTGAAAAAATTGTATACACAAAATAGTGAAGATCGAAGTTTATTTAAATAGAGACGAAAATAAATTCAAAAACTGATCGAAAAACAATAAAATTTAATTAGAAAATTCAGGAATTTATGAAACTTATTCAATCCGGAATGGTTAAAACTGTAAAAAAACTGCGGTAATTTATTGGTAGACCAAACTTTTTATTCAGAAATATTTTATATTTTAATTTGTAATCTAAAAGTAAAGGGCTTACAACAAAAACCTCAGTTCTCCTGACAGTTTTTTATACCGGAGACTGCTGGATTCAACAGTTTTTCCAGCACATAGTTTACGTAAAATACATACAATTAACATAACTATAATAAAAGATAAGAAGACATAATACTTAGGCTTGTCAACAGGTCTCTTTTAAAGAGAACATGTTCTCTTTTTTAGGACATTTTATTTGTCCTCTATCTTTTTCTATAAATATTCAAATTGTTCTCTTTTTTCAATTTCGCTGATTTTTAATTAATTCAAGTTGAAATTTAAAAAGAAACTCGGTATAAAAATTCAAAAATTTGAAAAAAAGCAGGCTATGCTATTGCTGTCCTGTCAATATTTATTGAATTTAAAATTAAAGATGAAATAATTTGTGTGTATTAACGATTTTGATAAGAAATCATTATTATTATAATTTGTTGTGTTAAATAAATAAAATAAGCAATTGAAAAGTAATTATTAATATTATATTTTTTTGTGTTAAATAAACAAGTAAGTATGTAATTTATTATTGTTAATTAGAGTCTTATATTTTATATTCTTGGATTTTTCTATTTTAGCTCCAAATATGAGTAAACGAAAATGTTTATTTACTGAAGAACTGCAAGCTAAATTTGTATGTTTTAAATCAACACCAAATTCAAAATCCGAGGCAATATGCACTGTTTGTAATACTACAGTTTCGGTTGGAAACAAAGGTAAATACGATTTGGAACAACATATTGCGTCAGAAAATTGATTACCTGTCTCAAATGGACAGAATATTTTAAAACAAATGCTGTTGAGTTTCATTCAGAACTCTTAAAAATATGTCAATTTTTTTTCGCAATACCTGGTCAAAATGCTAATGTTGAAAGAATATTTTCCATGATTAGCGGCCAGTGGACTAAAGAAAGAAATAAGCTAAAAATTTCCACTGTCCGAGGTATTTTGAGCGTAGTTTATAATTATAAAAATATTTCATGTTTGGAATTTTATAAAGAAATAAAAGAAAATGAAATTTTTTTGAACAAAGTTAGTAATGTAGATAAATACATTGAAAAAAGTGATCAAAATGATGATGAAGATGATTAAATTTAATTTAATTTATATTTTTAAAGTACAAATTTGAATTATAAGTGCAATTTTATGTTCCTTAATATCTTTATGTATAAAATTTGATTTTAATAATTTTTTCTTTAAAATGTTCTTTTTTTGTGTTGACCACTTGACAACCCTAATAATACTTTCACAACCGAAAATTTCACATAAATACATAAAATGAACATTAAATAGGACTATAATATAAATGAACAGAAAATTTTAAGACGAAAATAAATACACACAATGAAGGTTCACAAATCTTTTCCAATAAAACATGCACGCAATTGAGCAGCTGATAGAACCACAATTTTAAATTTAGATGGTTTAATATTGATATTTCTGATGCTTCCATGTATCAACTTAAGCATCGAAAAATAAGTTTGTTTTTTAAAATTTATTTAATTGATAAAAATTGTTATAGAATATATATTTTCGATATAAAGAATAGATGATACGGAAGACGAATTCTTAGCATTAAACTGGAAAAGGTGAAAAGAATAGTAGAAAGATACAGAAGAAATTGAGATCTTCCAAGAGGAAGAATGTGATAATCGTCTAGGAATAATTATTCAATTGGCAAAAATTATTCAACGTTAGAATAAATGAAAATATATTTGGAAACTATTCAGAACGTCCAGTAATCAATAAGAACTGTATTAAAATTCATTAGCAATAACTTAAAAATGTGTCCAAGTGTATTTGCCAGGGAAAGAAATTCAAGCAGAATCATGTAAATTCGCAAGTACATGCTACACGTCTGTTCAAAAATGGATCGAAGAAAATAAAATCTAATGTTTCTTTAACGCATGAACCAATAAAAAATTGAAGATCAAGAATCGGCCAAATTTATATTCTTACGTTTCATAAAATGAAGGTTCAAATATATCTCAAGTTCTTGCAATTCCAAAAATATAATGAACGAATTCATTCAAAAACTTTCTGTGGATAATTCAAAAATATATCATATCAGTTGCTGATCAACGAACTTGCAGATAAACTAGACCACACAGGGTACATTTGATTATATGGCAATACCATAATCCATAATAATGTTAGGTCAGCAAATAAAAATCGGTTGAAAGCATTTTTGAAAAATTAAAAATGGGATAAAAAAAAGTTTCCTCTATTGAAGAATGATTTTTCAACAATCTACATGCTTCTATATGCCAAGTAGTCAATGAAGAACTCCAGTGGCCTGATTATTTTAATTTAAGAAGCTATTACCACCTTATCAAAAGATTTTCCACAAAATATAAAAGTAACCATTTTTTTTCGATCGGAATGAGCAGAATTAAAATTATGGGAAGAGCACCGTGACCTAGGGGGCAAAGAGAATGATCCCCAGTAGATTATTTAGGTCGAATTTTTGATAAAATCTCGTTAGGACAAATGAATACTGGGTACTCAGGAATAGGATAGCTATTCATCTCTATTGATAGAATAAACGATTTGTTTAAATAGAATCCACTAAACTAAAAATAGATAGGCATTACTTCCTTTTGTATCAGAAATGGCAGGCGGCCAATTGACCATAATGAGAGCATTAAACTTAAATTCGTTTATTCCCTCGAAATAGGTACAATGAATAAACCGTCCTTACAAAACAACGACTCTGACGACTGACGCTCAAACTAATTACATGGACCATAATAATCTGAGAAATAACAATACGATTATTAACCCGAATAGCAATCTTCACTTTAAACAGTTAAAATCAATTAACAATAAATAATTGACGTTATGATAGATGATTAGTGAATTTAATAAATTACTTTGATATAAGAATGATACTACAATAAATTGACTTCAACCACCGCAGCAAATACGTATTTTTATGTAGGTCAATAAATTAGTCTTAGTTGTTGTTTACGTTGATATAAAATTAATAGTGTTAATTGAGTAGTAAACGTATGTGAGCTCCATTAATAAATGATTAAACCTTTGTAACGATTTCTAACTCTAGTAAGTAATAAATTAATTAAATAAATAAATTGTTAATTTAAATATGAAAGAAGTTTGATACAATCATATCCTATTAAATTGGCAAAAAATTTGATAAAGGCGTTAGTAAACATTTTGATTTCTCAATAACTTCATAAAGCATTCCACGGTTCACGACTAGAATACTTTGTTTGATGAAAAATGATATCGAATAAGTAAAGCGTAAGTCCTTCTAACGGCTGCTTCTATCACGAATCGAATGTTATTCAAGGAGCAGAGTTGGTAACGAAGCTCACCTGCTTGAAAAACATTCGGCTGTCATGCACAGATACCAACATGGGTTCGCTCATTGGTGCATGATAGTAAGGCATAAATTGTGTAGTGTGTGAGGGAAATGTAACCCTAGAGATGAGATGAAAAGAGAGATATTTGGGTAGGAACCGTTAATTAATTGTTTGAATGTTCCACGTACACCAACATAATTTAATTTTTGCGAATAATATTAATAAATAGTTTTTGAAATTATTGGTTCTTTATCGTGTTCTTTGAAAGTATTGGTTGGAATTTTATGTTATTTGTAATAAATTTATGAATTTTCGATTAGTCTTTAACAGAATTGAAATTTAAAAGAGAATTGAATATAGAATTCGAAATTTATCTTGGTAACACAAATAGCGATGGAATATTTGCAGAATATTATGGCTCAAGTGGCTCAAGTTTTAGTTCGAGATTTTCTAACTGGAATTTTTAGTTTCTTAGATTTCTTGGAAAATGCAAATTTAAACTAAAAAAAATTATGCCGATTTTAAAATTAATGAGATTCGAGAAGTTAAAATTTTATTAATCAAAGAAATTAATAAACTATTTCATAATTAATTTAGACATTTTACTAAAAATCTGCATGTACATGAAAAGAGCAGGTATTGAAAATATCTATAAATTTGATCAATAAATCACATTTTCAATTTAAATGGGTTTTTGACATCAAAAATTTTTGAATTTGTGTAATATTCATTTGAATATAAGGAAATGGTAGTATTGATTTTTAATTGCAAAAAAAAAATTCTGAGATCATCGACTTCTATGAATTTTCGATTAAAGATTGTCAAAGCTGTCAAATTTAAGTAAAAAAAGATTATTTTTAAATAAATAACGAATAATTCCAAACAGTATGACCAAAAAAAATTAAAAATAGTCAATGTAAATTTTTAAAATAATTTCTGATTCTAAAAATGATTTTTTTTAACGAGAGAAAAAGTTAATAAATGCATGGAAGATGGAAAAGTTGTTATAATGATGCTAAGATATGGATTATTTTACGACAAATCAATGTTTCAGAAATTGTTTAATAATAATCACGAAGCAATAAAATCCAATTTTATGGAGATTTTGATTGAAAAACCTCATTAAGTTATTGAATTAGATTATCGAAAATGAAGGTAACATGATGGCATTTAGTCTACTTTTTTAAGGCATGAAGACCAGGGCCGCCGGTTATCGGGTACCTGGGAAACCCGGAATTTTTCAGGTCCAGAACTCGGTTCTGATTAGAGATAGGCTTTTCCCGAGAAATTTTGGAATGAGAGAAATCGAGAAATTATTTTCGGCCATAATTATGTCTCGAGAATCGCGAGAATTCCCGAGAATTTTTCAAAAATATTTTATATACCAAAACGAATATTTGTGAAACATTGTGAATATTCAAAAACATGTAAATAATTTAAAAATATAGTAGTTTTAATTTTTATTTTTTAAAAAATATTTCAGGAAACACAGATTTATATCATTTTTTAATTGTATCTGTTGCCAAACTTGAATTAATTGACAATGTCAATATCGCAATTATGAAAATCATGTATCAAAGTTGTGATAAGTAACTTAAAAAACAGTTTTTTTTATTAAACAAAAGCTAACTAGGAGTAATTTATTTGAGAAATTCATAAGTGTTGCCTGTTGTGTAAACTATTTTAAAAACGTACTAAATTACATTTACTATTGTAAATAATGTACAAAATACTGATATTTTGGATTTTTTGTAACAGAATTCTCGAGAAAATGAGAATTCTCAAAAGTCATTAAATTAAAATTCCAGGGAACCGAGAACATTGTGATCCATCATTTTTTCAAGAATTCTCGAACCCAATCTCTAGTTCTGATTGGCATTAAAACCGGGTTCCGTATTGTTTATTCTTTTCTGTTGTAAAAATTTCAAAAAAAATTTTTTTCTTGTCAACGTGAACTCAATAAATAAATTTTATAACAATAAATCAGATTCAAATCGTTATATAAACGAGGTAAAAGTCTGTTTAAGTCAACATATAAATTATATAATATATATTAAAATGAAGACGATGGATTTTAAGTTGTCAGCGATGAGTATAAAAGTCTTTTATCAAATAATATTGAGATCAAAGAAAACAGCAGATGGATTTTGTGGTTTGGTGGAAACATATAGATTACTAACTTCACAACATTGGTTGATGAATTGTGGGTTAGTAGAGCCGTTTTTATAAGAATTACTTACATTAATTAATTTTATTTGTTAATCTGTAAAAAACCTTATTGATGAACGAGAAATGTGAATATTTCGAACAAGAAACCGTCGGAGAAGAGAAAAAATGAGGGCTGATAATGCCGCATTACAGGCGAATTTGAGCGCCATGGAAAATACTAATTCAAGCAGGATTTCGGAAACAATTTCGAATTTTTGCCAAAATAAAGCCGGAGATGGAATTTTTGGAAAAAATTGACGAACTATCTAAGGAAAATTTTGCAACAGATCAGTTGTCAAATAATAATTGATTAATTCTTCAAGACAATCTGATATATTTGATTAAACTAATGAATAAATTTTTTCGTTACATGCATTAATTTTAATATTGTAATTATATTTTTAACAAATTCATAAAAAAATAAGTTTAGTACTTCTTGTATTATTTTTTAAGCGTCCAACTACCATATCTATTTTTAAATATTTTGTTTGGTTATTCTATTTAACTCCTTAAAACACTAATAAAAAATCAGAAAGCGGTTGATTTTCCTCAAATTTTTTTTATTCTATTTATACACAAAAGAACAGAAAAAAATCATGTAAAACCGATTTGTCTCAACTTGCTGATACAAGCCAACGGTAACGTTTTTCAGCTGAAAGAAAATGGAAGCAAAATGGTGAGTGGATTTATTTGGTTGTAATTAAATGTAAAATCAAATTTACAACTTGCAATTATTAACACGAGTGTGAAAAAAATTCAGTTTCTTCTATCCAAATTAATTTTATATTTCATAGTATATTTAATTATTCGATATGCATGATCTGACTTATACTTAGTCCCATTTCATGCTCTAACGTTATCACTTAAAATATTTATCGTTTAATATTAATTAGTCTGACGATTTATTTCCGTCTGATAAGCCAAATACAATTAAGAATTATTCTCTCGAATTTCGTTGAAAATAAATGCACCTATAACTTCCTTAATTCTACTGATGACAAAGCTCCTGGACACAGTCGAAACAACTTAGCACCGGAATATCGTGTCTTTACAAGATGCTTCATAATGATTTTAAATCTAAAACTTGTTTTCCAACTTCCTATTCAAGGCCAATGAACTTTGTGAAGAGATATGAAGGATTGTAAATGAAGTTGTCATGAATACTTTTAACGAAAGGTTTTTACCGAGTAATTCCTGCAAACATTTTAAAGTAAATCAGTAGAAGTTTTCAGTATTCAGCAGACCAGAGTTAGAGAATATTAAAGCTGAAGTCATACAAATTTTGGAAGATGTGGTTTAAAAGAATTGCGCGAGAGAATAGACAGACTTACAATGACACGTGATAGGTTCAATAAAGAAAACGTAAATTCTTGTCATAAAATAACAGAGCAGAGTATTGGGTTTAAACCGAGAAAGAACTTCATACTCACTTAAAAGGTGTATTAACTTTCATTGAAAAAGATTGAATTAAGATGTAAACATGCGATTTTCTGCTTGTCTTAATGAAGTAACGACATGGCTGAAAGAGAAGAAAACGGAATATTCTGAATTATAAGACCTTGGTTTGTTAAACAAAATTCTACTTCATGGTTGACATGACTTCTCATTTGAACATTTAAATAAAAAGCTTCAAGGAAATGGAAGAAGTGCTTTCATTTGAGCATAAACTGTCATTGTTTCCAAGAGACATTAGTGCTGGTAATTTATTACCCTTCTCAGCACTAAGAGAATACGTGGAAACTACTGAGAGTAGCATTGACTTATAGTTCCCTAAAAAAATTTTTCGTAAAATGACAATTTCATTTGCTTGCCGCTTTCAAGGATTTAGAAAAGAAAATGTAACCTTGTCATTTTTGATAAAGCCGATCGAACAAATTGAGTAAGATCAATTTGAAATTTAATTGGTAAATTTAAAGGACAAAGCTTTCTTTCAAAATTTACACACCTGATCCATGAACTTGAAAACCTTTAACAGCAGAAATCAGCCTTGTCACTATATAGTGGCCGATATAAGTGAGCTCAAAAAACATGATAAAATTATCTTTGATGTGTTGAAATGTTTACCCAAAACCTATTTTCAGCTGTAGAAATTTGCATTTGGGCTTCTCTCAATTGGTGAACAATTTTTCCAAAATGAATTATATAAAAAGCAAATTAAGAAGTCAACTAAAAGTGAGTCTCCAATCATGCTTAAAATTGAAAAAAACTGATTATTTACCAAATATTAACCAACTTAGTAAAGAAATCCAACAACAGAAATCTCATTAAATATATTTTTCTTATTTTTGTGTAACATTTATCTGAATTTTTTAAATGCAAAATTGTATTAATTATTGTGTAATAAAACAGCAATTTATTTTATTGTTTGTGATGATTTTGAAATTACACTGTATGCATATTAAATAAGGTATATACCATGGTATTTTTTTGAAGTGGTTCTTTAATTTTTCAAAATATAATATTTGGCTTTTTGCAATGAAAATGTGTCCAACCCCTGACCTAGAGAACATTGAAAGGACCTAGTTGATCATGATTTGAAATTGAATTAATTATGAGTAGAAATTTCATTAAATTATTTAGAAATTAAAACTTTGTTATTTATCTACGAATTTATAACTATACAAAAAATTGATAGAAATTATAAAAAATGCCGCCGCTAGTGCCAAACGTGTGTGCCACAAACGAGATATAAATATTGTAAAAATGGAACATGCTCTTATAATATGGATAGATAATTGTTAATAAAATGAAATCCCTTTAAACACAAATGTTATTAAACAAAAAGCGCATTTAAAGAAAAGTGAACTTTCTTCTGAAGACCAAGTAAAATTGTTGTTTGCGTCAAGTAAATTGTGATTCGAGAATTTTAAAAGAAGATTTGCGCAATTTTATATTTTAGGGAGAGCAAACTTCAAAAGATGATAGAGGCTGCTAAAAGGTTCATGCTGAACTACCGTAGATATTTAAAAAAATGGAGTATTCGGCAGAGCAAGTTATTAACGCCGACGAAACAGCTTAGTACAGGAAAAAAGTTTCGTCTCGAACTTCAAAAATTAAAAATTAAACCTACCAAATGTAAATGGGCAGAGCCCTCAGCACTTTTTTGGGACATATTTTCACACTAGAGAGTATAACTCCTAATCTAGATAAAATCGAGGTTGTAAAAAATTTTCCAGTTCCTTCAACATTACAAAAACTACAAGGAATTTTAGGATTAAATGGGAATAATCGTAAATCTATACAAGATTATGCCAAAATAGCAGCACCAATAATAGAATTAACCAAAGAAATTAAAACAAAAGTAGAAAGTATAGGGGTGTAATTAGTACAAAACATTGATGATAAAATCAACAAGCCATAAAAGAAATGGATACCTGAGCACCAGTGAACATTTGACCAACTAAAAGAAAAATTAATAACAGCACCAATACTAAGATATCCAGATTTTAATAAATAGTTTATATTCATGGCGGACGCCAC
Organism: Schmidtea mediterranea; assembly: GCA_022537955.1. Lineage (NCBI taxonomy): Eukaryota > Metazoa > Platyhelminthes > Tricladida > Dugesiidae > Schmidtea > Schmidtea mediterranea. The sequence continues at coordinate 216,722,523 of CM039680.1, forward strand.
CGGGAAAGCCGTAGGAACAGTCTTAGGACAGGAAGAGGAAAAGGGTAACGACTATGTAATAGGTTATGCGAGTAAAACATTAAAAAGAACCCAACTAAGATATTTAACTATAGAAAAAGAATGCTATACCAGATTTTGCATTAAAGGAACAGAGATGATGATTAGAACAGACCACAAACCATTAGAAGGTCTATGGAAACATAAACATACTTCAAGTAGATTATTAAAGTGGGAAATGAAAATTCAAGACACGCACAAAAAAATCATGTACAAACTAGGTAGAATAAATAGAAATGCAGATGCATTGTCTCGCATTCCTTAGTTAGCACTCGAGGTTTTCGCATTAGTTATAGAAAAACCAATAGATATATACGATAAACAATATAAAGATCCAGAGATTTCTAAAATAAGAGGATATTAGGAAAGGTACAAACCAAAAATACAAAATTGCGAAAAAGCCAGTTGTTATCGAGGATTTTAGTGGAACACAATTATTATTAGTATCACCAAAATTGAGACAGATCTTTTATTACAGTATAACGACGGTGCTCTAGGAGGTCATTTATCAAGTAGAAAGACAGCAAGTAGACTATTAAAAAAATATAATTGAGATGACTTAAAAAAGGATGTTAAAAGATGGTGTAACGCTTGTACAATTTGTAAAACTAGAAAAAATACTTAGGTAAAAACAAAGGCACCCTTACATTCAATCCCCGCTACAACATGACCAATGGAACTTTGCGCCATGGATTTATTATGCAAACTACCCACAACAATTAACGGTAACAAACATGTATCAGTTTTCAACGATTACTTTACAAAGTTGGCAGGGGCATTTCCAGTTAAAGACGAAATCGCAGAGACAGTAGCTAAATTAAAAAATAATTTTTAAAATCGGAGCACTAAGAAAAAATTTAACAGATAAAGGAAACAAGGAAGAGGGCATTTTTAATATGCAATAAATCAATACAACAGTGTACCACCCTCAAACTGACAGGTTAGTAAAAAGATTTAACGGGACACTTCTTAGTATCAAAATGATTGGGACGAATACGTTAATCAATGCACTTATATACATAATATCACACCCAACGAGACAACAGGGTATTTAACATATTTCTTAATGTTTTAAGAGAACCTACAACACCTATCGACGCAATTTTTGAACAAGTATCACAATATTTAGATTGGACAGATTACGTAACATAAATGCAAGAACTAATGCAAGAGGTATATAAATTAAAAGCTAACTTAAATAAGCTTACTTAAAAGTTAAATGCAGACAAGAACAGTATAAAGCTGATTATGATAAGACAAGTAAACTTCAAACGTTTAAGGTGGGATATAAGGTTAGACTTATTTCACCACAAGTAGGTAAAGGTAAAACAACAAAGTGAGCAAGACCCTTTAAAGGTCCATACGAGATAGTTAAAGTAATAAATGAAAAACTGGATATACAAAAGCATAAAAACGATGATCCTATATAGTAGTACACGAAAACAGATGTAAATTGGCAGAAAGTGAGTCAAAGATAATATTTTTATGATACCTCTTTTATTATTAAATAATAAGATAATTAAAATATGATTAATATATAAAATATGTCACTTTGTCTGTGTTGTTTTGTCATGTGTCGTATTGTCATAGAACCATAATAATATTTAAAATAACATATTTATATATATATATATTAATGCGTAAAGGTAAAACCAAACATGCGCAATGAGAATTTACATTTTATTTTTAGAAAAATAGAGATGACAACCATCGAATCCTATCAATCAAGTAGCCAATCCAACCAATACCGTCAATTCAACCAATCCTATGTGCCCAAATTTCAATATTCTTGCTTTCTAAACAAACATTTCCATAGTTTCTATAAAAACATTCATAATAGAATAGCCACAGATGGCACTCCAATTACTATTCGCAGCTTTTCCACTCAAGTTTGATTCACAAACGATATAAAAATAGATATCGAAGACGGAAATGCACATCATAAAATTTAATGAGGCGAGAATTAAATTGAAAGAGCTTATGTTGACAGAGCCACAGCCAAAGGAAGAAAATTACCTCACAGATTAATATTCCATATGACGAAAACAAAAGTGTCAATCTTCCAACAAGGAATCCTATTGATGACTATCAGCAACTGCTCTGTGATTATAAAAACAATCAGAAACAGGCAATTGTCAAATGAATTTAATAATCTTATCATATAAATGAATAACCTTCCCTGAGTTATTGCTATCGAAGTTCTGTTCGTCCCAAGAATTCCTAATCCGTTCAGAGAATTAAAAGCAATAGAATCCATTCTACAAATCTTGAACAATTGGATAGATAGAAGAATATCGTTCACTCATCGATTACGAAATTAAACTAAATAATTTGCAGTTACTCTGCAACAGTGTTTTCCCGCAAAACAAGGCCTACTGAGCTTATCTTATAGAAAAGTAACCAAAAAAATATTTGAAAAATATTATTAGTATTTATAATTATTTCAAAAATTTTGACAAAAAGAATTTCAATTGTAATTTGTAATAAAATACAAACTATGTGAAAAGGCCGCAGGTTCCCCACCCCTGACCTAAACTAATTAATGATAATATAGAGTTAATTTATAAAGTTTTTACCTACATTTTTGACTTAAATATATTTTATAAGCTAATTTTAACCTAAAGTATACTATGTGTAAATATCTAATTGTGGTTCGAGTGAGTAAACCTGTATTAGATAAACGTTTTCTCTCATTTTATTTAGTCATCCTGTTTGTATTATAGAAAATTTTCTAATTTTACTAGTTTTTTTAAATTAATTTAAATCATTTGGACTTATAAGTAGTATTTAACGATTTTAAGTTTAAGAGGAATGAGAAAAAGTACTGATTGAAGGAAGGATGACAGTGTCAGTTTTCGCAGAGTAAAAATAAAGTAGTAATACCGTAATATTTTACGCTGAACAGCTGTAACTTTAAGTGTATGAAAAATTCGGAATGAAGTTTTAAATTTTAGTATGTTTGAGAATGAATACAATAACAAGCTTAAACAAATGGCAAGGCCATCTAAATAACTAAGATTTGATAATTAAATTTGGCAAATTAACACTGAAGATTTTTAGTAAATAAAATAAATAAAATCTTTAAAATTTACAATAGTAACTCATTTAAGGAAATTATAAAGTAGACAATTCGTTAAATTGTTAATAGTGCTGGACACTGATGGGTAATGAAAATGTGGATGAAGCCTAAGGATTAACTAATCCACACTCAGCGCGCACATAAGAAGCTTAACCGCTAGCTACCCGTCAAAAATTGACGTTGGTATTGTGTGCTAGTGGGTTGAATATTAGCAAAGAGTGAGCCTCTTTTCAAAGACTGCCAATGCCCTAATATTCAGTTGGGTTCACGAGCTGTCGTAGAAGACACCATGCTCTGATTTCAATAGTCCCCATCTCAAATTTTTAACTGTTTCAAATTTTTAATCACAAAATCAAAATCAAACGCAAATAATATTATTATTAATAATTCAAATTAAAAAAACATCAAAACAATTATCAGTTTCATTGTGTAGTTGTTAATATGGGCACTCAAAACGCATTTGCGTGGAGGATATGGCCCATCATACGAGCCCTGTGTAATTTGAACAAACTTTCACGCTTCTTCTTGACAGGCCGATTTCTCTTTCGGTTTCTTTTCGGCACTTCCACTGGCTGACGTGAGGTTCCAGGAGTAAGTATCTTCACTCCAATGTCTTTTCCAACGACATAACGGATGACTATCGCCTCTTGCTTGGCAGATAGTTGAGTACCGCTTTGGATGAGTCCTGTTCGAATCTCGTCTTTCAACTTGAGTTCTGTAATTTCCCTTTCCTGCTCTTGAACTTTCTATTCGGCTTGTCTCAAAACCTTATCTTTCTGCACCAGTTTCATCTTCAGATCTTCGACCTCAGCTCTCAATTTAGCTATTCCTTCGGGACAGAACCACGTCTGTTCTAGGTGCCTACACTTGCGCACAAGAGCTTCAGCTCTTTGGTTTTGGAATTTCTCTATCATCTGTATATTAGATTCCACTAAACTATATACTGAATAGATAAGGCTTATCTCTATCAGTATTTGATTACAATTAATTTTTAGGAAAATGAATTTCTGAATTTCTTTGTAGAATATTATGAAAACGTTCCTTTTAGGGATCTGATTATACTGTCTGGATGAGGACCCCTATATTTTATCCGCTATATATTTTTTGAGAAGGTCTCTACAACAGTGCTCGTAAACATGATTCATGGCCAATGCAGTAGGAACAATGTTGGGGACACCCTGGGTTACATTATATTCCTAATAAGGACAGAAAAATACTAATAACAATAATAACAATACTAGTAACAATAAGATTAGTAATTACCGTAATAATAAATAAAATCATCTTTATGATATCATTAGTGATAGACACATTTAATAAAATGAATAACTGCAATATTAATAATAATAAAACTAAAAATCCCAAAATAATAATAATAATAATAAATATAATAATAACAATAACTACAATTTATATTAATAAGGATTATAAAATTTACCATTAAGATTCATAATAGTAACTATAAAGTTATAATAGCGATAATAATAATTGTAATCATAATCATGGTTTCGAAGAATCTATAAACTTGATCCTAATATTCCTAAAGGAGATATACTATAATCCTTAAAATCCTTAGTCTCTAAAATACGATTAATTAAATTTTATTAACTATATAGTAAAGGATAAAATTTTGATTCGTATAATATAATTAACATTAGTATATCAGAATTTCCGATTTTGTATTACAGGTTCTCATCATAACCCTTAAAAAACAAAAATCTAAGATATATTTCAAATATGTACTATATATTTTATTATCATTTTAAGGTAACCTAATTTCAATCTTTTTCGCTTGCCATTTATTGCCATGGCAACTTATTATAGTATTTTCGATTTCTATAATAAAAGTAAGTATCAATTTTTTAGCTACTTTTAATTTAACTTTTATATATTTCAGGATCTCCAGGGGAATCGGATCCACATGGATGATATTTATCAGCACGGACACTTCCTACGAGGTTTGTTTATTAATTAAATTCAAATGGTTTAATCTTTCTATTATAGAACTTCCAGATCCAACCCAATAAATTTTCGCAAATTGGAAATTTTTTTCACCGTGGAATGTTTTTATTTTACTTAATAAACTTTAATAATGGGTATTTATTTGTTATTTATTGTCTTAAATCTCTGATGGATAAGTCGTTGCGTCTGCATAGTGACCATCGACTTCTTGCGGGCCATTTGGCAGGGATCATTTGATCCAGTTTCTTTGCAAACTTTGTAACATTATACACATATTCAATTGTAAATTTTATTTGTAACGCCCAATAAATTTTATAGGTAATTAATTGTCTTAGTCTTATTCATTTGCATAGGACCACAACCGAACTTTTTATATTTTTTATTATTTTGATCAGTATATTCGTTTATTGTTATTGATTTGGAGTCAGATAACGATCAGTGTTAAGATCATAGTCCCCCATCATCTCTCGTAATTTTTGATCTTAACAATAATAGTAATGATAATGATAATATTGTAATAATAATAATAATAATAATAATAATAATAATAATAATAATAATAATAATAATAATATTCATAATTACGAAATGACGATATTAATAATATTATTAATAAGAATAATTATGCAATGACAGAAATAATAATAATGACAATAATAATAGCTTTTATGAAAATCAGGGCAAAGCTCATAACTAATATAAAACTAAAAGGTGGGTTTATTTTATATGACTAGTAGGTAGGTTTATATTTTATATCGTCTGGCAACTCCCGTTTCAAAATAAATATAAAATTTTCAACTTTAACAATAAACTTTTGTCAGTCATCCTACATTCGGTTGTTAGTTTACTTCGCCTACATTAACTCCTTTACATATCTTTCATTGTCATTTGTTGACCTTTATATTTAGACTTTCCCAGGACCTCAACACTACTCTTTCGAGGGTTGGGCGATAGGATTTAGGAAGGGAGAATACTGAGTGGTTCCAGTGACTGCCTTCACCACGGGTTCCCGCTAACCAGCGGTTTCGATCCAAAATCAAATCGTCCAAAATTCAAAAAGAGATTAATAGTAAATAAAATAGTGAGAGTAAAAAATAGGTAAAAGAGTAAAAAGGTGAGAGTGATTTTTGCTCGACCAGCATTGTCTTATATATCACGATTTCTGTGTGTTTTGATACAGTAAAACAAGGAATTTTCCAGAATATTCTTAAAATATAATTTTTTAATTCCTTTTAATTTATAATTAAATTTTTACGGTTTTTTGTATAAAATTTTTATTTTATTTTTAATTATTTTATTTAACACACATTTTGTTAATAAAAGACGAATTGTTGAATTTTCAAAAAATATAAAAAACAGCTGTTGGTCCAATTAAAAGAATCTGTTAAATTTGCTATTCAACTTGACGAAACTACAGATATAAAGCGCAATTAATAGTATATGTCAGGCATGTCAAAGAATTTAGATTTGTAGAGGAAATGTTATTTTGTCAAGCTATGGAAGGTCACGCGACCGGCAATGAAATTTTTTATTTAATAGACAATTTTTTTAATGCTAATAATTTGTCTTTGATTAATTGTGTGGGAGTATGTACAGAGTGTGCTGGTGCAATGGTTGGAAATAGAATCGGATTCAAGGCAAAGATTTTAAATATTGCACCTCATGTTGAATTCACACATTGTATGATCCCTCGTGAAAATTGGGCAGGAAAAAATTTAGAACTAGAAGTAAATGCAAATTTAAGCGATGTAATTACAATTGTGAATTTTATCAAATCTCAACCCTTAAAAAGCAGGTTATTTGCTATTTTCTGCAATGAAATGGGTAGCGACTATGATAATTTGGTTTTACATACAGAAGTCAGATGGCTGTCAAGAGGAAGAATACTTCGTTGAGGTTTTGACTTGAAAGATGAACTTCATCTCTTTTTAAAAGGGAACAAACATTCTCTTTCAGAAAAATTTTTGAACGAAAAATGGATTTTAATTTTGTTACCTTGTCGATATTTTTGATAAAATAAATGAACTGAATACATCGCTCCAAGGCAAAAACAGTAACTTTGTAACCACGGATGATAAAATAAATAGTTTTTTAAATAAGATTACGTTTTGGAAAAACCAATACGAAGCAAAAAGATATGAAATGTTTCCATGCTTTAATGAATTTATTAGCACGTCCGAAGTCAATAAAGCTATTGTTGATGTGATAATAGTATCACATTTGAAAGAACTTAATAAAAGTTTTTCGATTAGTTCTCACGATTTGAAACATAATGAGTATAGCTGGATTCTGAATCCTTTCACAGTAAATGTGGAAATGACTAATCTGGAAAGTATATGTTGAAAATGGAGGCGCAACATAAAAAGTTTGAGGAAGCCTGGGTTAAGAAAGCAATATATTTCAGTATAATGTTTGATGAAACTAATGATATTAGACATATTTTACAAATGTCTCTTGTAATAAAATATATAAAATCTGATTGCTCGAAAATTAATGAAGATTTTATAGAATTCATTGATTGTCATAATGATAATTATAATTATGTTACTTGTGAGCCTATACTTAGTGGGGATATTTTGGCAAAAACAGTTTTAAAATTTTTGCAAAATCATAATTGAAGTTTTAAAAATTGTATCGGAATTGGAACAGATCAATGTTCCGTTATGACGGGAGAATTGAGGGGTGCTGTATCTATATTGCAGTTAGTGTTGTTCAATGCCTTTAGAACATCATGTAAAAAACCATGCTTTAAATTTGTCCATATCAAAATGTATACAAGTACAAGCTGCTCGTAATGCCATTGGTACCATTAAAGAAGTAATTTCACTTTTAAATGCCTCGTCCAAGAGACGCCGTGTGATAAAAGCTGTGAATAATTCATCCTTGATTGGTGTATGTGATACCAGATTGTCCGAAAGACTTGATTCTTTAATAAAATTTAAAACATGCTTTGTAAACATAGTGGAGTGATTGGAATTAATCTCGCAAAGTTAAAATAAAGAATCTTCTAATAAAGCTGAATTGCTAATGAATTCGATTTGCACCCCAATTTTCACAGTTAAGCTATACACTTTGTCGGATATCTTTCTTATCATAGATCATTTAATAAATAAGAGGGAAAATTCTGCCGTGTAGTTTAAAACAATTTATAATGATGTGTTGGATGATGAGGGTAGACCCATCACCACATTTATCCTGAACAGATACTACAAAGTGGGGCCTGGCAAGTTCAGAGTAAACATATATGCTGAAGAACGGGCATAAAATAAATCCTCAAGATGCAGAATCCCAAATCAATGTCAATCCCCAATATACAGAATCCCAGCAGAACAAATCAATATTCGAACAACCAAATCTATTCCCTGCAAATCTATTCCCTGTGTGTCAAACAATTATTATGACAATTATTAATTGGTGTGGATAATTATAACAATTGGATGTGAATATTTAATTTTATTATTTTTGTTGGGCTCAGAGCCACAATTTAAACAAAACAAAAGTAAAAATTAAAGTCAAAGAGTGGAAGTAATGGAAGGAATCACTGCACATAAACATGCACCGCACAAAGATACTAAAAATCAATAAATAACATAATAATTAAAACAAAATAAAAACATAACAAAAATTAAATAAAACAAATAATTAATTAAAATTCGAAAATTCCTACAGACGCAAAAAGAAAACATAAAGAAATAAAATAAACTGCCAAAACCTTGCAAAATAAGGTTTAGAAAAAACATAGGCAGAAGTGGCGGCCAGAAAATAAATAAAAAGGGCTAAAAATAACATTACAAGAAAATAATGATAAAAATAAAAGTCAAATATAATATAAATTATGTAACAAAAAATAAAGAAAAATATACAAAAAATAATAAAAATAATTTTAAAGTAAAATAATTAAAAAGCCCTAAAAATGGCGGAAAATCGCCTATTGATCGCACACATACACGAAAATACTATAAATACAGTGATGAATTTCATTATTTTTAACTTTAAAAAACTTAACTTTTATGCGCTTAACTGATTTATCGACCTGAAAACAAAACTTGAAAACGTAAGAAACTTATTTTGTCATTTTATATATGTTAATGTAAATTTTTCTTAAATTAAAATGATGTGTAACGTTTCATTTCATTATTTTTCTCAATAATAAGTACATATATATCTATTTATAGTTCGACCCGTAAAAATCATATAGTTATTGTATGGCAATAGATGGTTAATGGGACCGACCGTGTGCCGGCTAGTGGGTGAAAACCCTTAGTTCAGCTCGTGGGTCATGCCTCGTGAACCCCTCGGCAGTTCACAGTCGGTTCCGGCTTTGTGCACGGGACCGCTACGCAGGGCGCCGTTGTATACTCGAGGCGGCTGCTGAAAATATGGCCGGAGCGAGTCGTTTAAAATCACGGGAAGAGCGGACGACTTTAGTTAGGGGGAAAATTAGGTCAGATCGCTCAGTGATCAACGAAAATTTTCAATTATGTCGAACAAAATTTGAATCAATTGAAAATGGGCAGCAGGGATAAGGTATAAGTTGGATGTCACAAAAGATTTAGATAAACATTTCTGTTAAAAATATAAATAAAACAATAACAACATAATTTATTTAAATTCTAACGATAAACGAAAGTTGAATGACCAAACAGATAGTTGATTGTCGAAATGTTCCACAGGAGAGTAGCACTATTAACCTTCACCATCTACCGAAATCGAAAGGAGAAATACCTCCGTATAACGCGTTGTCTTCAAGTACCCCATATTGCCGTAAAAACGAGACGCCCACCATGAAAATCCAATAAGAACCCGCGATGGGTGAAACGATAATCCGTATAGTTAAGGAGATGAGAATAACCAGAATCCATACGTGAACCGCATTAGTATCCCATGACCTGATAATCCACAAATTCTCAAATATCAAATTTCACCTAAAAATCCGAATCCGACAATTTAAAATCAATAACCGTCACGGTTGAATAAGAATACACTTAATTTTTGATCAGCGTAACCGGCATAGACTGGAATTTTAGCATCGATGCGCATCACAAAATCAACCAGATCGTAGTATTGAAATTTTAAATTTTTCTTTTTCACCGAAAAGTAAAATGTAAGTATATATATATTACCTACCATAAAAATTTTGCCTATTTATTTTGTAAACATAACGATAAAAATCCAATCGACTACCCGCGGCACGATCATTCGTCCAGATGTTTCCATGTGATGATTTTAACGAGGATTCCCTCCACCAAATACCATATAGTGAGATCGCAGGTACCGAAGTCAATCCGGTCAATATATTGTAGTATAGATGGAAAACTCTTAGATTAAATATCCCCAAAATTAGCTTTACATTGGTCCACGAATTGAACCCTAACCAGATCAAACTGAGCCGGGAACGTACGAGTATACAAATCGCTAAAGATCCGTGAAGTTAACGAGGGCTGAATATAGCCATACCACATTTTAGTTTCGATACCCGAGTCATTTAACCGTAGTACTTTGAAACCATCAGAGAGCTCAGGCAGAAAATCTCCCGACTCACCCAGGCGCGTGACGAATTAATCGTCGAGTCACGCGCCCAGCGGCTACTGATTCGCGAACAATCGGTGGCGCTTCGGCAAGCCTTTTCGGATACCGAGCTCCGAGTTCATGTCCCCGGAACTATCCGAGCAGGGCAAATCGGTATCATTCCGGCCCATCACCTCCCTAACGTTGAGGATCTTCCCAGTTCGACCGCCAGCATCTTACCTCGATCACAAATCCTCCGTCCTCTCTACCCTCTATGCCAATGGAAATCCAGGCGAACTCTGCCGCCCCTACGGCCCGCCACCGGCCGAATCGGAACAAGCGACGCCGAGATCGACGCAGGCAAGAAGAAGCGCGGTTCCGGGAAGCCAGGCCAGCGGAGGGTGTGTACCAAATCAGCGATCTACCACCTCCGTACCAAGAATTTGAGATCCCGGAGCTCGACCCGGACATCTGTTATGCCCCGCGGATTATGTTCTCCTCCCCCCCAGAATCGATCCACATTAACTTGGTGGACGAGTCATTCGGGCTCTGAATAATTTAGAATTGGACCTTGAGGAAATCGCCATCCTCACGGGGGAAGTTCCCAATATCGGCCCTCGAGGCGAAATCGCAGGGCCATCTTCGCAAAGAGACGAGGATTTTCGAGGAGATCCCCCGCCATATCGTCCACCAAAGAGAAGATGCCTCCCAACCGATATGGATGCCGAGGAAAATTAGGGCATCCATTCTGTTAACCCTATGTTTTCGCGTTATTTTATCTTACTGTGCGATTCAACATTTGTTATAATTAATATAGTTTTATTTTTATTATGTCTCGTGATATTTCGTTTCATTCAAATTGTTTTTGATTTTGTTTATAGTTACTATGGTTAAATAATTTCTTTGTTTCATCGCTCGAAAAATGGAGTACTGGAGGCGAGGGAAAATTGCAGGCGCTTGTAGATACGGGAATAATGTTTTTCATGGTTTCCTCAACGAAATTAGGTGGAAAGACGGAATTTAAAATGGGTTTATGAATAGGAGCGTAAGTCCTTCTAACGGCAGCTATAATCCGGGAAAGACGAAGGTCCTTCGAGGAGTAGTGCTAGTAATGGCGCTCACCTGCCCGAATGGCATTCGGCTACTGTACACAATTCCAACGTGGCCCCGGTCACGGGTGTACAATAGTAATCAAAATCATGTGACGTACGGAGTAGTTACCCCTAGCGGCGGAAACTGAAGGTATAGGATTGGGATGACTCACGGGTCTTGTTTTTCAACACTCCCCTACGTCCAACATTTTGAACAATTATCACGTTTGAACAAATAATTCGGATTTGAACATTGATAATTTATTTTATTATTAATGTACATAAAAATTATTATTGAGCATTATTTTGTAAAAGTTTATTAATTTATTTTATTATTATTATTGGGTATTATTTTGTAAACGTGTATTATTTTATTCATAAAAATTTTTTTTGGTTTATTTTACACGAAGTAAATTGGTGAATACAAAACAAATATTTAACTTTTCCTAAATAAATGAACTTTTCCTAAATAAATGAAAAAATATTTTAAATAGATTTCTTGAATAAATAAAAAATAATTTAATACAAAATAAATATCTGAATTTCAGAGTTAAATAAATAAATATACATTAAGAAAATAAATAAATTTAAAATAATAAAAATATTTTGGTATAAATAGCGAAGTATTCGTCAGTCAAATTGCCCTTAAACTTTTAACCGAAAAAGAAGCGGTCTCAAAAAGGAAATCTTTTTAAGACTTTAAACTCGAACAGAAAAAGTTCTACATAAATCTTTTTGCATACATTTACACAACACGCACGTACATACATTCTAACATTATATAGCACGCATCAATTTTTATCTGTTAATTATTTAAATAAATTTGTCGGAATTGATTGAAAAAAAGAAATTGATTATATTTGGTAAATTTTATTAATAACACTTTTATTTATATCTGACTTTGTCTTTTGATTTATATAAGAAACCAGTGCAAGTTGAGACTCACTAAAATCGAGACCTCAACAGATGCAGTAAATATTTTAAACGAATTACAAATTGAAATGAAGAAACCTCGAATTACCAAACATCAGAAAAATAGACTTAACGTGGGTCAACCTATTGCTGAGGATAATTATAGAATTAATATATATTTACCTCTATTGAATAATATTATTGCGGATCTGCAATACAGATTTAATAAAGGCATGATGAATTTGTTCGATTTTAACACAATAATACTTAGTGTTTCATTGACAACAACTGACAAATATTTAAATGTCACTTTAAAATCTTTTGCTACATATTAAAATAAAATTTTACCTGAAAGTACATCATGTGCAATAGCAATTAATTTAACGAATTCGAAAGTAATATATAAAATGGGCTTATTCCTATTATAAGCAATTTTTTAAAATAAAAGAAATTTAAAAAATTGATTAAAAATTTAAAAATTGATGAATCCAGTTTTTACAAAAGAAAATATAACAGGGTCAGAATAAGTTCCTGTTTCTAATAGAAATTCAGAAACTTTGTTGGCAATTATAAGCATAATTCTTCAAGGAATTCGAATAATTAGCATATTGCAGTTTGGAGACTAATGAGAATTATATTCATGATATTATTAATCATTCTATGCTTTTTGTTTCGCCTGAAGATTCTTTGTTTCATACCCAAAATATTGAAAATACTTGGGCCCACGCAAAAAGAAAGTTGAGAATTCAATTTGGATCCAAGTTTGAATTTTTTAAAAATGTTGTAAAAATAATTGCTTCAATTTTATTTTATTTTTTTTTAAATTGCTTATAATACGAATAAGCCGAAAAATGTATAAAATATTTGATTGAAAGTCACACAAAGTGTTTTTTTACACCTTATAAGCCCACTCATAATGAAAAAACCATAATGATGTTAAAAATTAATGTAAAGACATAGTAAAACTGAGTAAAACTATATTATGCTCAATTCCAAAACAAAGACATTGCAATTGAGGTGCAACGGACATACACTAATCCGATTGGACAAATTCGGTTTAAAAATAATAATATAACAGTTTAACTGGAAATTTTTTTTGCGTTATAAATTTCATCTATGAAACGGTTTAAATAGATTTTAAACTGTTTTCGCGAGAAAATATTTGCAAAGGAAAATATTTGAGTGACATATACTTTTACATAGCTATTGATAATTTATATGTTTTCTTACCAAAATATCCATTAAATATATGATTAATATTAGTAAAATTAGTAAGAACTTACTAAATGGATATTTATTAACTAATATATATTATATATATGATTCGCTATGTGTTGTATGACCATGTTTTCATTAACCAAATATCAATATTACCATGGATATTTTATCATGAATATCACTGAATAACAAAAGTTTATATTTTGTTAAACATTTATTAATAAATTACTTTAGATTTTATTTTGATAAATGGAGATTAAGGATACATAGGTTTGGTTTAAAATTTATTGAATAAACTAACCATTTAAATTAAGGTTACAGAATTAGTATTATATGGATTATATGGGGTCGAACCTTTTCAATAATTGATATGCTTTTGACATCAAATTTCTAGCAAAATTGGAAAAATCCTTAAAAACATGAATTAGTTGAACGTTTTGTAGAATTGTTTGAATTCAACAAATCACTGATGAAATTATCGATCTGGATAATATTTTTAAATGATGTTGATCCTACGGAATTTAATATACTCAGTGTTTTCTGGTCAGCATGGATTTTAGATTTATGGAATATTACAACCTTATTCGATTTTTCATAGATAATGTCGATAAAATAGAAATACAAATAATCGAAAAACTGTCTGATGCAAGAAAAGAGTTTTTGACTGGTTAGATTTGATAAATTAACAAAGTGTCTATCTTATATTTAACTTGTGGGCATATAATTATTTGTTCTATTGTTTAAAAGCCATTACCCATAAATGTGAAATTTTTGATGTAAATTTTGAATAACATTCTGTATAAATCTAATGTGGTAAAAATATATTATTCAGTTTTACCAATAGAATTTTTACAATTTCAACTGATAATGCTGTTGCTTCTTTGAATATATTTTGTTTTAAACTTAGAATATGCTTTTTATAAAATTAAGTTCAACTTCCAATAATTCTAAAATAAAAGTTTTGATGGTATATGTCTAACTTAAAATAATTCTCAACAATGACGGATATATTTCAATGAAATACCCCAAATATACCAATGTTTTAATAACAAACATATTAAGACTGTTAAATTGTATCAAATAGGTTAGATTTTATGTGTGATAAATACCTCACATTGATTAAAATTGATAACCTCAATGTATGATTATCGGGTTATTGATATCATATACCTATTTTTAGTATATTTGGTTGATTTTATTACTCATTTGCGACCCAGATGCAATAATAATGCATGATTTTGATTGGTAGATGTGTGAATGTTACATAATAATGTGAAAGTAGTTGTGTCAACTTTGTATCGATACCTTTATCAACCCTTTAAAGTAATTTTGTTCCCGATTTATTTAATACAACGATGATATGTCCCTTTCATCGAACAGTGATTACATCTTTGAATGCATGTTTCTTGGTAATTAGATTCAAAACCTACGACAAATCAATGGGAATTTGATTGAATCAGATATTTAAAACCAGCTATTATTTCATTATTGAACAGAATCAATTTGATGATAATTGACTCGTTTTCAAGTATTTTTACATTAAACCGTGAATGGTATATGATTAACAAAACCTTATTCATCCATCTGAGCACTACATAAAGTACTCAAGTTATGTATCCTCATTAAAATATTTTGTTAATATTTAGTTAGCATCCAGTATCAGAACTATTTGTATCAGTAAAATTATTAAAATTTATTATTATTATTAACTAATTTGTTGAAATAATTTATTGCAATATTAGCAAGTTCTTGCGCTATTTTATGATTTTGTAATAATTTACTTAAAACATTTATTAGCTTTACCATAATTAACATAAATAATTTATTATTTGATAGTAATATTTTAATAATTTTCGATGATTCATCACTTTGATTCAATATTAAGTTGATACAACATTGTAACAATTTACATAAAACTTTTTTATATTGTTTTCTTAAATATTTTAATGAATTATGATAAAATTTATTAATTTGTAACAAAAACATGTACGAGTATCCAATTTTTTAGAATTATTTGATTACAAAACATCTCTATATAGAGCGTTAGAACCCCAAAAATACATAAATGTTGGTATAATATTGTTTTAATCATTTATTTAAGTATGATCTTTATTATGTTTAATTGCAATATCCATTCATTAAAAATGCAATATCGATACAATTTATTACTTATGTACAAACATCGAGATTATGAAGAGGTCATGCACTGGTTGCATACATAGTATAAATACGACGACAACGTTAATCATTATAGCCATACTTTACATTTTCTCAGATTTCCGATCTCTTACCAATTTTCAATGCAAATCAAATTAATCAATACCCAATTTTCATGCTTGCTCGCAATAATATCGGATGCAGATTGTAATTTAGTAAATGAAATTATAAATACAGTGAATAACAAGTTAAGAACTGATGGGTTACTGGGTACTATTGTTTATTTAAATCTTACTGTGGTTATCCCGGTAACACCATATAAATATTTCTTACTACCACTCGGCACCCGTTGCTAAGCAATGTTGGAACTGTGTTCGAGTGCGTAGATCATCCGCAAAAAGTGAGCGTTATTACTAATGCTGTAATTGTTCGGACGACCTCTGGGTTCAACGAGCTATCGTTAGAAGACTTATGCTCGCTTTAAATTATTGGGTCCCCTGTATGGCGTAGATTTTATCCGTTGGAGTTCACCGTAATCTAAGAAGGAATTTGACAGTGATGTTTTAAACCCTACACAGGTGGCTACATGTCGAATGGTGTCTTCTAGTGCGTGGGTTACAGATTTTAGATTCTTGTCAGATACGCGAAGACCTCATTCTAACTCACAAAGAAGATATAATTTGCAAAAAATATACATATTTAATTTACACCATAAACATATTTTATAATTTCGTCGGGTTTTTATTTAATAATCGAGCGGCTCGGCGTTTCGCTCTCTCCTTTCGTCCGGGGCGGTAACTATTCGGTGTTGGTGTTGTTTTTGGTGTTGTTGTTGGTGTTGCTGTTGGGATTGCTGGTGGGATTGTTATCGCCTCGCGGTAGGCTAATTGAGCGGGAGCAAAGACGAGGGGGTAAGTTACAGCTGCCCCTTCTTGACAGGCCGACAACGCAACCTCCAGCCTCCTTATTTGGGTCCTTAAGCCCTGGGTCAGTTGCTTTTCTTCTGCCCATCCCTTTTGGGCCGCGGTAAGTCTTTGATATAGTGATTTGATCTTCCTTGGGTCTATCCATGTGGCCTTGGTTTGTTGGACCTCCCGGGTTAGTTGAATAATCTGTGTGGGTCAGTTCCGTTTGCAATATTTGCAAGGGTTCCATCGCTACAATAATGAACATAAAATTTTTATTAACAAATCTAAAATTTAAATGTACAGTTAATTTAAACATAAATTCGCAAAGATAAATCGTGAAACGAATAAAAATAAGGGAAAAACTTCAAACAAAAAGGGTTTTATTACGATGACAATTACTAAAAGGTCCATATCCTACAGCTCAGCGAGATCAGGGCTCTTCGAAAAATTCTCTCACCCCTTCCTCTGCCGCGTAGCCCGGACGTATGAAGACGGGCCGGTATGGAGTTGGGCGGTGGCAAACACGGGTAGACGTCCGCAATTCGTCCGGCAGCGATGTCGTCCTCCACGTTGGCCAGGTATTGTCTGGCCCTGACCACGTGGAAGTCGACCTGCCACTGATGGTCCTCTAGGCGTGCGAGGAGCTTGCTGGCGTGTTCCCGAATTTCCAGGGCTGGATACTGCTCGCCATTTTGTCCATTTCGCAATGACGGCCTCTCGTCCAACCCTAGCAGTTGCCCGATGGTCTGTTTAGGCCCTCTTGGTTGGGGCTCCTCACCACCACTCGCTTGCCAGGCTCGTCTCCAAGCTTGTCGCCATTGATCGGCAACATGCGTGGGGACACGAATAAAGGGTCCTGATCTTCATGAACGAAATTTTCATTAGATGGGTTTGCCATGGTTATTCAAAAAAAATAATAAATGAGGGAACGTTAATATTTCTATTTTAGTTCCTAAACTTTGCTGACCAAAAAAATATCATTGCCGTTCTTCTTAAACGAAATTTATTTATGGGGTTACTGTATTTAGGAATTTTCTTAGGGCACAGACTGGAAGTTAGGGACTTGTAACTTGTCTGTCAGGTTCCTCTACTTGGGGTCTAATTTAAAGTTCATAATTAGTTCAATATTATGAATGCGAGGTAATTCGGTTTAGACTGAAAATAACTGGAGTTAAATTATTACTCGCCTGTGACTATTCGATATGCTTTTATTTCGGCGAATAACTATACTCTATTATTTATAACAATTCTTTTTTCTTTTTACATTTTTGTTTAAACTAGCTAATTAATTATATCTTAGGTAATAAGATCATTGTCGTGAAACTGGGTAAAGATTTATCCTACAGTTAATTACTTTATAATTAATTTTATGGCGAATACTAATTATGAATAGGTAATTATGATAAACTTTGTATTTCGTTGATTACTTATACTATCACTTGATTAAACCTCCTTAAATTACTATGTGCGGCACTTAACGGGTAGTTGTTGAGAATTTACACAACGGTTAATGATCAAGGTTCTCAGGGAGGGAGTGAAATTAAATTGAACGTTAACGTGAAACGCGAATTTTGAAATAGAAATTAACTTCCCTGGGTGGAAATTAAACTGATAGTTATTACTTTTTAAAATTCGTCGAATTGATCAATTTATACGTATAAAACCTTGTCCAAATAATAATTGACGTTCCTCATAATAACTAATAGATATTGAAGTAACACTCATTGCTTCGTCCCACTAAAATAAGTCAAAAATTCGAACTAAATCAATGTTATAAAATAAGTCAGTTCATTTAGGGGCATTTTAAATATCTAGTTACAATTTTCGGTATTTGAATTAATTGTCTTTAGGAACGAACAAATCTCATTTTGTACAGTTATATTGATGTTCGGATAGTTCCCCTTGGTTAATGGATCTGGTGGGATTATTCGTTTGGAGCCTTAGCAAGTTGGCGGACTATGGCAGTAGTAAACGGGAAATGGTATCGTGTTTTCTCTTAGACAGGCTGCAGGGTTCATGGTGCATACGGGTTGAAGGTGGCTTACGAGAGATTAATTCGGCAAGAAATAATGACCATGGTATAACGCATCTATAACACTTAATGTGGTTCTGCTATGGGTATTTATAATTCAAAAATTCACGTTGGGCTACGGGATTATTATTATGAGATTTAGTAAATTAACTCTATTAATCATTTATTATGGGAAATTCACGTATTTTAATTATGAGATTTAACCAAAAAAAAAATTTTACCTGAAGAATGGACCCTCGAGTTTAGGCTTAGGTCCTCGTCCGAAATCTGAACTGCCGACTCTTTATTCATTTTATCGATTTTCAGTTTCTGCAATGGTATTATTACTCCTGGTTCGTTGATG
This sequence comes from Schmidtea mediterranea, assembly GCA_022537955.1. Taxonomy (NCBI): domain Eukaryota; kingdom Metazoa; phylum Platyhelminthes; order Tricladida; family Dugesiidae; genus Schmidtea; species Schmidtea mediterranea. The sequence goes on from CM039680.1 coordinate 216,741,790, forward strand.
CTTACTATATATTGCGGGTGTCGATTGAGGGGAAACATGTAGGTGTGTCTACTTGCTGCTGGGTGAAATTAGCTAATACGGTAGACATGTCTTGTAGGTAGGTCATTGTATTATGTCTGTAATATATCAATTTATTTATTACTGCCAGAATTGCCGTGTCTGAGGAGCCCGGTGTAGGATGGTGTGCGTGATGTTTAATTCGTGCGTACTTGTTAACTTGGTGAGACCTGAGTGATTGTGCCTATCGATTTGTGATATGGTGTAAGTCCGGCTGCTGTATAGTAAGTTTAGAATTTTTACCCTGATTTCATCTTGATAGTCATTTCGTACCGATTCAGGCTCACTCGCAGTTCAGTGGAATTTCGGCTGATTAGATTCTATTAATTTCTGGTAGGATTTGAAACTTAATTTCTATAAATTTTGTAGTTCTTGTTATTCCAGAAATTTGTTTCTCAATATTACATCATCGATAAGCTATGCTGATTTACATGGAACCCGGTATGCATTTTTATCTGTGTGTAATGTTTATTTTATTGATTTGTTAGATTAATGGTTCATGGCGCATTATTGGAGTGTGTGCGAAAACATTAACGTCGATTGACCTAGACCTAAATATTAAATCTATTATACTGGTAGGGATCCTCATTTAGTTTATGCCAGTTATTTTTCCGCTTTGTCCAGCTATCTTTAGTTGAAAATGCTATTTGGGAATAGTTAAGCAATTTCGTCACAAGTATTGGTACTATGGTCCTATATTAAATTATTGATTTAGACTTATTTTTTAGGTATCATTTTCTGTTATATTATGCAAACGTGGGGATTCTTTTCATCGGGATTTTAGCTGGATTCAGTTTACCTTCTTCGCTGACATTAATTCTCGTTTTATCATGGATAATCTGGATTATTTACGGCGGGTTTTCCATCTGGGAATTCAAATTTATTTTAGTAGTTAATAAATCGGTTGGAGTGTTATTTGTTATTAGATTTAAATTAAAATGAATGAACAACACGTGTACGGATTCGAGTTTATCTATCTCCACGAGGGGATCTTTGCAATTGGAATATTTATCTGGAATTTTAATTTATTATCAAAGATGTTGTGAATCCTCCGCCCCTTGTTGACTTCCCTATTCTTATTCAAGGAATAAAAATCTATCTCAAAGAAGTTCAGTGGGGAGCCTAATGTCGTTCATTCTTTATTTGTAATTGAGTGTCGGTACTGCGTCGGCAGAATATAACCTTCACATTTCTTATTCATTATTATTATGAGATCTTGTGGAGTTTTATCAGCATTTAAATGTCTATGGTATTCAAATCGTCTGATTTCCTATTCGGAATTTTATATATTTTAAGTTCTTACCTCATATTGGTTCTAACATTACATCGAGAGTTTTTAGTTACTAAATTTTATTTTATTTAATCTCTTTTGGATCGGTTTTTGGATCAGTAGCCGGGAGTTGTGATGACTTCTATACTCACGAGACCTTTATTTTCTTTTACCAAAGAAGAATTTTTTAAATTTACAACCACTATACTGTTGTATTCCTTCACTTCCGGCCTTAACTTACATTAACGAGCGTTTACAACCACCACATTAATCCTACGTTTACCCAAGAAACTTTTATTGACTCTCGATAATGTTAGGGCCTTACAACAATTGCAATAGGGTTTCGCCTACTTAGAAAATTTTATTGACTCTCATTTATGATAAGGGGTTTTAAACTTTGGGCAAATATTATTTCCAAATTTATCGCTATCCTTTATTCAATTTTAATTAACAATGCACATTAAGTTCACAACAACGATTTCGGTTCTGTATTTCCCCGGTGCTTTTCCTTTGGTTGACCTTAGGCGCATTGTGTTTATATTATAGTTAATGAGTGCCCACTGGACTACTCGGTGTGGTGATTTTGAACCGTATGTGAATATAGTTTAGGTCGAATTTATGGAAACTAGGAAACAGTCAAAAGGCTATTTCCCTATTGCCCATTTCCACTATACGGAGTAATATTGACGTTTCGACCCTTGCGTTCCGCACGCCAGAGTCTTCACGGGCACGAATCATTGGCTATATTCCACGCACTTACACGAATTCGAATAATATGTTGATTTTACTAACTTGTGATGTGTCTTTGGCTGTGGGCCGGAAAAATTTCGACAAATAATAAAAAACCCAATTTATGAATTATGAATAATTTATTAAAATAATATTAAAAATTTACCAATCCAAGCCCATAAAAATATCATAAAAATATCACTCTCCCCACGCCGACACCCAAGCAGAGCTCTATCGAGGTTGCGAGGAGGTGACGTGGAGAGAGCTTCCAAATAAAACTCTCACTTACATAGATTTTTAAAAAAGACTAAGTTAATGATTTTCAAAAAACGATTAAAAATTGTGTGAAAATGAATCGGTATATATATCTATTTTTTGGCCCTAACCTTGCGTGTTCTTTTTGATGTAGTAAAACAAAATTCGACATTGGAATTTTCTATTGTATTCTAATCTTAATTTTTATTATTTTGAAATTTTATTTGATAATTTTTCTTTTAAAATTTTTATTGAATTATTTCTAATTCAAATTCTTTGAATTTTATTTCATTTTCATAAAATTTCACATTTTTTGTTAAATTATCAAATTTCGATCAAATTTGCTAGGTTTTCGTGTTATGTTTATATTTATATCGTGCGGATCTTGTTGCCTTTTGTTATTATTTTAATTTATTTTTATGTTTATTATTTTATATGTAATTGTCTTATTTCTCATATTTTGATAGGGTTAATTGGTGTTTTAATAGGTTTGAATTTGAATCTGCGTGTTATATTTGCGTGTGTGTTACCGATTTATTTAAACATTTACAAGGCCGTTTGTGTTCTGGCCCAACAGAACTAATAACCACATATATATTGGCTACGAGAATGCAAAGTTTTATATTGCTAATAAAGAAGTAAATTTTATTGAAGATTTTCATTGGTATAAAGGTTTCATTATCCAAGGATACAAGATCAATTCAGATGATGTCATGACTCTAATTTGGAAAGTCAATAGTGCTAGAATGTCATTTTACTAAATATTTTCATAAAATTTCTGTCTTTACTGTACAGATTAGTTTCCGTTTGCTTTTTTATTGATTTATTCGGCGAATTAGTTTTCAATTTATTTTACTTGTATTTTACCCACCCAGCACCCTTTTTACACACAATTATTCGATCGCTGCTAATCTTTTACATTCCGGTGCCCACATGTTTACCCATCTGTTACTAATTTGCACATAGTGCATCAATTTACTCACTCGAACCACAATTAGATATTTACACATATTTACCTCATTTTACGGGTAAAACACTGTTGCAGAGTAACTGCAAATAATTTAGTTTAACTTCGTAATCGATTGAAGTTATTATTATTTATAGTTTAAAATTTTGCATTTACCGTGTATTTAACCATCAACTAAGTACATTTAATTAATTTGTGATAATTATATCTAATTATAATGTAACTTTTATTTTAAATTATCAACTTATAAACCATGTCAAAAAAAACTTAAAAGAAAACTGAATGAAGAAAACAGATCCTTTAATGAAGAATGGGAAATCCAATATTATCTTATTTCTATAAAAGATAAAATGTTTTGTTTACTATGCAATTCTGTACTGACAACATTAAAAAAAAATACAATGCAAATCAGCATTATTTATCTCAAAGACCACAAATATGTCCAGCTAGAAGGGGAAGCTGGAAAATCTGCACTTCAAAGAATGAAAAAAGAAAGGCAGGATCAAACACAAGCTTTCAGTAAACAATAGGAACCGCTGCAACTGATGTTACGTTCAAAATAGCGTATATACTTGGAAAAAGAGGGAAACCATTTAGTGAGGTGGAAATTATAAAGGAGCGCATTGTTGAAGCAGTAGGATGATTAGATCCTGAGAAAGTTGATAAATATAAACAACTAGCTCTTTCAAGACGGACTATAACTGATCGACAACAAGAATCAGCTTATAATGTGAAAGAACAGTTTCGCACAATAATTCAAGATAAGGAGGTATATTTTTCAATAGCGCTGAATGATTTGGTTGAAATATTATATTTTATTCGTGCTATAACTGAAGATTTTCAGTGTTATGAAGAACTACTGACTTTGGGCACACTTACCGGAAGAACTCGGGGAATTTATATCTATGATAATTTTAAAGAAAAAGGTCGTGAAGCAGGACTAAATCTTGATAATCTGGTGAGTGTATGCACTGATGGTGCAAGAGAAGGTTTCGTTTCATTATTAAAAAAGGACAATGCAAATTTAAAATCATTAATCTCATTTCATTGCATATTGCACCAACAAAATCTTTGTGCAAAATCCACTTCTTTAAGAAATACTCTAGAAAAAAATTATTGTAATTGTCAATTTCATCAGAGCAAATGTTACACGACATCGCCAATTTCGAAACCTTCTTATGACCGATAATAATACGCAAAGAATCCATTCCTGGGTACCCGGTATACGGTTTCCAGGGTAACCCGGAATTTTTCAGGCACTGAAAATTCGTCGACTTCAATCGGGTATTGAACCGATGACTTCGGCGACGAACTGCCTCAATCAATCCTTCCCGTCGTGAATACCAAAATAAACTTTCATCGGAAGAGGAAATTCCCCGTTGATATCGATGGAGAGAGTCTAGATTTCGTAGTCGACTTATGCACCTTATTAGACTAACAACAGATTTATGCGTTATTTATATTTATTTTTTTTTCTTAATATTGTAAATTTATCAAAAATTAAATTTTCGTAGTTATTCTTATTTTTCTTGTAATTTTGGTTTTTCTTTATAAATAAATACTGAATTAGTGTTAACAATCATTTCCGAGTATGATATGAGGATAGTGGGAGCCTAATTCCTACCAGTAGTATTGTTAAAAGGTTTATTCAATTAAGGGAGTTAAATTAGGAAGAATTACAGTTCTCGTTAAATTAATTTTAAGCACTTGTGTGAGGTTTGTTGGAAGCAAAAGAGTAATTGTCAGTGAAAAACAAAATATAAACCTTAGGTCAACTTTATTTTTCCTTAAATTAAAAAGAAAAATTTTATAAATTTAAGAAACAGTTGAACTAATAGTGAATTTAATAATTTCGATGAATTTTCAAATTATCGCGTGTTAGTTAAGATAAATAATTTACAAATTTAAACAAAGTTCTAGGTTGATAATATTATTTTGCCTTTTCGTAGTAAATCAGGGGATTTAACCCTAAATTTTGATAATTGAAGAAAGTAGAATCGAAAGGTTTTTCCCTTCAGGAAATTTCTAAATTATAGTATTTAAAATTATTAATTAGATATTTAAATTAATGCTGTATAGAATGAATTATTAATGATAAATGGGTATTCAAGTTTTAATTATTATGCCTCGAACTATATATAATTTGAGCTAGTATTCAACGGTCCACTTGAAAGTCGATGGGGAAATGATATCACGGACACATACATGAGATCGATAATAAAGGATGGGAAATGCGAGTATTAATGTCGAGGGAGTCAGAGGAGATAAGTAGACGTAAGTCCTTCTAACGGCAGTCAAGAACCCGAAAGCGAGATTATCGCGAGTAGTAGTCTTAGAAATTGGGCTCGTCTGCTTGTGAACTTTCGGCTGCTATATACAGTACAAACATGAGTTTGCTCATGGGTATATAGTGGTAAGGTCAAAATTGTGGGGCGTCTGGGTGAGGTAGCATCGACCCTAGAAAAGTAAGGATTTAGTGAATCAAGATAGATTGAAACAAATGAGCACGGTACACCAACAAAAACTTACATAAATCCGTTTCAGGTCACTTTAAAATTATTTAGTAACACATGAATAAAGTGGAGCGTTTAGACTGCCGATCATTTATCCAATAAATATTTAAATTTAAGACTTGTTTAGAAATAAGTTTCAGAAATTATTTCAAATAATAATATGATTGTTTTGATGTAAGAAAATTGACCTACATTTTTATATTCACCGTCATGATTGTATTTTATTGCAGTATACTTCTTTAATTTTTCATAATAACTCTCCGTAACTTTTCGAAATTCTTTTGTTTCTAACTAAAATCAGTCAATTAATTTCAATTTCTTTAATTAAAGTAAAATTGAAATATTTAAAAATAGTTTTAATTATAAATTTTAAAATAACTTTTTATTTCAAATGTATAATTTAAATATATTTCTAAAATTAACCTTTAAGATCTTTCTTTTTTTTATCACCTAAAATATGTCCACTTTGCATCTTTTTAATGCTCAAAATCCTTTCTGGATACAGAGTTGGCCAACTTAATTGTTTTTACAGTTTTTTTTATTTTTGAATGTATTTGGTAAGATTCTCAGCCAATTCTTTAAATGCATTTGAGCAATCCAAACAATTCGCACAAATACATAGCATTTTCTATAAATAAATAATACCTTCTTAAGTTTAAATGACATTTATTATAGATTTCTTTAAATAGTTTGTATGAACTATCAAAATTTCTTTTTCATGTTGTAATAACTTTCCACGAAAAGCTGGAATATCAATAATGCATTCATTGAATTCCAAAGGTTTGATATATGACATTATTATATTAATAAAAAAATTTGAATACATTTTTAATTTCAAAAAAAAATTAAAATTAAAACAACAAATATATATATAATAATACAGGTAGGTATATATTTTATTTAAATGTCGAAGTAAAATTGTTCAAATAAAAATTTTTAAGATAACTTTTAAAAATAAATATAAATTAAAAATTAATTTAAATAGAATTTTCGTAAATAATGATAAAATAGATAATGAAATAGAAATAAAATAGAAATGCTAAAATACTTGAAAAATAAGGTATCTCTAAAATCGACAAATAAGCTACAAAAAATATTAGCTCAAGATGACCATTTAAGCCGAGAATTTAAAAATATAAGCAAAAATTGTAATTTTTGACTTTGTTTTAATAAATCAAATCCCACACTGACAAAACTCAGAAAAACTAGGTATAAATACCGAAAGCAATTCACAGATTTCATTGCGAAAATCAATTTTTTTTACTTCAAATTTTACTGCAACAACTCTCAAAGAATAATTAAGTTAAACTTCATTTATTTATTTTTACATCAGCGGTTTTCAACTTTTATTTTCTTTGTTCCACCAAGTAACACATTTTAATGCCGTTGTACCACCAGCAAAAGTCAAATCAAAAACAACATAAATTATCATTATATTACAACTATTGATTAATACTGATTTGAATCTTAGATTTAGAATTAGTTATCGTTAGTAGGTTTGTTATTGTTAGTGGGCATTACTCATTAGTACCTACTTACTGGGCAACTGATGGGTAAAAGATATAAGATTTTCGCGGCCACTTTCAAGGGATTCCCACCAGATGCGCGCACAAAAGATATAACCATTGTATACCGTCAAAAATGACGTTCGAAATGTATTCCAATGGGCGGTTTCTAGTAAAAAGTGAGCCATACTAAAATGACTGCTAATATCCTAGAAAACCTATGGGTTCACGAGCTACCATAGTATGTATTCACGCTCACTTGATTTCGAGTCCCCTTTATGTTAGTTCAATTGAAATAATATCGATTATTTTGTGGGGCTTCTTGTTAGTGTAACCTTGACCCAACACATAACTACTCTCGCCCCCAATGGTTACCCGTCGCTAAGCAACGTTGGAAATGCAACCATTGGTTTTTGAGGTCGCCAAAGGTGAGCGCTGCGAAAGAACTACTCTGACCCGACCGCAAGGTGGGTTCAACGCGCTACCGGTAGAAGGTCTGCGTGCGCTTTTGCCTATTCTCATCCTATATTCGTTCTTTTGTCTATTTCGTCACGTAGAATAAAATCTCTTTTATTTTGTATTTACACTGACTAAATCTTGGCGTTACAAATCTTAATCGATAATAACAATATGAACGACACAATATTTATTAAAGGATAACGAAAAACATGTTTCATTCTGCTGGTTGAGCGGCTCGGCGTTTAGCACGCTCGTTCCTTCCAGGTCGGTGTCGGGGCGGTTTGCTTGTTGATGGGTAGATAGCTATGGAACGGCGAGTTAGCGTTGGATCGGATCGTCGGATTACTGGACGGGTACTGTCATTAGTACTGTTGTTTGTGTCGTTGCATGGCTAGCTCATTACTTACATATATAGGTTTCTTTTCGTGCTCTAGGGGAATCTTTCCTATATCTCGTTGGTAACTGTCATCATAACTATTCGGCTTTGTCATATACTCGTGGTTCTTATGGTCATAATTTGGAACTCGTGATGGGCTTGCCTTCGTTTGGGCATTCTTTTACAGTGACTCCACGCCACTATGTCCGTTCGTTTCTCGTTTTGGTTATTGAAAAATGTAATTCGGTTGGGGATCTCTTGGTAATTTGGCTCATTCTCATTGTGAGTGTGATGCCACTGTCGTCATAATTATTAATCTTGGACTAGTGCATAACGGCTATCTCGATGTTTAGATTAGAATTATATTATTTCAGGTCGTGCTGGTCAATGGTGGCATTCGCCAGAAGTTATGGATGGGCGAGATTCAATATGGGTGCCGGTAAGTCATTGTGAAGTTGGAAATTCATGACCTTGTCAATTTATATCAATAGTCGATAGTATGATGACTTTTATTCTCTTTAATAATTACATTAGGTTTTAGGTCTATCTGTCTGTGATCTATCGTGAATGATTTTCCTTTCGTGGCTGCTCTCAAAAGGATGTATCAGTTTACACAATGGCCATACAGTTTTCTGGTTACGAATTAGATAAACTCAGATTTCCGGCATGGGATTCACTGTTCCCGAAAAACAACTTCTTGGATCACGATCCTATCCTAATGATGAAATTGAGTCCGATAGTAACCTGTACATCCGATTTATCTTATCGACATGCTGATCCAGTTGTCTTATTCATTATTATGTTTAATTCACTGAGCGTCTATTGTTCTAATTGTTGGGCAGCTCTCAGTATAATACTATGACAGAAAGTATGGGAAGTATCGTATGTGTTGAGTTCTGTAATTTACCTTATCATTAATGCTGGTTTCTCGTGAGAGGATTTCGTAAATCATCATTATTTATCGCTACTAATGAAGATTATTATTCATTTTGTGGGAATCATTTCTCCTGAATCTCGCCTATCATGCATGGCATCAAATCTCCATGGGAAATTGTATTTTCATGTCAAATTTAACGTCGAGTTTTTTCAAATTGTTTTTTATCTCATGGCATTATTTATCATTTCATTAATTTTACAACTTTATTGTGAGTCTCGTTTTACAATTGCGTTTATCATCATTACAGATTTTCGATCCCTTCATATCGGTTGTAAAATTTTTACTTATCATTAGATCCACGATTTATCATATTTGCTAGATTTGCATTTATGGTCAATTCCTTTAATAATTAAATTTCTGTCATTTATCGTGTTTGAAAATACTCGTGTTCGTTTGGGAATTAGATTTTTCACTTAGTGATTAACTTATCTAATGTTACTTCTCGTGATAGTTAAATTCCGGCGGCGCCGATTGATAATTATATTTCGTAACGTTAACAATTTTTATTAATTTATTATTACTCGATTTTATTTTAGTACTGTTACTAATCGTGGTCATCGCGGCGTAGACGCATATCTAATTTTTCTCTTTCTATCAATATCTCTAGTTAGTTATTTATTTTACTTCTACCGATTTAAATTCTCGTTGTTAGTCATGGTCATCATAGTTTATTGTCATCACTTTTTCTGGCCATCTAACTCCTATGACCTTAATTATTACCATTATTGATTTTAGTACTTTTTTATTTAATCGTGGTCATAGAAATTGAAATTTACTATCATTACTTATCATCATTACCGATTTCATTATTTGTTTATTACTCTTGATCATAATAGTTGAAATTTATTATCATTAATTATTACCGTTACTGATTTTATTATTTATTTATTTAATCGTGATTATAGCAATGATTTACAGCGCCCTTTCCCGTTATCCCTTTTTATTTGATCCTAAGACTATTTGTGTTGATATTAGAATATTACGAGTGTCCACTGGGCTAATCAGTGTGGTGATTTTTAGCCGACTGTCATTTAAGATTTTACATCGAATTTTCAGGAAATGGGATGCAGAGGCAGCCAAAAGACTACCTCACCACCTCCCAATTTCCCATATAACGAATAATATTGACGTTCCAGCTACTGCGTTCTCACTCCGTAGCCTTCATGGGCACAAACTATTGGCGGACTTACACCGCACTTACACAGTTTGGTTGGGGTGTGTATATTTTATTGACTTGTGGTGATGTGTCGGCTGTGGGCCGGAAAATATTTCGACATAAGATTTCATGATTATAAACTTTTATTTGTATATAGTAGCATCTGATAAATCATCATTCATTAAACCTCATCACAAATCTTTCCCCACGCCGGCGCCCAAACAGAGCTCACATGAGGTTGTAAGGACGCGACGTGGAGAAAGTTTTCGAGCATTCCTCCACTCACATTTGAGAATTTAATCTGCTTGAAACTAGTTCCTGGTTGAGATTAATCAGAATTGATTAAAACTGGTTGTCTGGTTAAGACGGTAAAATAATTCTGTGAAAATGAATCGGTATATATATACCTAATGTACGACCCTAACCTTGCGTGTTAAATTTGATGTAGTAAAACAAAATTTGACCTTGAAATTATTTTTATAATCTAACTCTAATTTTTATTATTTTCTTGATTTGGTTTGACAATTTATTCCTTAAATTTTTAATTAAATTATTTCTAGTCAAGTTTATTTTATTTTAATTTAACTTTTTCATTAATTCTTTACTTTTACAAAAATTGTCAATTTTTTAGTCAAACTTTATGTTATTTTGTTATTTCTGTTATTTTCATGCGGATCTTGATGCATTTTGTTATTATTTTAATTTATTTTTATGTTTTTGATTTTATATTTTAATTAGTTCTTTCTCAGATTTTGAGGTGGTTATTTGATGTTTTATGGGTTTGATTTTATATTTGCGGGTTGTGTTTGCGTGCGTGTTACCGATTCATTCAAACAAAATCGTGTCCTGGCCCAACAATTTAATGAATTTATCTTATTTCACGAGTATTGCTTATTAAATTATTTGAATTTTTTCCAAAACGATTTCCAAAACGATACAAATCATTTATTAAATAGAAAAAATTGAGTTAACGGATCAATCTTGATCTGGGATGTGTGACGTGGATTTCTTCGTTTGTCCCATTAGCCTGGCTGTCTTTAATTTTCGGCGTCTCTCTCTCTCGGCTTTGCTGGGACGATTTTTATTAGATTTGTTTTTGCCGATATAATCCGGTCTACGTTGATGGATTGACTTGAGCATGGAGGAATAAATGTTCGATCAATGTATGTGGTATTAGCGGTGGACTGGTGAGGGCCAATCTCGTTTCGAATGGTCTCTTTCAATTTTAGTAGTTGGCTCTCCTTCTTTGTTTTTTCTAATTCCATGGCCATTTCGGAATATTGCAATTTCAGCAGGTCATTATGTTGGGTTAATTTCTTCGCTTGTTCCGTCCGCGTCCAAGTTTCTTCAATCCTGCCGCATCGACGGATCATTGCCTTGGCTCATTGGCTTTGTTCTAGAGCCTTATCGTGATAATAAGCCACATTTCGTCGGAATTTCTCGATGTCCAGTGTCTTAACTTGATTTTTGTTCACTGAAATTTTATACGTATATTTAAATTAAATTGAGAATCGGTTTGGAACATTGATTATTATGATTTATGATACTAATATAAAAATATACTCGTGGAATAGTGATAGTTTCATTTATTTTTGATGGAATTTTATTTATTTTATGGGTTTTCCAAATTTTGTAGTCAAATAACATATGTAAGAGGTCCTAATCATGCGGTTTTAACCAAAAGTGTTGTCAAAAACATTAAATTCGTGACCCTATCCCTTTAAGATCTCAAATTCAGGTTTTGAATTTTATTGATTTAAGTAAGAAATTCATTTCTAAAAATAGAAACGGAATTTCTTACTTTTACACCGCTACTCAGGGTGAGTTAATTAACTTTTCCTATTTTCTATATAATTTTATCGATTTTGTTTTTCTTGTAGGAAATTTTTCAGAATTTTTTGCAAATGAAACTTTTTTGCTTTTATCGGATTTATGGAATTTAATAAAATTTGAAATGTTTTTTATCTGAATAAATATTTTGTTATATTATTTAACTCTTTTTTTCAATTTTAGTAAAATTCTTTATATTAAATCAACTTTTAAAGCTTATCAAAAGAAAAACACTTTTACACAAGTTTTGTTCTCTGTTTTTTAATAATAATTTTTAAGATGTCATATCATTTATTACAAGTCAAATCAAAGGTATATATTTTCTTTTATTTTAATTTTCATCAGCCTGAAGTTCGAGAATACTTGGAGTCAGGATTCATGAGGGTTTTCCTTTGGGATTTTTCATCCAGTAGATAAAAGAAAAATAATTAAATAAATATAATAGACAATTATGATTAAATAATTATTGGAATTATATTTAGTTTAAACTAAAAAGAAATAACTAATAATAATAATTAATTCAGATCAATAGTTTGCGATTTACGCCATTTTTCTATTTGATTGGAGATTTCATTTTTAGGATAGTACTTTCGGCACATATACTATAATACTTTTCTTGAGTCGACTTGTTCCGAAAATTGAACTCTTCCAAATTATGGTCATCGTGAACTTGACCCAGCTTCCAAAGAATCTTTTAAAATTAATGATAAAATTTATATATAAAAAAAATTCGTATTCTTTTAGAAATAAGAAAAATAGTGAAATTCTTTTCCATAAGTAATTTCAGAATTGATAATTAATACATGATTACTAATTCGGTTACTAGCTCCATGATGATAGCTGACAATACGTTGAGTTGATGTTGAATTCTTTCCTTCTTGACGTACTCTTGCAACAATAATTTTTCTTTCATATGTGGAGTTAGAGGTATCTAACCTTGACCCCTTTACATACAATACTTTCTGTCCTCCAATGGTTACCCTTTGCTAAGCAACGTTGGAACTGTAACCACTGGTTATGAGACCGCCAAAGGTGAGCTCTACTGGAGAACTGCTAAGGCCCGGCCTCATAGTGGGTCCAACGCACTATCGATAGAAGGTTTGGGTGCGATTTCTTATTCCGGTCCCTTCCGTCTGTATTCAACACTTTCCCGAATCAATTATTGCACGAGCCTCATTTTGTAATTTCAGTGGAATAGCTTCATTTGACAAATCAATTAAATAACAACGCTAACGAAATTAAAGAAAATTAGCAATAATAATTTATTTATCAGTACATTCCAAGTTAATGTAAGTCTTTGATTTGCAGCGCCCGACACTTAGCACGTTACGCCAGGAGTCGTTGTGAACGTTTCGCTGCCACCGGCTTGGTCGTATCCGCTACTTCCTGTATGCTAGCTGGGCCGGCGCGAATACTAATGGGTACTTTACGGCGTTTCATTCCTGGCAAGCAGAAAGTGCCACTTCCAAGCTGCGTATCTGTGTCTTTTGCGCTTGACCAAGCTGCTTTTCCTCAGCTCATCCATGCTCTGCGTCGGTCAATCGTTGGTAAAGCGTTTTTGCCTGGTCTGGTTCCATCCAGGATGCTCGAATTTTCTGGATTTCTCGAGTCATCTGGAGTAATTGGCGGTGAAGCTCCGCGTTCTCTCTGCGCGATTTCACTAACTCTCTACTTAGCGTTTTGAACGGATCCATATCTACAATTAGACGAATCGTTAACAAATATCACATCTTTAACTATAGAATACCCATTATTTATTATGGCGTCGGAATATTACTATTTACCTAAAATTAATCCGCTAAAGAAAAATCTACTAGATATTTGTCTAAATACACTATACAAATTGTCTTAGCTCAATATTGTTATTATCTCAGTCTTGAAAGGTTAAAACTATACGAACATTCAATAATTAAAGAGTTAAAATTTTTAATTCAACAATTTATTTCCAAAAACATTTTATTTTCGCATTGAATTTCGGTAATACGAGTTTGAAAATATATCTAGGACGCTCCCGCGCGTTTGAATGTTCTCGTTGTATCACAGGGCTTCTGTCAGCGTCTCGCATCTTTTTGAGTAGCAATTTCCTAGGGATCACAAAATCCATAGGTCTGGTGAACTCTGTCAATATAGGGTCATCTAATTCATACGATATCCCATAAGATGGGCATATCCGTCAGTACTAGGAATTCTTCCGGCAGCAATATCTGCATTTACTCTGACCAGGTGCCGTCTAGCCCGTTTGTTTGCCTTTGCCGGTGTTCGAGGCGAGCCAAAATGAATTCTGCACGTTGTCGGATTTCAAGGGCTGGGTTTCGGCCTGGCTCCCTCTTGATTGCATTGTATGGAAGGTCTGCTTCCTCATAGTCGTCTAGACGACCTTTTCTGGATTCCCTCAAGGGGGAAATTGTAAATCCCGCGTCCCACATTGCCTGTCTGCATCTGGCGGCGGATCGTGCTGGAAAACGCACTGTGATCCGGAACGCATCAATCCAAGATTCGTCTATAAAATAAATCTTAATATACAGAATTCTCTATACGCTTTTCAATTAATAAAAGTCTATGTGGTGCCTTTCAAGTAGAATCTTATCAGGTTCTTCGATTTTTATGGTAATTGTCGTAAGTTTGGAACTACTTTTTCCGCCCTGGGATTGTGACGTCCTATTGTGGAATCTTAATGATGTGGACCCATACGTCGTCATCCCACTTGACTCTCGTGATGTCTCTATGGTATGGTCAGGGCCGCGAGAATTGTTTGCCAATGAATTAGGTTTCGTTTTCTCACTGAACTCATTCATACACTAATGTGAATATCGCTTACTTACGTTTGTGTGTGTCAAATGTGTTTGAAAATGGAAAAACTTGTTGATTGCTTCAATTAGTTTTTCGGCGAACTTTACGTCAGACTCTGATAGACGGTTGTATTGATTTTTTCCTCTTGGTGGGTTACTGGGTTTGGCTATTTGTTTGAATCTTCCTATTGTTACCCCGGTAACGCCATATAAATATTTTCTAGCTACCACTCGGCAACGTTGGAAATGTGTTCGAGTGGCGGGTTGTCCGCAAAAAGTGAGCGTTATTACTAATGCTGTAATTGCTCGGACAACCCCTGGGTTCAACGAGCTGTCGATTGAAGACCTATGCTCGCTTTGTAATGTCCCCTGTGTGTGAGAAGTTTCGAGATCAGAATTATATTGGTGAGGGTTAGCTGCGGTGGTGGTGTGCCTAGAGATAGAACGACGTTTATCTGACGAAGCGTGAATACTCATGAAATTTCTGTAGGGTTTTTAATATTCTTCGAATCTTAAAATAACACTTTTAAATAATTGAACAATATTTATAATCTAATTAAATTCACAAACGAAACAAGATAAATTAATTAAGTTTATTTGCCAGGCGAGCGGCTCTACGTCTGGCGCGCTCTTTGCGCCCCGGCCTGTAACTGCTTGATGGTGTTGTAGAAGGAGTCGCAACGGTCGTTGGATTGTTTGTTGAGTCTCGATAAGCCAATTGGGACGGGACGAAGACAAGAGGGTAGGTTACTGCCTCTCCCTCCCGACTGGCGGACAAGGCAACTTCCAACCCCCTTATCTGCGTCCGGAGGTTTTGATTTATTTGCCGTTCATCGGCCCAGCCCTTTTGAGCGGCAGTGAGCCGGTGATGGAGGGGTTTAATCCTCGCTGGATCCATCCAGGTGGATTTCACTTGTTGAATCTCTCTCGTGAGCTGTATTATCTGCTCGTATAGGGCTTTGTTAGCTTGTTGAGCACGAGTCAATTCCTTCTGTAATAGTTGGATAGGCTTCATGACTAGTAATATAAATATTTAAAGCCTTGATATTTGTAAAGAGACTATATTCGTATAAGTTATATTTAAACAAATAAGGAAATTTTTTACATTAAAATTAAAGTAAAACAGTTATCAAGATGACACCCGGTTTATTTATTATAAACATTTACTAAAAATTTAAATCCTAAAAATAGTCTAATATGAAGAGGTGGATTAGGAAGAGGAAAAACCCTTTTCCACCCACTCTTCCGGCGAATAACCAGAGATGATCATTACTGGCCGCCTGACATCTCGGATCCGTGTAGCGGTTGGTATGTTGGCTCGTGCGACCGTGCCTCGCTGCGGGTGTTGATAATTGCTGGCAATCCAACCAGCCAGTATGTCCTCCTCGACATTCTCCAGGTATTGGCGTGCTCGGATCACTTGCATATCCACCTGTTGTTGGTGGGCCTCCAGTTGTTTGAGGAGATGTTGGGCTTGCGTGTGGATCTCTTCGGCCGGGCTCCACTCTTCCCATCAGTTGTGGTCGTTCTCTGTGGCGTCAGTCGGTTGAGGCTTCGGTGAGGAGAACTCCGGGCACCTCTCCTGCCGGAAACGTTCCCACGCCCATCTCCATCTGTCTGCGAGCTGGATTGAGATGTATTCCATCGAACTAGATTTATCTGCATTATAAATATTCAGTAATACAATTATACGTTTATGTTTAATTTTCAAAAACTTCTATAGTGAAAATAATAAATGATAAAGCTACTGTATACTTCATAACCGGGCCATATAATAAAATGCGCATAGAAAACAATATTATAAATGGTCAATATCCATCACTGACATCTGCGAGTTATAAAAACAGTGTGGGTTGAGGGTATCTCGAAGGTTATGCAAACATTACTTTCTTTACGCCTATCCTAAGTTGAATATACTTATCGATCCTATAATTATTAGACGATCAGTTAGATAAACATATGATGGAAATATTGAAACGGCACAAATTTATGTGGTGTAGTAATTATTAAAATTTAAGAACATTTGAAAATTTATTAGCTAAGTAAAATGTGGTTAAGATCGATTACCTAGACAAAATAAAGGAGATTTACATATAGTCAGGTCACTTATTATCGATGCTATTTGAGTTATAGTCAATTGTAGAAGCTTCTGCGAAAATCATCAAAGGTTAATTGAGGTTATCACAACTGTTTCCTCGAAAACTCCTAGACAACTTAGGGTTAGTTTCATATTGAAATTTCTCTCGATTGACGTTCCTGGATCATAGGGTTGACCAATTTGCATGAGACAAAAAAAAATTCGGTGTACTGATCCGTTTCCGATTTTTCGAAAATTACCGGTGAGGGAATTCTAATAGAGTTTTCAGTTTAATAATGAGGACATAATACTTTAATAATTTATTTGGGAAAATAATATTGACGTTCCAATCCCTGCGTTCGCACGCCGGGTCTTCACGGGCACAGATCATCGGCGATATTCCACGCACTTACACGAATCTGAATAGTATGTTGATTTTAATATCTTGCGGTGTGTCTTGGCTGTGGGCCGGAAAAATTTCGACAAATAAAATGATAAGTAATGAAAAAATAAACTGAATTTTAGGTTATACAAATATTTATTAAAATATTAAAAAGCAATATAACAAATTACTTGCCAAATCATCATACCAAATAAAAGTACATCTCTCCCCACGTCGACATCCAAGCAGAGCTCTACCGAGGTTGCGAGGACGGGACGTGGAGAGAGAGTTTCCAACTAAAACTCTCACTCACCTAAAATAGATTCAAAATGGTTTAAAAATGGTTCAAAAATGGTTTTTAAAAATAGCTAAAAATTTTGTTTTAAAATTGGTTAAATTTTATGTGAAAATGCATCGGTATATATACCTATTTTCTGTCCCTAACCTCGCGTGTTCTTTTTGATTTAGTAAAACAAAATTCGGCCTTGATGTTTTCTAGTGTATTGTTGGGCCAAAACACAAACGGCCTTGTAAATGTTTAAATGAATCGGTAATACACATGCAAATATAACCTACAACTTTAAAATCAAACCCATGAAAACATCAATTAAACCTAGCAAAATATGAGAGAAAAGCAACTACATATAAAATAATAAACATAAAAATAAATTAAAATAATAACAAAATGCAACAAGATCCGCACGATAAAAATACAAAAATAACACGAAAACCCAACAAATTCGACCGAAATTTGGCAATTTAACAAAAATAAAAATTTCATGAAAATGAAATTTAAATCAAAGAATTTGAATTAGAAATAATTCAATAAAAATTTCAAATAAAAAATTATCAAAATAAATTAGAAAATAATAAAAATTAAGATTAGAATACACTAGAAAACATCAAGGTCGAATTTTGTTTTACTAAATCAAAAAGAACACGCGAGGCTAGGGACAGAAAATAGGTATATATACCGATGCATTTTCACATAAAATTTAACCAATTTTAAAACAAAATTTTTAGCTATTTTTAAAACCATTTTTGAACCATTTTTAAACGATTTTGAATCTATTTTAGGTGAGTGAGAGTTTTATTTGGAAACTCTCTCTCCACGTCCCGTCCTCGCAACCTCGGTAGAGCTCTGCTTGGATGTCGACGTGGGGAGAGATATATTTTTATTTGGTATGATGATTTGGCAAGTAATTTGTTATATTGCTTTTTAATATATTAATAAATATTTATAAAACATAAAATCAGTTTGTTTTCCATAAATTAATTGTTTTATTGTCGAAATTTTTCCGGCCCACAGCCAAGACACACCGCAAGATATTAAAATCCACATATTATTCAGACTCGTGTAAGTGCGTGGAATATCGCTAATGATCTGTGCCCGTGAAGACCCGGCGTGAGGAACGCAGGGATCGGAACGTCAATATTATTCCGTATAAAAGAAAGGAAAAATAAGGAAGAGGTCTTGTGGCTACTTCCTCGTTTCTCGATTTCTGTAAATTCGACCTAAACTACTCTACACACAGCTCAAAATCACCACACCGAGTAGTCCTGTGGGCACTCATTAACTATAATATGAACACAATGCGCCTAAGGTCAACCAAGGGAAAGGTGACGGGAATAAAGAACGAAATCGTTGCTAATTAAAATCAACCATAGTTTCAAACTATTACTGTAAGTCGCTGAAACGATTTATAGGAGTAATTTTAAATATTGAGCGATTTTTTACGAACATACGACACTTGATAAAGTCACATAGGAGTCACTAAGTCATATAAATTATTAGTTCCAGTGGTTGTCAAGAACCGGGATATAGATTTACATCATAAATCAAATAACATATAGAAATTGACTTATGTTTAAAACCCATAAAGTAGTCATCATAAACCTTTATTATTCCATTAAGAGTCGATCAAAATTATTGAAGTAAGTAACAAGATAATGCAGCTGTTATAAACATCATGAAACGTTTACAGAATTTAAGAAAAGTTTAGAGATAAAGTAAATTAAATATTACCCTTTAAAAATTTAAAAATAAAATTAAAGACTTTTTAAAACTTTATTTTATTAAAAATGAAGGACACCCACTTACCAAATCAGCTTCACTACACAGCAAATAGGCATAAGATATCTGAAACCAACAAAACTCTATTAAAATCACACCGATATGATAGACTTACGATAAATCGTGATCACAGGTCAAGGCTCCAGATGATGAGTGTAGCGACCCGACTTTGATGAAGGTTTAGCAGGACCAGAGCTCCATCCAAACCCAAATCCGATTTTCATTGCAGTAACTGATAATTGGCAATACTCCCAAATTGGAAAATAAAATCAGAATAGAGTCTTCACTGAGTAAATCACGAAAACCCGCTAAACAACTTGACTTATTTTTGCCTGCTAAAAAATGTTACGAGGAAACCCCAACAATCCTTAAAAATTATACCGAAATTAATTAATTAAATTTATGACATAACTTACTAGACGGTCAGTGAAAATTTAGAAATCAATAAATCTTCCGATAAATCAACCGTATGACCAACAGTAAGGGATAAAGACAATCCAAAACGCGGAGGAAGTAAGGATCTCCTGGGAAATGTCAGGGTGAATAGGTTCCCCGAACTCATTCGCATTGTACTCTGAATTTCATTCAACATCAGCTAGAGAAAACTCATTATAGTAGAGATTAATTAAACAAAACTTACCAGATAACACATCGAATCCGAAATTCCAAATTACAAATCCGGTTAATCTGAGACTAATTCAATAAATTTATAATCCATGTGATAAACAAAATTACCTTAATAAAACTCGCCGACATTTCCG
The DNA here is from genome assembly GCA_022537955.1 of Schmidtea mediterranea. NCBI lineage: Eukaryota > Metazoa > Platyhelminthes > Tricladida > Dugesiidae > Schmidtea > Schmidtea mediterranea. Next base: position 216,761,927 of record CM039680.1, read on the forward strand.
CCGATCAATAATATAAACATCCACATCGCCGTTGTCACGTTGCAATCGACATTTCATTCATATTTACCTACCCCGATCATTAGGCACGCACCACAAAGATAAAACGGAAGAAGTGTGTTACGCTCTTACACACCCGCCACTAATATATTACATGCCATCCGGGAAAAGTGCATCATTTTAATCTAGTTAAAAATCATGCAATCACCAAGTAATCAAGATGAATATTTAGAACCCGATTCCTTGGATATCGCAGAGGCCCTTCCGACGAGTAACTTTTTTGATTTTATTAATGAAATTTTTAATTATAGCGTTACCTGGGTGACTAGGAGGACTTAAACAAACATTCAACCTCGGTAACCCACCAGTATTCTAATCTTAATTTTTATTATTTTCTAATTTATTTTGATAATTTTTTATTTGAAATTTTTATTGAATTATTTCTAATTCAAATTCTTTGATTTAAATTTCATTTTCATGAAATTTTCATTTTTGTTAAATTATCAAATTTCGGTCGAATTTGTTGGGTTTTCATGTTATGTTTATATTTATATCGTGCGGGTCTTGGTGCTTTTTGTTATTATTTTAATTTATTTTTATGTTTATTATTTTATATGTAGTTGCTTTTCTCTCATATTTTGCTAGGTTTAATTGATGTTTTCATGGGTTTGATTTTAAAGTTGTAGGTTATATTTGCATGTGTATTACCGATTCATTTAAACATTTACAAGGCCGTTTGTGTTTCGGCCCAACACTCTGTAGGGATTTCAGTAGCATAAGTAACAATTTGTGTTGATTAGTTTCTCTATTACTATTATATTAATAATGAATCTTTGAACATCAAAAATATCATTTTTTATTTAAATCCAGTTTAGTTTGGTTATAATTTGATTAATAACAAATCTTCGAACAACAAGAAACATTATGGAATATTATTTCAGTAAACTTGTTTTCAGGTCATGACAACAATAAATTAATTCGGCATAGTCAAATCTTCCGTAAACTGTTTCATGCTCATCTCAAGTGAATTCTTCGGTGTGTAGATCTTGGATAGACTGTTGAAGCTACTTTTGTTCTAATTGGTCCATGGTTTATAGTGGTCATAGATAAATAAATTAAAAAACCTTTAATGAACAAAAAGCAATTATACCCTCGTGCCTATCCTCTCTTCTCTCCGCTGATCCTTCCCTTGGTTCTTCTTCTCGAGGTCGAGTGCCGTAGTCCTTCTTCAGAGTCGGAGCTGTGTATAATTGTCGTCCGTTTCTATACATTGCTGGTTTGTTTTCTTGTTGAATTAATAACTAACCACTTCTGAAAGCGGCTAGTTATTTATAGGTTTCTGTATGCCAACACGCTCATCGATTTGGAGCGATTTTTCTGCCCTCGGTGACGTGGCATGTATAATTTCTACTACATCGTGATCGGTGTGTCACATTTTCTCTAACCTTGTCGACGTGTCATATTCTGCTCGTGTTTGTTTAATTGCTGTGCGTTGATTTTCTCACCCCATGCAACATGTTATTACTTGCGGACGTGTCCGATTCATAGTTGTTCGTGACATATGTCGAGTTTCGTTTATTCCTTTCTCGTGGAGTTTTTATCTCTTTTCATTTGATCATTTCTAGTTTTTCGATCTCTCTATTTCAGGATGGTTTGGATAAGTATCTTTATATTTATTTTCAGTTCATGATGTTTGTCAATTCTCTAATCAGTTTTCCGCCATAGTGACAACAATTTCAGGTTCAATGCGACATCTCCATGCTCGAGTTTGCGAGTTTCGTAGATGACTTCTATTACCGGATGCCTGCTAGTGATAGTATGAATTGGAGTAATCAGGGTATCTGAGATACAACCGTTTATTATGAAGGAAACGTGATGGCTTAGATTATTTGGTTTTTCGATTCTCGTGAATAATGATGCTTGGTATTTTTAATGATGATCGATAGATTTTGTGTTTTGTCGTTATTATAATGATTTTTCTGATTCAGTATGTCATGATTTTGTCCTATTTATTGTTAACTAAATTTGATATTATTTATTTTTTTACTTTTAATGTTAAATTAATTACACTCGAACGGTATTTGAATATGTTCCTTTATAAATTATTCATAAACTATATCAGGGATAGATTATTTGATTATATTACAAAATCTTCACCGTACTTATTGAGCAGTATTTTTCCTGAATTTGTTTAATGTCGTTATGGTTTTACTTTTATTGAATATTTTAGTTTTATGGTGGTATTTAATTGCTTTATTTATTTTTTGTTACTGTTAATATGCAGGGTTTTAATTCTCGCATCTTAGCCTTAGCATTTTTGGTATTGGGATTCTTACTTCAATACCGTATTTTTCCTCATTGAGTCGTATGATTTTTCACGAATGTTGTCGATATTGTAACACTCGAATTCAGAGTCCCGATTTAAAATCACTTATCTTTCGAATTTAACTTTATCACAAATGTTGGGCCAGAACACAAACGGCCTTGAAAATGTTTAAATGAATCGGTAACACGCATGCAAACATAACATGCAGATTTAAACTCAAACCTATTAAAACACCAATTAACCCTACCAAAATGCGAGAAAGAGAACAATTAAATATAAAATTATAAAACACAAAAATAAATTAAAATAATAACAAAGTGCAACAAGATCCGCACGAAATAAACATAAACATAACATGAAAACCTAGCAATTTGACCCAAATTTGACAATTTAACAAAAAAATGCGAAATTTCATGAAAATGAAATAAAAATCAAATAATTTGAATTAGAAATAATTCAATTAAAAATTCAAAAGAAAAATTGTCAAATAAAAATAATAAAATAAAAATAATAAAAATTAAGAATAGAATATACTAGAAAATCACAAGGTCAAATTTTGTTTTACTAAATCAAAAATAACACGCAAGGTTATGGTCGTACAATAGGTATATATACCGATTCATTTTCACATAATTTTAATCAGTTTTTTCAAATCTGAAATCAGTGTAATTCTGTATCAATTTTCATCTAATCAGTGGAATCAAAATTACGATGTGAGTGAGAGAATTGTTCGAACTCTCTCCACGTCGCATCCTCGCAACCTCAATTGAGCTATGCTTGGATGTCGGTGTGGGGAGATGGTGTTATTGAATTATGTTCGAGATTTTATGAAATTCAATGTGTTATGATCAGAAAATTTATGGAATCTAATGTATTATATGGCAAAATATATATATTCATAAACTGAAATTTTTCCATCAATGCTTTACATTTTCAGGCCCACAGCCAAAACATACTGCAAGCCAATAAAATCAAATATATGATCGTAATCGTGTAAGTGCGTGTATTATCGCCAACGATTCGTGCCCGTGAAGGCTCCGGCGTGAGAACGCAGGAGCTGAAACGTCAATATCATTCCGTATAGGGGAAAGGGGTGAAGGGGAAATAGTCTTTTGGCTGTTCCTCCGTCGCTCATTTCTCATAAACTCGACCTAAACTTATTTTTCACATACGGCTAAAATTCAAACATCGAGTAGTCCAGTGGGCACTCATTAACTATAATATAAACACAAAATGCGCCTAGGATCAACTAAAGGAAGGTGACGCGATCTTCAATAGTAAAATCGTTGCTATGACAAAATATAAAAGTCATTAAAACCTTGTCAAACTAAAATGAGATAAAGAGTTTTCTAACTACCCTCAAACTAAAATGCTATGATAAAATATAAAAGTCATTAAAACCTTATCGAACTAAAATGAGATAAAGAGTTTTCCAAACTCGATCAAACTAAAATGCTATACTAAAATGTACAGATATTCGCTAAAGGTGTTGAGGAACTTGTTGTCGACACTAAAATACTATGTTCAAAGATAAAGGAGTTTTACTAAAATCAGTAAATAAATGCGTTGGAAAATAAGGAGTTTTGCATAAAATCAGTAAATAAATATGAACGAAATATACAGATGTTAAATAAACTAAAATCCGAAATATTATGACCAGAAAATAAGATTTTACAAATTAGTGAATAAATTGAACCTCGAAACGCTCTGATCAAAAAGGAACTAGGCTTCTGAAACTACTATAGTCTTTGAGTGAGTTTATCGACTGAACTAACACATCGGAATATAAGAACCTCGCAAAAAATTAAAATCGAGGATTAATAGTATTTATAGGATAAAAATGCAAGAGTCTACATGAGTCTAATATCCGAATCAACCGGAGTGAAAAAAAAAATACTTCCCCAAAAATCTTTAATTGCCATCTCCCAGACGAAAATAATTTAGTAAGATATAAGGTGTATAAAAAAAATAAAGACACAAAAAATATTTTACCAATCGCATAACCAATAAACCAAGTAAATAAATAATACAACAGAAAAATATCCACATTAAATTAAGTCATATCCAGAGTATTGTTAAACACATTCCAACGTATGATTTTCTTATTAAAACACGAAACATGTTGCTGATCACCATCGCCTTGATTCGAGACCGAGTATAGAAAGGATCTGTAGGTATCATTTGACCGGAAATTTCAAATTAAACAATAGCGAGATCCTGTTGACCTAAGCCGTCTGACTTTGATAACTCCGATTCCCGAGCAGACGACAACACCATACTGAGGAGACATAAAAAAACCCATTAGGAACATCCAGACTCCAATATTGCGCCTAAGAACAAGTGAAATCCTGCATAAGAAGTGTAGTAAATAACTTACCATGTGGACAAGTAATAAGTGAAAAAACGAAGAGTTGCCAATAATAATAATTTTAAAGTAAAGCGGAGCCGCTAAATCGAGAAAACCAGTGACGATCGATTTTATGCTTATCTGGTAGACAGTAGTCGTTATATAAAACGAAAATCCTAAACACACAAATAAGGATGGAATGTGACATTTCATGAAATATCACGACAAATAATTCAGAGAAAATCAATGCACGGTGTGTCGACAACTAAACCAACCACTATTGAGGAAGTGTGTACCGTTCACCAATGCATACGCCAGCAGACACACACTCTCATATAAGAAGCGGTTTGACGGACGATTAATTCATTTTATCGCATTAAATTTTTATGTCCCGAATGTCTGAGCAGAATTCAAAGAAACGTCAGGAAGGCAAGGGTTCCAGCTACAGGAACCCCAGCGAACCCCCCATGCAGGTAAATTTCTGAATTTTCATTACTTAATTTAATATATCTTCCGAGACATAGCCATATGGCCCCATCAATGCACCATCCCGGGCACAGACCGAAACAAGACTCGAAGAAAATTTTGCTAACTTTAAATAAATTTATTAGTTTGCTCAGAAAATCTATTTGATGAATATTTCCCCATCATGCTTTAATAAAAATAAAAAGAAAAAACAAGTCGCAATCTTATCAGTCAAATCAGTGTTTAAGCCGCCAACCGCGATTTAAATGACCCCTGAATTTATACAAGTCGTTGGTAGTAGTCAGAGTCCTCCCCTGTAAAATGTCGGATGTATGTTAGCCTGAATTCGAGGTCTGATCTTTTCACAATTCCAACGAAAAGTAGTAATGGGAATTGAAGTAACCTATTGTCATAATTAAAATACATTTCTTAATCCTAACCATGAGTAAAAATTATGTTTTGATAATTAATAATTTACAAATATATTTAATGATTAGATACCGTGGAATAAAATTATCCAAATAAAAAATTTCTGTAAAAAAGAATCAGTACAAACCCAGATAGACATTGATTAGTTAGCGATTTACAGGTATGTCGACTTGATGAATGAAAGTATTTGGCTAAAATTGACTAAATGGAAAGATTTTAAAAACCGTTTCAGACCCAAATCAACGCTAAATATTAGTAATTTACCGGTAGATTGATTGGATTAAACGAGAGGTTTGGATAGTATTATCAATAACAAGAAATCCGAACATCATTTTTTAAACGCAATTATTCATTAGTTATTGTGAGCGTAACTATGTCGACTGTGATGGAATGAGCGAGTTATGAATACGAAACAGGGATAGCTTTCCAAATGCAGGCGTGTAATAAACCTCCCTAGTGGCAAAACGACTTCACTAAGTCACAATTCCGAGTAAGGATACCCACGTAAGATTATGAATATTATTGTGACTCTAACACTGGTTGTTTCATTCATGACTAAGGGTAAATCAAATTCCGATAAATAAACGAGTTGCTTATGAATGTCGACATAACTTTATGAATATCATTTTTTGATTCAAGGGTTTATTAATTTAGCAGTAATTATAGGCAAATTAAACCAGACGAAATGAATAATTTAACTAAAGGTACCTACAAGAACGTGAGAGGGTCACTGCAACATTCATTAGTCGTTAAGAGTCATAAGTAAAATTGAGTATTGGCGACTAAATAACGGCGAGTAAGACGCACAAGATCATTTAGCATTTAGATGCTTGATAATCGATCATGAGTTATGGGTGAAATGAGTTCGGACAGATATACGAGGGTGATTATACTCATTCATACGTGCTAGCATTTTGGCGTGCAATGACTATCGAATTACCCGTAAAGTTGAATTGCCCAACCGACGTCCTAGTTTAAACTGTTTTTTAGATATGCGTTAAATTAGAATAACAGCCGTAGTACGGCAAAGGGTGTGAGTATTTAATGGACTCTGGACAACTGCCGACGAGTTGTAGAAATTTTTTGAAGGCCTACGTGAATAAACCCATGAATGTGATCCCCGACATAGAACGCCCCGCGTTAGACACATCAACCTACCCAGACCTGGAATTCACGTAGACAAATGAATAACCCGACGAATATCAATATGTAGATAATGATTTTCTTAATTCCAGAAGACTCGTGGATCGATGCCTCCCGAGTCATAGCCCGGTTCCCCGCTCACTCGGCTGCCCGATGCAGAAAGGCGATGTGGGACGCGGGCTTTGCTATATCTCCAGTCCGCGAAGCCCGAGGTGGCACACAAGGCGACTCCGACGAAGTGGACCTCCCATATGTCGCAATTAAAAGGGAGCCCGGAAGGAATCCGGCGAGAGAAATGCGAGGGCAGGCGGAGTACCTGCTGGCACGCCTCGAAAGTCACCAAGCCGAAACAAATCGACAGGTAGAGCAGGCGAGACAATATCTCCAAAGAGTCAACGAGGATATTGCGGCGGGCAGGATACCCAGTACTGACGGGTATGCCCCACAATATAATGTCTCATACGAGTTGGACGACCACAGACTCCAGAGACAAATGTCTGAAATGCGTGTGGTAGTCCCACGACACATCTTGCCGAAGGAGATGAGGAATGAAGATGAAATTACTGAACTCCGCCACGAACATTCTTACGCGAGAGAGCGGTACCTCAAGAGAAGAAGATAGAATGCTGAAAACATTTTGAAGTGCATGAGATTTCATGAAATGATTTAAATAAATGTGTTCGTTTTCATGTTTTAGTTACTTTACTAGAATTTTCACGATTTATTACTACTTTAACTGCTCAGTTCTCCAGAGGTTGATTAATAAGTGATGGTCCGAAGACCCTTCTTGATAAACGATTAATTGTTTTAATTAAAATAAATATTATGAAATCCCATTTTATTTTAGAAATGGACTTTCGACAATTCCCCATTCTACAAAGGGAATTAGATAAGGCCCAGGCAGTCAACCGGGATTTCCACCAACAGCTTCTCCAACTCACCCGGGAGATCCAGCAGATCAAGGGAACCTGGATCGAACCGAAGAGAGCAAAAATTGTTTACCAGAGAATAGAAGCCGTGCAAAAGGGGTGGGCCGGTGAGCGACAATTAACGCAGAACTTGAAGACCCAAATTAAAGGGTTACAAACAGCCCTGTCGGCAAGCCAAGAAGGAGCAGCGAAAACTTATCCGTTAGTCTTCGCCCCGGAGCAATTGGCTTATCGTGACACGATAGATCCGACACCACCCAAGGACAAGCCCAACCGGCATTGGCCAGGAAGAGCCGAGCGCGCAAAACGTCGGCGACTCAAGTAGGCAAATGGGTTGTAATTCATGAACGCGAAAAAAGTTTTTTTTCTTTTAATAAATGATATCATTGATAGTTCATATTATTAACTGACCTAACTCAATCGACAGATTCGAAGTGCAAATCAGGGAAATCACAATAACGAAAACTACTTTTAGTAAGGGACCCAAATAAATTGAAATCGAGCACAGGCTTTCTATCGGCAGCTCGTTGAACCCATGGTTCATTCGGCCAATTACAGCATTAGCAATAGCGCTCACTTTTTGCGGACGATCCACCCACTCGAACACAGTTCCAACGTTGCTTAGCAACGGGTGCCGAGTGGTAAGCAAAAGATTATTTGTATGGGGTTGTCTGGGTAACGGCCATATAGTTTTCAGGAATATCAACACCCCCCAACCCACCACAAACTATTAATCTTAAAGCTTTCAATTTGGAGTCCCAAGGTTTTCCATTATTTAATTTATTTTTATCACTTATTATCGACGTTAATACGCTTGATTTTACGTTCTAATTTTAATACTGCACTTTCTGATCTATCATTGACGTAAATATCATCTCAACTGAGGGTTCTAATTTGTTAAACTGATTCATTTTATGATTCATTTTCGACGTAGATATTATCGTTATTGGAGCTCTGAATTTGGCATTTCAATTTTAATATTATTCGATTTTATTTATTTTTGACATAGCAACGATTTTCGACTCTTTCCTACACTCACCTCCCTTATTTGATCTTAGAGTTAGACATGTTAATATTATGATATTATGAGTGTCCACTGGACTACTCGGTGTAGATGATTTTGAGCCGATGTGTAATGAGAATTTTAGGTCGATTTTTCGGGAGTTGGAGCAGCCAAAAGACTACCCTTCTTCTTCCAATTTCCCCAATAAACGGAATGTATTGACGTTTGTGCTCCTGCGTTACGCACTCCGGAACCTTCACGAGCACGAGATATTGGCGGATGAACCGCACTTACACATCTGGGTAGTTGTGTCATATTTTAATAACTTGCGGTGATGCTTCGGCTGTGGGCCGGAAAAATTTCGACATAATACATTTTCTCGAATCATATATTTTCATCATATTGGTACAGCATAGTTGACCGTCAGCATGCATAATAATATTTCCCCATACATGCGTCAAGTAGAGCTTAGTTGAAGTTGCTTGAACGCTGTATGGAAATATTGTCGATAGTTGTCCACTTGAATTGATTCACAAAAGTTTACAAACTTTTCCAAAGTTAAATTTGTCTCTATAATAGGACTTGAGTTTTTTGGTTACATTGTGTGAAAATGAATTGGTATATATACCTGTTCTGTGACACTAACCTTACGTGTTAAATTTACTGGAATAAAACAAAATTCGACCTTGAAATTATTTGTATAATCTAACTCTAATTTTTATTATTTCTTGGTTATGTTTGACAATTAATTTCTTTAATTTTTAATTGGATTATTTCCAATTAAAATAATTTAATTTAACTTCCACTTTTCATAAATTCTTGCTTTTCTAAATAAATTGTCAATTTTCGATCAAATCTTTATGTTATTTTGTTATTTTTATGTTTATTTCGTGCTGATCTTGGTGCATCTTGTTATTATTTTAATTTATTTTTATGTTTTTGATTTTATATTTTAGTTATATCTTTCTCGCATTTTAAGGTTGTTGAATTGATGTTTATGGGTCTGATTTTAAATCTGCCTGTTATGTTGGCGTGCTATTTCCAATTCATTTAAACAAAACTTGTGTTGGCCCAAATCATACATCATAAAGATATTATTATGTATTTTTTTTATGATGTTCGTAACTCTTCTTTCTTTTCTGAGTCGCATATCTTTCTTTTGTTTCAGATTATTATTTAGGCCTTTTCGTGACCAGTCGCTCACTACCGAGGGTCTAGCGTTGAACTTCGTGGAGTAAAGAACTGTTGTTGAATTGATGTTTATGGGTCTGATTTTAAATCTGCCTGTTATGTTGGCGTGCTATTTCCAATTCATTTAAACAAAACTCAGTGTTGGCCCAAATCATACATCATAAAGATATTATTATGTATTTTTTTTATGATGTTCGTAACTCTTCTTTCTTTTCTGAGTCGCATATCTTTCTTTTGTTCCAGATTATTATTTAGGCCTTTTTGTGACCAGTCGCTCACTACCGAGGGTCTAGCGTTGAACTTCGTGGAGTAAAGAACTGTTGTTGAATTGATGTTTATGGGTCTGATTTTAAATCTGCCTGTTATGTTTGCGTGCTATTTCCAATTCATTTAAAAAAAACTCAGTGTTGGCACAAAACATAAATCATAAAGATATTATTATGTATTTTTTTTATGATGTTCGTTACTCTTCTTTCTTTTATGAGTCGTATATTTTTCTTTTGTTCCAGATTATTATTTAGGCCTTTTCGTGACCAGTCGCTCCCTACCGAGGGTCTAGCGTTGAAATTCTCGGAGTAAAGAACTGAACCGGCAAACTACCATTTACTACGGGTACCTCCACACCTAAGTACTGGTTTGATAACCAGTTTGATAAACAATCATTTTTCTAGATTGCATGCATGCGGTTACTCTCGATATCATATGGTTAAAAATCATGGACAATAATTAATAATAATAATATCTATAATATAAATGATAATCAAATTCGGTTTTTTATAAAATTAATCTGTCATTATGAATCGCGTGAGAATTTAATCATAATGCATCTCGTATAGGTCAAGTAAATAATAGGAGGAAATAATTTTTAAACATAGATTAAATATTGACTAAAATAATTCAATGAATAAAATATATGTTATTTCAAGAAAATCATTTGACACACAAAGGTCTACATAAATTGGGTATCGAAATTTTCTGGATTCATTTCCTAAGAATTTTACAGAGGTTTCGTTTCGAAATCTTCAACATAATAAAGTTTAAAATATAATAAGACAACAAAATTTCAAAATAAGAACAATAAAAATTTCCTCACTTTTCCAGAAAATGTTGTGAAAGATTCTTGCACAGTTTTTGATTCTTTTCAGAAAATAACATTTACATTAAATTGTGTCGATCTGGCATCGACTTATATAAGAGGGTTTTACACGCATGTTTTTTGATGCGGTAAAACAAAACGCCTACACGTTTTTTCCATATTTCATCACTTTTCCCCTAGTTGTCAGATGTTCGTGATTCTTTTTTTTTAAAGTTTCTAATTACATTTTAAGCTTAATTCTCATAGTTATTTTCTTGAAAATAAGCGTTTTCTATGAATTAGGAGCGAATTTGATAAAATAGGTTATTTTGCTAAAATTTATTGTTTTTCGATACTTTTTAAATGTTTTTATTTATTTTTTACACATTTTTTGTATTTTTCTATTCTTTTTTCTACGTTTTGTAATATTTAATGTTAAGTAGGCTATTTTTGATGATTTTCCGTCCATTTGTATTTTGCGCGCCCTGATTTTATCGGATGTCGTGCCAGATAAACAACAATTTCAAATATTTGTTTTTGCCCAACAATAACAACCTTTTCAATTTTCAAATTACCTTTTCGTTTCTGGAGATTCTATAGCTGCTTCAGAAATCATATGGCTTTCAAGATCGTCATCGGATTCAAATTTCGACATTAACAAATTTAGTTTTCGGCTAATATTTTTCAGCTCATTTTCCATTTTCTCTTTGTAATAATCATCTTATACATATGTCATATTGATCATTGGTGAAGTAACACATTGAAATCGAATATATTTTTTCAGAATTGGCCTTTGAAATTTTTCAGCATTTTTGGACATGATTTCGCCATGCACGAATAGCATTGTATTTGATCGTTTAGATTCACTTTATCTATTTGTCGCGATTGAGAGGTTGATGGAGATCTGGATGTATATCAAAGATTTCTAGGAATATAGCCTCTTCTTCCAAAATTGGAACATTGAAAAATTTTAGTACTTCTTTGGCTGTTATAGCTCGGTTTTCAGTTGTTTCATTCATTATCGCCTTTCAAACAATCTTGCCTCATCCTTTTTGCACTTCTCTGCCTACTATCTTTATACCAACACTGATTCGCATAGTGTCTCACCTTTCGACAAATATAACATTGAATTGCCTTTCCATTGTAGGAACTCTGAATATCATCTTCTGATCTGTTAAAATAAATTATTTCTGAATTTTGGCCACACAATATCCTGACCTTCGACTTGGGAGCCATTGATTAATGAACTCGTCTTAAAATTAATTAATTTGTTTGATTTTAGATTCCTGGCCCGTTAATAGATCTCTGATTTATTTAATATTATTTTATTAGTCGTTATGATAATATTTGTCATCGGTTACCGCTGTTCTCACCGGATTCTCACACTCATAGAGAGAACTCTTATGTCAAGCAACTGGAGGTACAACCAACAAATTGCGCGGCGCTTGTTTAGAATTGCCCCGCATTTTTTAAATAAATTTTATTATAGGGCATTTAATACTTTTAAAGATGGATTATCAACCTAACAAAAAAAAGATGTTGGAGTTTAGCGAAACAAAGAAATAAGCGTAATTTTGGGACGCATCGTGGCATGTTAGATAGTTATTTATGTGAGTATATGTGGCGACGAAGATTAAATGGTGCAAATCCATTTGAAAATATTTTACATGATATCCGTGAATACTGGCCACCTGCCCAATTATCGAGTTAGATAACTGTTTTTACAGTCATGTTAGCTATCTTTAATAATAAAAGCTTGTATTAAAAGTTTATTATTTAAAATAAAATTTATTTAAAAAATGCGGTGCAATTCTAAACAAGCGCCAAGTGCGCTGTTTGTTCTTGATTGTTATTGTCAATTTAGCTCTCTTGCTCTTTACACTATGATTTAATGACTTCCATTCTGAATACTGCACATCTGAAAGGCTTGAAACCAATTTGTATTAGAGAAATGCAAACTTTCCAATATGTCCGTTAAATATTGCAAACTACTTTTTAAAGGCCAGAAAATTTTGAATAAGCTATAAGTTCTTCAATGTTCAAATCGATTGAAAATTATCCAAATCAAAATACATAAAAATTGATAGGATTACGTAAATTTATTATCTCCACGTTATTAATAATTTCATTCTAATTTAAAAAAATTTTGTAACATTTAATTTTTAAATAACAATCCATTATCTCAAAGCATCGTTTTCGTAAAATAAAATTTCTATTCTTAATATCAAATGCGCCAATATTGAAACATATTTTCACTCGTGGAATAATACAAGATGGCTTAACAAAATTCATTGTCAATCGTAGCTTTATTTCATATCGATTGAATTCTAAAATTAATAATTGGCCAATCAAATGTCTGCATAATTCCCCAATTATTTTTATGCAAACCAGCAAATAAAAGAAAATCTAGGATATGTATTTTCAGTAATATCAAGCTAATATCGACGAGAATTAGCGGAAATCAAAAAAAAAATTCAATTAAGAACATTAAAATTTTATTTTACAAATTTTACAACGATTTCTAACAAAATAAAAAACACATAAATGCAAATTTATTTGATAATAGCACAAAAAGTTTGTGCTTTACTAAATCTCATGACAGCAGTTTATTCTTCTTCTTCGCTTTCATATTCTTCCTCATCTCCTTCATCACTGACATGAGCTTTAGATTTCTTGGCAGATGGAGCTCCATTTTTGTACTCTAGCATTGCCTATTTAGTACTATTTTATTTTAAATATGATTTTAAATTAGCAAACCAAATTATATTTCTCTTTAGCCTCTTTGTTCATTTCTTCGTACTTAGATTTATCCTTGCATTCACTCCACATTTTACCCAAAACTTTTGCAATATCACCGACTTTAAATTCAGGATTCTTTTCCTTAACTGTTTGTCGGTGTTCATTTGAAAAGAAAAAAAATGCAGTCAAAGGAGCCTTCGGCTTATTAGGATCCTTAGCTTCGCGTTTAGCTTTTTTTGAAGGCTTCCTATTGTCGGTTTCGGGCTCATAACCTTCCATTTCTTTCGTGTATCTCTTTTTGTCAGCTTGAGCCAAAACATTATATTTTTCCTTTTCTTTATCAGAAATGTTCTGAAAAATGTTACTAATTGAAATATACAAATATTTTTTCAAACCTTCCATTTCTCGGATGCAATTTTAGAAATTTCTGTAAAATTTACTTTGCCATCGGGATTTTTCTTTTTGTATTCCTCTCTTACTGCTTGTGTATAAATAATATAAGCCGACTTGGCTCCAGATGGCTTTTTGTTGTTCATTGACTTTGTCACTAAATTATAACCTTAAAAATTTTGCTATAGAATTATGTTAGCTTACTTTTATATTTTTGGTTAATTTAAACAATTATTAGTTATTATTAATGTGTAATTTTTTTAAAGTTTTTTCAATATTATTTTAAACTGAAATTTTCGTTATTGTTTACTATTCTTTAAAATTTCAATTTACATTTTTCAACTAATTTAATTAGTGATTTAAAATAATTTTAAAACTATTATATTTTTAAAGCAGTTTTGAAAAGTTAATTTTAACATTTTCAAATTCCTGATTACAGTTTATCTCTATAACTGGAGTAACATTTCCAAGCTTTCAAATGATGGCATGTTTTATAAATTTGTTATTGTGTTGTTGTAATAAAAAATGTTATTTTTATTTTCTCTAAGTAGCATTAATTTGAAATTAAATCATATATAATCAAACTCGCAACCAGGGTGTGACTGGCAGCTTGAGTCTCTCCCCAACTCCACAACCAAAGCTTATGCCAGCTTCCCACTTAGGATAAATTGTTTTTTAGTGTATTTTAATATTAGTGTTACTTAATTGATACACGCCTGAATTTGTTGAATGGGTCTGAATTTTTCCTTTTTAACACTTAACCAAATGACTGGCATAGAAATATCTCTGTAATTATTGGTTTTACTTATTAAGGTTTATGGTGTTGGACCCCATCACAAAAAACAAAATCATGAATGCGTGCCTTTTTGCTATAACTTTACTAAATAAAACCTCTATCGCTCAATGATCTTAAAGTTTGTCAAAACAAATTTAATGTGGTGAATTGCATTGATTCGCAAAATTGAAAAAACTTTTATTACACGCGTCAAATTTTAGTTTTCAACCGAGACGAAAATGAATCTTTTTTAATTTTAAATTAAAAATTCATTAAATCTCAATCCTTCTTTTTTAAGACCTTTTTACAATTCAGTTTCAAATAAATAAACTCGAAATGTATTACATAATAATTAGAGAAATCCTGTATTGTCTGAAAATGTCGTTGATAAAATTTCACCGAGTGTGTGTGTGTGCAATAACGTGATAACGTGCCACAGATTTGCATTCGCACACACAGTGTGTGCGAATGCAAATCGATTATTGGAGGAATTTTAAGCCTATGGAATTACATAAACTCGAATTGATGATTTTACAAGTTAGTTAAATAACATTAAGCAATTGTTTCGAGTAATATAATTTGACTAATTTTAATTATATTGGTTTTAATAGTTTCACATTTTTAACCAGAAATAAAATAATATTTTCTTAACTTTAAAATTAGATTTATAATTTGTGAAATTCGAGAAATGTTAATATTTTTAATTTTTAATAATTATGATTTTTTGCCAGGCAGAATTTCCCACGCTGAGATTTGCGAAAAATAGTTAAATTTTTAAAAATCTAAAAGATAATTAAATCTTGTGTATTTTTTTGAAACATGATTTTCTGTTTAATTTAAATTTTCTAATATTTTTTATTATCACACTGAAGCAAGATGGGAAAACATTAACCAAATTTTTTTTGTGAAGAAAAGACAACACAAGATAAGTTTAGTTCCGTTTATTCTAATCTTTAAAAGTGGATTTTGTGAAAATTGGGACGTGAGCGAAAACATTTTCTGGGCATTTGTAAACATGCAGGCTGAGAGACTAAGGCTGGTGAGGTATAGCTTATGTGAAAAAAGTTTCTCAAAAATATACAAAGTTGAATTTTAAGTCATTCCTGTACATGTTATTGAGTGCAAGTAATTATCTCAACTTGTTGTATGTAGTGTGGTTTGTTGGTGATCTATCTTCCTGCCATTGGCTACTGTTACTTAATAAACTGAACAAAAGATTTACATTTACCACTTGATATCCGTTGATAAGCAACGGTGGTACTACCGAGTTTTTCCTATTATAAGCGGTCGCTAATATTATTTTCCGACGAAAAAAGTGGGGCACCTCTTATATTTAGAGGGCGGCTTATATTTTTTTTACCGATTACTTAAAAAATCATAATATATTTTAATATTATAATATTTCAAATGTTTAAAAAAGAAACAGGTATTTTAATCAAACACAGTAGCAGAATTATATTCATTTAAAAGCCTTTGAAAATTTGAAAGATTGATTTAATAAATTCTTTATTGAAATGTATGCATGTATAATAATTGCATATTTATAGTTTTTATTTATATATTATTTATATTTACTACCGCTTATACCCGGAGGGTCGCTTATTTTTTTTACAAGCCAAAAAACACTATCTCTTATATTCGGGATACCGCTTATAATAGGAAAAACACGGTAGATCAAATGGGTGGATTTCGGACAAATGTGAGTTTAGCAAAACACAAACTTCTAAGGCTCTGGCACACTTCTAGGTACATGGACTGCTGATAGAAAGTGTGTGTCCGATTTTATTTTTTGGGTCACATTGCATCTCAATTTATTAAATATCTTGCCATATATTTCTTTCTGGCGCTAACCTCCTTGAAAAACATTTTAACCGTATATGATTGCATATTTCCTCTTCACACAGAAAAATATACATGAATAATGTAATGAAGATCATAACTCAAATTTTACAATACAACATTCAGTAATATACAAAAATGAAATTTCAATTCCGTTTGCTTCCAGATATGTGCCCCAATATTTGAACTTTGCGATGATGTTGTCAGTGAATTCTTTTTGTTTTTTCGGTTTGTAGATATTCATGACCCTTAAGGATTGTGCCACTAGAAATGGCTGTATATCTATGGAATCTTGTCCCGTGGAAACATTTTGATCCCTTAGTCCTCTTCATCATAATTTTTGATGTTTGTGAACTCATTGTCTACACAGACTTTGTTGTAGGACGCTTCTACCTTCGAGCATTCAAATTTCTATTTGGTCTCGATCGGATTGAGTTAGTTGGACCTCATTCTTCTCTTTCTCTTTATTCATTTGATATGGTCAAAATCGGGACACTTCCATCGCTCGGCACTTGTTCCACAGTCGTTCTGATCGCAGACAATGTCCCTTTTTTTTCTAGAATATACAATTTACGTCGGATCGGAAATTATGAATTACCTTTTCTACTTAAAATAAAAATATTATGATTATGGATTTCGTTCAAAAGTTTCTAATATCAATAAAAGTTATCACATTAATGCTATTAATAAACCCTTCTCGATTGACAGTTTATCTCACAGTTTATTGCTTGACAGTTTTTCTCAATTGACAGTTATTCAATTTTATTTGTATCAATTCACGGCCTCCGCACCCAGTCATCTCAAAACTCACAGCTTTTTACGATCATTTCATCAAATTACACATTCCCGAAGTACAATTCGATTCAAAAAACAACTTTACTTATTCTGATTCATCTCATTCTCTCTGATTTAGTTATTGTAGACTTTCATGCTTACATCGTATCCAGAATAATTGCTTCGCCCAACATCCTTATGACCATTCTTGTGGATCCATATCGGGTTTCTTCGATCATCCAGTACTTGCTCTGTTACTACCAAAATCTTCTCTTGGCAGCTTCCTGAGCTTTCACTAGTTCCACAAAATTAAGTCGGACTCGTCGCATATTTCTCCGAGGTTCTTCAACCCGGATTGGTGAGGAAGAGTCACCCGACTTAATATATATTTTACCCCATAAAAATTGATAATACATCAATACCAAAAAGATATATACAATAGTCTATTAATTTAGCAAGATGAGGGATGCCATCTTTTAGACTTGTCCCATTTTCCAGTATGTCATCAGCCTCCTTTTTCTCACACATTCAGATTTGCCCGATTGTGGTTACGTTGCAGGAGCTTGATTCTCTCAGCTCCATTATTAAATCGAGTTTTGGTGTCATTCCGATGGCAGTCAAGGAATTACATTTATCTAGACTTGTTCGAATCTCTTATTTCAGTTCTAACTGACCAATGGCTTTCTTCAATGATGAGATTTCACCTTCCAAGTCTTACGATTCAGAACTTATTTGCCGTAAAGATGACACAGTATTCATTTTGTTGTAGCAATTCCTTGAGATGTCCGATGCATACATGCTTCCTCTAAACGTCAATAGCTCCGGATCATCGATTCTGTTCGTTATGATTGAATTAAGATTTCGGCATGGTAACGAGCTTTCTTTAGGTTTTCCTATCTGAATATTAAGTTCAATTCGGAATCCTAATTAAAGTTATGAGTGTCCTTTATTACCACGTTCAGGGTAGAGTTCTCTTTTATGGGCTCTTCTCATGATCAATGAAATTCGAAATTGAACATGACCAAAATCAAAATATTATTAATGTTAGGTTTAAAACTTGCAGGTAGAATTAGAATAAAATTATGAACATGATTCGGCTCAAATATAATTGGGATCATGGGCGTATGCAGGGGGGATTAGGGAGATAAATCCCCCATAAAGTTTTTCTTCCTCAACAGATTAAACAAATAGAAGATGATAAAATCATCCTGTCTATAGAAGCCATCAATGAACAATGACCAAATGATATAATTTAAGTAGTGTATAATGAGGACTATGTCCCGTGGATATTTGGGTTAAACAAAAGAAAAAAAGAGAAACCCCCCTCCCCCTAAAAATTTTTTTCTCATGTTTTTAATTCACGATAAAAAAGCTTAAGTATTTTTTCTCGATTAAAATATATTAATTTAACTCATTAACTCAATTAACTAAATTAACTTATTAACTCAATTATTCAATGCCTAGTATGTATATAGTGAGCTGTTCAGTACTCAGTCATTTGTATACAGTACCTAGTGATTGTTGTTCAGTTATTAATCAATTGATTGTTCAGTGTGTATGGGTTATCAGTATTCAGAAGTTGATACCAAGTAAGTTAACTTTTTCTTCGATTGTTGATGAATTTATTATTATTATTATTATTAATATTAATATTAATATTATTATTATTATTATTATTATTATTATTATTATTATTATTATTATTATTATTATTATTATTTTGAAAATTCCATATTAATTTATTTTTTCACATCTTACTTTGAAAATTTTTTATCGTTATTAACATGTATAAAAGAAAATTCAGGAACTTTATCCAAGAATTAAAAATACGTGTGATTATTGCGCACCAGAGTTTCTCGCAACAAAAATTTACCATTTCACAGGAATTAACATTAAAGAACTTCTCGAGATTCACTTTGACTACGTTCAGGGATCTGGTGACCGATGTGTTGCAAATTGCATTGTTTGTAAAGATAGTATGAGAGTAGCATTTTCAAATGGATGTCCATGTTGCCACGATTTCAAACGTGACCAAACAATCCATATATTGTTAGCCGAAATGCCTAAAACATATTACTCGAATATTTTTAATTTGAAATAAAAATTAATCTTTTTTATTTAATCTTTATTGTCAATAAAAATATTTGTATGGATTGAAAGTTTGTTATTTTTACAATTCAAAATTTTTATCGATGATTTATCAATCTATTTTACATTGAAAAATTATTCTTAGACTTACAACTAAATTTAATTTAATAATAATATAATTAAAAAAATTTATTAATAATAATAAAATAATATTAATATTAAATAAATAATTAATTAAATAAAAATAGTAATAATATTAAATAATTAAATAAAAATAAAATAATAAATAATTATTTAATTCACTTCATTAAAACAAACAATTTAATTTAATAATAATATTATTTAAAAAAAAATAAAATAATTGACTTGATTAAAACAAACAATTAAATTTAATAATAATATTATTAAAAAAAAAATTAAATAAAATTATTGACTTGATTAAAACAAATAATTAAAGTAATAAAAATAAAAATAAAAATATAAATAAAAATTTATTCAGGGTTTTTAATCGAGCAAATATATTTTAGGTTTTTTAGTCGACAGGCGATTTAAGCCAATTTTATTTTTATGGTTTTTTAAGAATGAAAACTACTTAGGCTTTTTATTCGAGGAAATATTTTTAGGTTTTTTAATCGGGTCTGAGCCAATTTTATTCGAAAATACCCTTTACTATAGTACGACCAAACGTAGGCGATTTAATCCAATTTTTATTTTAAAGCTTTTTAATCGAGAAAAAATACTTAAGCTTTTTTATCGTGAATTAAAAACATTTTTCAAATTTAAAATTTGAAAATTTAAACAAAAAATTAAACTAAATAATAATTCAATCATTAAAACAAATAAATAAAAAATTATTTTTTCATTTAATAAAACAATTAATTAAAAATTTTTTTTCATTCATTAAAACAAATAATTAAAAAAAATTAACCCCCCCCCTCCTACCCCGAGAAAAAAATTTTTAGGGGGAAGGGGGTCTCTCTTTTTTCTTTTTTTTAATCCAAATATCCACGGGGCATAGTCCTGATTATACACTACTAATTTGCAGTAAAGAAGTATTTTTTAAAGAGGTGAAGATAAGGAGTCTTCATTATGTTACTCAAAAATATATTTCAATCGACTTCATTCATGGCTTTAATATTTGCAACAGTAATTTATATTCTACGATTCACAATACATTGAAGTTGTCTGCAACTTTACTTGTTACAACAACACAGCTGAACAATCTTTTTCTACGTTGCGTAGCATTAAGACTTACTTACGGAGTAAGTCAGAACAGATATTGAATGGCTCAGCTATAATGAATATCCACCAGGAATTGTGTGCATTCTTAGACGATGATGAAGTTTTAGACTCTTTGGCGAAGAACCCAAGAAGATTGATGCTTTTATAATTACTCTATAAATGTATGACACTTTATTTCTGATAAATAATAATAAATTGGATAATTTTGTGGTATTTAAATTTTTAAATTTTAAATTTAAATAAAATTTAAAATATCCAATTCAATTCCGAGCCAAAAGTTAAATAAAAATGGTAATTTTTCTTATGTTTGCTGAGTTTTAATTAGCATTGTTTAATAAATAATTTATTACCTAAAATATTATATTAGAAAAAAATAAAGTATTTCGGGTATTACTGAAATTTGTCAAGTACCACTAATAATTTTGCTTTAGAAATGAACCTTATAAGATTTGTATAGTTTATAATTTACATGTCCAATAAATTTTTATATACAAAATCAATAAAAACGTTTAATAAATATTTATTTTGAAAATCCCCCTTACGAAATCTTTTTCTGCGCACGCCCCTGATTGCGATTAGAAAAATTTAAATAAGACTATAACTAAAATCTGAATGAGTATCATAAAAATATGATTAATATTTTCATTAAAATAAAGATATAATCGGGATCAAAATATAAATCTGGTTCGACTCAACAAAGGAGTAGGGTTAAAATCAAAATACAAATTAAACATTACGATTAAAATATAAATAAAATCGAAAAAAATATAAATGTAACTAAAATTGACATTAAAATACTCATGAGATAATGGTTAAAATACGAATGTTGTTTGTATTGAAATATGATGAAAATATGGAAAAAATTTGAATAGAAGAGATACGAAAAATATATACAATTATTTTAGAAGAAAATGAAGTTGATGTTTACATAGTTGAAAAAGATTACGAGGACGTAACTCCTACGGATAAGGGAATGGCATTGGGTAACTGAAGAAAAATAGATATATTAGAAGTAAACAAATATTATAAAATAAATAAAAACAAATTTCGTTTAAATATTCATATTGAGTAAAACACCGTTTTCGAATGCAATAATGATCCAGGTCAACAATACTTCAAATCATGACTGCAGAAGAATGAATAAAAAAACTTTTTATGTGATATTTGATATAACAATTTATTTTATATATTATTGTGTGAAAATTAATTATTGACTTTAATATTGATTTTTTTGTGATAATGAATAAAGTTTTCGAGGCAATATTGTAACATTTTAGTAAAAGAAATAATGTTAAAATTCTAATATTGATCTATTAAAATTTTAATTAAAAAAAATAATAATAAAATTCTATAAAATAATAATTTTAATAAAAGTAAAAGAAAAAAGAAAATAAATTAATAATATTACAAAGAAAAAATAATAAAATAATATTAAAATATATGGAAAATTAACTGAATCTGAAATAAAATGAATTTAAACTAATAAAATTAATTGAATGGATAAGTTCTAAAAAATATTAATGGTATTAAAAAGAAATAATAATGAAATTGAATAATATTACCTGAATCCGATATTTTAAAATAAAATGGATTAAAATATAAAATCCAGCTGCAGGTACCAAAACAAAAATAACAAAACACCTGTAGGTGTGAAAAACCAATGGTAAAAATAGTCCCACTAAATTAGAAAATAATAGAAAACATAATAATAAAATAATAATAATTTTTAATAATAATAATGATAATAACCACCCCCATATTCAAATATAGATAAAAGAACAAAACTTATTTAGAAAATTATAGTTAAATAAAATAGATAATAAAATGGATGATGTAACTTTTTAGAAATAGAAATTTGTCGATGTACTAAAAAAGTTGTTTTGAAAAAACAAAAAAATGTTTTTTTAAATAAAAATCTTACAATAAGCTTAACAACTCGTCAATCATCAAAATCAACAAGAAAAAAGATATAAATACTGTAGGATTTCTAAATCAAGACAACTTTTAAAATTTGAATCTAAGAAGAGCTTCAAGTTGGTAACTAACGTTTGAAAGCAAAACCTAGAGTATACATTTTACATAACCTAGCTCTGGCAAATACGTATAGTAATTTATCGCAAAGGATACAAAGTATTAAAACTCACTGGTTCACTGGGATTTAAAACGTGTATGTACCAAATTTCACACCATTTGCGCTTCTATAAATACTGCATCAGTGCACTTGTTACCTCGTGTTTTATGGTATTCGGCAGTTGCATTAAATGAAAAGTTTGCAATTTATAAAAACCTGCTTTATAGACATAAATAACAATTATATTACACATTAGGAATTAAACAGTTACATGATTCATTAACCTGACTATATTGCAGAGTATTTCTAAGTACCCCATTCAAAAACACACTTTAAAAGTTTTTTAGTCTAAACTTTCTGAGTCTTGAAAGTCTTGAAGTTGGGATCTCTTTAGCACAATTGATTTTTTTGCATTTGGAAACTCTTTGCGATCCTATTCAACAGTTTGAAGCAAGTAATGCTTTCCTCTTCTAATTTGGCGATGGATGAGTTGAATGATGACGACAGTGCAATTCCCCGCTTGGAGCAGTCATTGACATATTTCAAGGAAGAAACCACTGCTGTTTCTTTCTGAAAGGTTGGAGTTTGTTGCCAGGTGGAAGCATCAGTCATGAAAAAATTTATGATTTTGTTGTTCTTTCTTTGCCAATGTTTTGTCTTCAGTTTCCATTACCATTTTGCGTTCAGTTCACTGGTCATGCAAGAAAAGCCTGTTTTCTTCAATTCTGATCATAGTGTGAGCATTGATGCGTGCGATGTCAAAGATGGATGATGTGAAGCTAACAAAGCCAACTTCCTTTTCACGTTGAATCTCTCCTCCTCTTTTAGTATTCTTCTCAACCTCTCGGTACTTGTCAATAAGTACTTCCAACTTTTTAATGATAACCCGTTTTTCAGCCGTAG
This sequence comes from Schmidtea mediterranea, assembly GCA_022537955.1. Classification (NCBI taxonomy): domain Eukaryota; kingdom Metazoa; phylum Platyhelminthes; order Tricladida; family Dugesiidae; genus Schmidtea; species Schmidtea mediterranea. Next base: position 216,785,653 of record CM039680.1, read on the forward strand.
GGATACTCACTTTATGTCAGATGCTTAGCAGTCTTAGCACAATATCAGAAATAGCATCTTTCTTTGGCACTTTATTAATTTTGTGTAAATGAAAGTAGACACTCAAAACATTTGTCGCTGTTTAAAAGAACTCGTTCAAAATATTTTTCAGATCGTTCACCAAATAAATGAACAACAGTTTTCGACCTAGTAGTCATAACTAAATGAATGATCCTATAACACTTGATTTTGGTAACTAAATTGAAATACACTGGTGAAGCTGGCTATTTATATGAAAATCAAAACTTCTAGAGTTTTCTAGAATTTCCGGGAACCTTCTCAAGTTTTCCACACTTTTTTAGAAGCTTCCAGAACCTTCTAGAATTTTATAGATTTTTTTAGAACTTTCCAAAACCTTCTAGCATTTTCTGTGTGCTTTATATATATATACATACTAAAATTCAAAATTCATTCAAACTGATTTAAAATTTCAATGTCGATGAGGCAGTACTAAATGAAGTCATATATTTATGAAATCTTTTCTGTGATCTTTTGAAGTTAAAGGAAACACAAAAAACAAAATTTTCCAAAGAAATTTTTCAAAAAGGTTTTTGGGGCACCCTAATATATATATTTGTGATATTCAATAAATCAATAATATATATTTGTGATATTCAATAAATCAGTTTCGAACCAGTATTTTGTCTTATTATTTATATAAGATATCAAGTTGAGTTTAAACATCAAAAATCGAAAACTCAACACAAGTATATCAATAGTTTGTGGACAGTATAAACGAGAAACGCTCTGTTTCGTAGTGGAAATTGTTTTGTTGACTCAGTGATTCTCAAGAGCTCTCTATCAAACATCGAATATTTTTGTTGGCATTAATAGAGCTTTTGTGAAAAAAGCGCTAATGGGAAACATGCTCTGTCGATGACTTGATGTAATGACACCCCTATAGCTAAGTCTTAGGCATCCGCTGTGACATTTAATTCAGCATATAATACCGAAAATGCCAAACCTATAGCCTGCACCATAACCTTTTAGTAAATAAGGTCTCTTCCATTTCTTTTGTCTAAGTTATATGCATGATTTCAGTGATAGAGGCCAGAATTCCAAAAAAACGTTTAATAAATTAGTGATAAAAATTAATCATATTTACATAGTTGCGAAGGAAAGTCCTTGACTGAATTGATCTTTTCTGTTCGAGGTTTTATTTGGATCCACTAACAATGTATCCGAGGAAGGATACTTAGTCCTTTCCTAAATTACATTTTGTTTGATTATTGCGTAGATTTTGATCTTCAAGTCTACAAAAATTCTGACAAATGCTCTATGTGATTGTCACTTGAGTTAGAACGTATGACTATGTCATCGAAGTACACGGCCGCTTCAGAAAGATCTTCTAGCACCTTATTAATGAGCCTTTGAAAAGTCTGTGCAGTATTTTCCAATACAAAAGGCATTCGGAGATATTTAAATAATTTGAATGGAGTCGTTATGGCAGTTTTTGGAACATCTTTAAGTGCTACTGGAGCTTGATAATACGCTTTTCTTAAATCCAACTTAAGAAAATGGAAGATTCATCCAATCTAGTCGTGATCTCACGAATAAGAGACATCAGGTAAGTGCCTGGTATTGTGACGTCATTCAGCTTAATAAAGCCATTCCATAGTCACCAAGATCTATCACATTTACGTACAAAATAGAACCGTAGTATAATTACTATTTTTTCTATTTCTCAAAACTCCGTTTCTGCAATTTCTACTTGTTTTGCCTCAGTTGGCAATGTCTAGAGATTTAGGTGGTTTGAATGGTATGTTGCGCAATCGATGTCGATTTTAAGGAGTCTAGGAAGTTGGTGTTGCAATAGATTCCATGAAACGGTTTCAACATTTGAATTGAAAATAACATTATGTGATGGCGTTATCTTTTCATATATATATAGTCGTTTGTTCTAGGCTAAAGGGTTACTGCTGAAATACAGCTATTTCTGCTTGCAAATCTTGGATTTTGTCTCTCAGGTTATACAAATCTGATTCGACATTATCAACCTCATCTCGTTTATCTTGTTAAAAACAGCAGAAATTGTCGGCTAACAACAACAGCTACTCCAAATCATCTGTTGTTTCTGTTGCTAAATTTTCTCTTATGAACGTTGGGATGTTATTCATAAATATTTGTTGAACGACTTCTTGTTCCTTGACTCCCAGTCACGAGTGATTTGTTTTTGGTGATTAGAACACCCATAAACTCAGTTTGAATTGTCTGTAGAATATTGCCGTTAGATTTACTGGACTATATGGAGATAGCTTCTTCTTTCAAATTGAAAGTCATCCGATATCATTGCATTTCAAATTGCATATGAAATTTCTGGTAACAAGTGGTGAGACAAGCTTGATAATAGACAATTGGTTTTCTGTAATTGTGTTGACTTGATACTGGAAGTACCTTCGGAGACAGCAAAAAAATCTTTTTCTAATTTCTAGATAAATTATCTCAACCGTTAGAATATTCTTTTTTTTAAGTAGAAATTGTTCTATATTTTCATTTTTCCGAGAGATGAAGCTTATCTTTTCGGCTATCCAAATCACAATTTTTATCATCCTACCTAATACGAGTCGCAAAAGTTATAACTGATTCCTCAAATATTTGTTTTAATACATAGAAATTGGTACATTCGGCAGTAATGAACTTTCTTGGATGTTTTTATCATTTCAACGTTTCTTCACTTATATCCTCGAATGTCATATTATGAATGGCTTTTTGAGAAACAATTGCCATAATTTTCACTTGTACAAATATTCTACAAGTTGCAATAAAATTGACCATAAATTCCTTAATTACGGCAATATCCTCCCAACTTATGGCCCAAACTTGGGCGTTGAAGGGAATTTATGTATAGGACAAGTCATATGCTAGAAGTCGTGATTCTCTATTACAATAAAGTTTTGATTATCCATTTCAAATATATATATATATATATATATATAATTGAAAATTAAAACAAAATACAATCTACGACAGGTCAACCCATGTCTAAATTTTATTTTTCCGTCAAATTGAATCAAACAAACTAACATTTTTCTAAACATTTTGATTCATTACTCCAAGTAAAAATTTCCTAATATAATTTTTCGCCTTTGAATTTTGTAAGCATTTTCTGCGAGTTTTATTAAAAGAAAATATTTTGTTTCTCAAAAATTATTTCCCATTTCTGTTTGGGTCTCATAAAGATTTAATGCATTTAAACGCTAACTTTTGTAAATAAATATAAAAAAATTAAAAAAAAGTCATTAATAAGAATAATTTAAACAATATTAAAAATTTAGTAATTTATGAACAGAATAAAATTCCAAATTATATGATTTTATGTCCATGTACATTTCTTTCATTAAAAATAATTCTTTTGATAATTAAAACAAAACCGAAAATTATATCCATAAATCTCGACAACAATAAAAATGCCAACCTCCTTCGCTGACATGAGTGAAAAATCTACAGAATAAATTCACAGAATTATTCCCAATTCAGTTAAAAGAATTGAATCTAGAAATCTTTTTATTTTTGCACTTTTGTGCAAATTGAATTTCGATCAGGGAAATTTTGTCTAGATTCAATAATAAAATTTGTGTGCATTTTTAATAAATTTTTAATTATTCAATTTCTCTAATTAATTATTTTCTGAATACTGGACACAACAGAGCAAAAATTCTTATTTCTTGATTTTAAATAAAAATTTCGTAATTGGAAATTTTTTTTTAAATGATTTAATTTCGTTATTTTTGTAAGGATTTCAACAACTGAAATTTATCACTGGGATCTGGGCACAGTTCTCATTGATACAAACTGCCTACGGCAAATATGATGAGTCAACTACAAAGGTTGCAATATATTCAATTTGTCTGCGGTTCTGTGTGCCGTTTTGTGCTTGCAGGCAGCATCCGAGAATCTCGCCTGATCAATCTTTCAAGCAAAAAAAATACATGCCACATAAGTGAATTAATCGTTATCTCATAACTCGTCATACAATATCCATGTACGCCAAATCTCCGAGCGAAACAAACATCCAAACTGCACATACACACACAGACATACATAATAATCCTATTACGGTTAAGTACACAAATCTCGCGACCCATAGGCAAATGGTACAAAATTCAGAATCACATGTTTCATTCGGTTTTCAATCAAATAAAAATCCGAAATCTTCTCCAACGAAACATTTTTCATTCGACAAAATATAAATCTCCATTCATTTGAAAATATCACCTGCTTCTCAAAACAAAATTACATCACAAGTAAATAAAATTGTTTGTTTGTTCTTTTTACTCTCAAAATCATTTTGTTTCAGTTTGATTTTAAACGAGATACCACCAAAATGGTGGTCAAACAATTGGACATTGAAAATCCTCTCAGCAGAAGCAATTCGACGAGAAGTGTCAGAAGAAAAAAGAAAAAAGGAATCGTTCGAAAACGATCGGATAGTAAATATCCCATTTCCAATTATTGTAATGATTGTCGAGAATGGTTTTTAAAAAAGTATTATTTATAATAATAATAATAATAATAATAATAATAATAATAATAATAATAATAATAATAATAATAATAATAATAATAATAATAATAATAATAATAATAATAATAATAATAATAATAATAATAATAATAATAATAATAATAATAATAATAATAATAATAATATAATAATAATAATAATAATAATAATAATAATAATAATAAATAATAATAATAATAATAATAATAATATAATAATAATAATAATAATAATAATAATAATAATAATAATAATAATAATAATAATAATAATAATAATAATAATAATAATAATAATAATAATGATAATAAATATTTTAATTTTAAAGATTTGTTATTGATTATTTTTAAATTTCAATTGATTAATAATTAGAAATATTTATTTCCAATATATTTGCTTTTTTCACGTTAATTTCGGAGATATAATGGAAAGATTGATTCAGACAAGAGAAATGAGAACTAAAAGATCCTCGATTAAATCTATTGAAAAACACCTAACTAGAAAGCTTAACTAGAAAGTCTGTCAACGGAATAATTATAAAAGGAATGAAGTTTCATAGAGGAAAAAGAGAAAATTCCAAAATAAAAGATTCGTTACAAATCCAAATCCATCAATTATCCCATTTCAGGTGGATTGCCTGTCCGATAATTCGATGGCAGAATATTTCATTTCATTGCGTATTAAATACAGTTTATTTCCATTCTCCCATCATAAATTACTTAAAATTCGGCCAGTTTTGTAAACAAAAATTCTTAAATTTTATCCATGAATTCCGCGGAGAGATTTTGCTAACTTCTTTTTTTTGAAAAAAAAGCGCCATTGATTTTTATTTATTCATGTATTTTCTCAGACAATTTCAGCAGAATTTGCACATTAAAAAAAAAGAAAACGTGGAAAATTCAATAATAAATTGATTTAATGAATTTTTTTTTTGACATCTCCTAAACTCCAACTTTTTTTCTTTGCGATATCCAGTTGTAAATTACATATGCACCGCTGTTTTTACTATCAGATGCCGACCCGCGGGACCGCTAGACTTGCATCTGCAATTGACACAAATCCCTAGCACTTGCCAAATTCTATGATGAATCCCACATTGACATATTAATATACATATATTATTTATCTACAGACTTTATTTGAAATTTCTCTTGGAGGTGTTTAATAATAATAATAATAATAATAATAATAATAATAATAATAATAATAATAATAATAATAATAATAATAATAATAATAATAGTAATAATAATAATAATAATAATATTAATAATATTAATAATAATAATAATAATAATAATAATAATAATAATAATAATAATAATAATAATAATAATAATAATAATAGTAATAATCATGGAAATTAATAATAATAGTAATTATCATTATCATTATTATTAATGAAACTAACATGACATCATCAAATTATAGATATTGTAAATTTAATAACAAATTAAAAAATTATTATTATTTTTAAATATTTTCAATTTAATTTAAATAATCAATTACTTTTCAAATTAAACTATTTTCAAAAACAATTTTAAAGTTTCTTTTAATTATATATAGAATTGGAACAAAAGTTCTGTCCGATAGAAAATAATATTTATTTAATCAATAAAAACAATATGTAAATTGGAAATATAAACTAAACATCAATCGTCTGAAATATATATATTACAGACGATTGAGGTTTTGCAATAATTCGCACATTAAATCTTTTTTATTTTAACAATCATTCTGTAAATTAAATGTTCAGAAATATTTTCATTCCACAACACGCAACATAAATCCATAGATTCCAACAGTCTTGCATTGGTAAACCGACTACAAACATCAAACCAAATCATAATCTCATCCAAATAGTTCAATGCATGAAAAAAAATCAAAACTATCTTTACATTTAAATTGTGATTGCATCATCTAGCTTAATAATACATTTAAAATTTAGGTATTTTATACTAAGCCGTACCAACCATAGATAAAACAGGTTTCATAGATACATCATGTTTATATTTTGTTTGTATATTTCGTGAAAATCTTTACTTTGCAAGTTCAAAAGTCAATTTTCTTTTAAACAATGAATCGTGTCAGAAAACAGATGAAATTACTATGAGCTCCCGTTAACACAAACAATGGCATCAATAACTTTGGCAAGCTTTCTATTATAAATGAAATTTGAACGACATTTTCCCTACATTTGAATATTTGAGACATTTAGAATCGTTATATAAACAGTTTACATACTAACATTGTATTCATTTGCAAAACAAAGACAACTTCGTCGACTGCATTCTTGAAATTGTTAATCCAATGAAAAAACTGATACTGCTCTTTATACTTCTGAAAGGTTTTGCGAATTGCAGTATTAGAGAAATATGATGAAAGAGTTGATTTATCATTCATTGTCTTTATCCTCTACTTTTTCAGTAAAAGATGTTGAAAATTGATTAAGTTATTGATGAGGAATGGGTATTTAGAATCATTTTTTAATGAAATAGGCTGTTGATAAAAAGTATTAATAACCATAATAATCAATGTTTGAAAATGTTTGAGTGTAATTTGACTGTTGTGTAAATCGAATTACAATTTAAATATTATTTTTAATAGTATGCATTAAGATGATGGGCTAAATTTTTGTTGGAATTACTATACTCGAAAAGATTTACACATTTTAAGAGGAATATAAACAAGCAGTTGGTAATCAATTCGTGGAAATTTCACAATATGTTTATTTATAAGTCTTAAACTTTGATTTGATTGTGCTCAGATAACGTTAATCAATTTACAAATAAGTTCAATACCACGCATCTCTATATTTGAGTTATTGAAAATTTTCAACCGAAGGTATTGACCAATATTAGTGAACACAATAATGACTGAATGAGTAAAATAGGCATGTCAGGTTTTGAAATTTTATTCAAATCTTTAAATATTTACTGGTAACGTATGATATGTGAAGGATTGTTGAAAAGGTCACTGGATCAGTAAAGCTATGTGCAGATTGCTGTGAACACGTGTGCTGGAAATGTTTTCAAAATAGTTTGGATGCTAAAATGAGAGAATGTGGATTAGGTTTGTTATTTTCAAATTTATTGAATGGTACAATTATTAATTTAAATAATTTTGTTTTTTAAAATATATTTTTTTAAATTTATAGATTGATTATTAATAATATTTTGTGTGAATTGAAAAATATTTTAATTTTCTTTTAGAAAATTCAATTGGAAAAATAGTTGATTATTTAAATTAGATTAAAAATTTTTTAAATAATAAAATTTGTAATTAACAATGGTGACACTAAAATATTTCGTACAATGTATGCCAGAGTGGCGTTTTCTAATAATTATAATTCGAATAATAATAATAATAATAATAATAATAATAATAATATTAATAATAATAATAATAATAATAATAATAATATTAATAATAATAATAATAATAATAATAATAATAATAATAATAACAATAATAATAATAATAATAATAATAATAATAATAATAATAATAATAATAATAATAATAATAATAATAATAATAATAATAATAATAATAATAATAATAATAATAATAATAATAATAATAATAATAATAATAATAATAATAATAATAATAATAATAATAATAATAATAATAATAATAATAATAATAATAATAATAATAATAATAATAATAATAATAATAATAATAATAATAATAATAATAATAATAATAATAATAATAATAATAATAATAATAATAATAATAATAATAATAATAATAATAATAATAATAATAATAATAATAATAATAATAATAATAATAATAATAATATAGTGTTTCAATTCTGAAAGATATTCCTGAAGAGTTGGTCGGTAAAATCGTAGACATCATGATTGAAAAACATTATGCTGCAAATCAAATCATCAAACATCAAAATTCACAATTTACAAATGTTTTCATTGTTGCAAAGGGTTACGTGAAGCTGACGAAACGAAATCTAACATTCGACACTTTGTCTGCCGATTCAGAAAGTGAGTTGAAAGAAGTAAATGAAGAAGATGAAGAATTTCTCGGCTACCTCAGCAGGGGGGACTGGTTTGGTGACATTTTGAGTGACGAGTAATTATATTTTGTTTATGAATATATGTAATGAATTTTCCACAAGACAATCAAAATCCCCTTATACGGTGACTGCAATCGGTGCCGATGGAGTCGAATGCATAATATTGGAAAAGGAGTTCGTTTTTATTTATTTTTTTTTCATTACAATAAGTTGAAATTAAAACTCATATTTGACTTAATATTTGACTGGCATTTTTGCCTTTGCTTTCCAAACTTCTTTCCATTACATTTTTATTTATTCATCTTTGTCAATTTAGAGGTTTTCAAAAGGATAAGAAAAAAATTGCTGACATCGTTTATTAGGACTGTAATATCAGATTTTAAAAGCCACCTTAAACGATGCTTTTTTCCCAACCCTTACACATTTCTAAAGGTCCATTCCATTCCCTTTGTTTGTTAGATCATTAATAAAACAGAGAAAATTATGGTTTGTATAATATTTTCCTTTTTATATCATATTTATAGAGAATTGTATCCATAATCAATGCAACTAGAGTGCAGACGAAAGGTTTTCTTCAAAATAAATGTATTTTCATCATTTAATTTAAAGCATTTTCATCTTGTATACGGCGCATTTTCAACACAAATAAGTGACATAATGAACTAAATCCTTGGAAAGAAGTAAAAATACTCGTCAAGGTTTTGTTATTGTGTTTACTTAAAAATATTGCCCAATGTTTACAACAAGAAAAAAGTAAAAAATAAATAATTTTCTAAATCGGTATTTAAAAAAAACATCTAAAAATTGTTATTGAAATCTGAAGAAAATTTCGATTATAGGTTTTGTTTTTGTCAAAAATCCTTTTTCGGAAATTTTATAATTTAAAATGTATATAAAAATTCTAGTTAAAAACCACTAAAAAATAATTCACGCCATTTTTAATTTAAAATAATTCAGTATTCAAAATTGCAGCATTTAGTAACTTTGTCCTTTATGTGAAACCTGACACACATATGAAAACCTTTTCAAAACAAATCATAATATACTGAAACGTAATTTACCTAGTTGTATTTTTTATTATAATTTGAAGTATTATTTACAGATATTATTGATTTAATTTTGAAATTAAAAGTGAATCAGAATGAAAATCAAATTTTAGTAGAATTAATTTTTAAAACAATATATCTAAAATGTCAACCAAAAAATCGTATTACATAAACTTTAACTGAATATGAAGAATAGTTCATTTAAACTCACATTATTGGATAACATGTTGACTGGGTCTGGCATCTATGCGTGACGGAACGGTTATTAGCGCGGTGCGCATGGCACACATAAATGGCGTGACCCAAAAAACACTAAAAACATTTTGTAAAGGCATTAATCAAAAAGAATTTTGATTTACTTTAAAAACAGCAGATTCATTTAAGAAACCGGCGCCACTCCTGGCGAAAGTGTGATAAATTTGTGCCGCAGCGAAAGGGTTAAAAATATTCTCTTTATCAAATTAGCCGCATTAGGCGAGGTAAAAAAACTCCTTGAATCAATCGCATTGAAACTTAACAGAAACTATATATACAATTTTTCATCCATCATGCATAAGAAAAGTAAATTTGAAGAATATGCTAAAGGTATGGAAGACGATTTATTAGCATTTCGATTTTTAAATAACGTTAGAGGTCTTCCATAACTACGATGTTTTAACTGCATTTTACAAAGAACAGGTTGAAATTTAGCATGACCCAATCTTTAATAATTGTTTGAAAGCACTTAAAAGTTCTACGAAACGCTTGACGGTATTAAACGAAGCTTTCGGAGACCTATCAAAATTATGCCGAAATCTTCAGCAAAGTGTAATGTCTACAATGGAAGATTATCAATATGTTAAATTTATTATAAATAAAATAAAAAGTCCGTATTTTGGAGATAACATTTATTAAGGCGACGTGGCAAAGACCTACGACAACTCACAAGGCGACTATGTGATCATTTAACAAAAACGATTTCCAGATAACGCAAATGTGAATGCTTTTTATTTCAGAGAAAATACCAAATTTTTATGACAGCATAAAAGACAAAAGAATAATTTTATATTCAGATTTTAAAATTTTATTTTCCGAAAATTTTAACACAGCACAGCACAAAGTTTCAGTGACATAATTATTGTTGGTCTTCAGGAAGAGAGCTTCAAAGAAATGTCTTCATTAGGCGATCTTTGTTGAAAACGATTCTGAAAAAGATTTATCATTATGAATAACATCAAAACAAATTGATAACTTAAATCTTTCAAGAATTTTCTCCAAAAATAGAGCAATATTTGGGTGCTTAATTACAATCATTTGATTAATACTCCGATGCCACGCCTCTAAACAATTACTTTTTCTGGAACAATTAATTTCCGGGCAATTCTAATTCTAAAAATCCTTTTCTAAGTTTACAGTATTCATTAAATATATGAGATTCGCTTAAAAATGCTAATGCCAAAAGCCTGTGCATTGCACAGTGTGAAATGTAATATAAAATCTACTCCCTTTTCATAGTGGGAAGTAAACCCATAGTTGTGAACTTTCCGCCAAATAGCTTGTGAAACATTAATCAGAAATTATGATTTACTTGAACCCGAATCATATCTAAATGAAATTGTTAAAGTTTACAGTCGGAAGTTCGATATAAAAATAAATGGTTGATTTGGTGATTAAAAGAAAATTTTTTCGTAATCTTATAATTTATTCATGCCTAAAAAATGGGCTACCAAATTTAATTAAAATTTTCGGTAATTCTATTATAGTACTTTTTATCAACGCTCGCAGAAAGTTTTCTTTTGAAAGAATTACATATAAATAATTATTTTCGCGACGCTTTAAAAGCTTTTAGAGGGAACATTTATTAAGAGGCAAACATAAATTAATGTTTTACCAAATTTTTTATTTTTCTTGCAAAAAATAAAATATTGGACATTTAGAAAATACCAATGGTAATTTCAAATTTTCTTGAAAAATTAATCTTTTCATTTAAACAAATAGTTATGATAAGCAAGTCTATAGGGTAAATTATTTTCTATAATTACATATTTGTTTATTATGTTCTCTTAAAATAAATATTTATGTCTAAAAAACTGAAACGCATAGCAACATTGGCACTAATACTCTATTTTTGATACTTATGTATATTAAAATCGCTATTTTAAAGACATTAATGACATGCAGTTTCTCATTTGCATTTAATAGTGTTAATGCTTCGTTCAAAAATATAGGTTTTTTCATTTTATTTCATATAAAATTAATTTATAACTATATTTTATATAATTTATTATACAAAATTACTGCATTTTAAGAGAAAGGAGTTTAAATTTTTTTATAAAATAACCAGCACTTTTGAGTTACACCATCTTTTATAAATTACCATCAATGATCTCACAAAATAATTAATTTATGTATAGAAAAAGAAAACATCTGCTTGAAATTAAGACAGAAATGATGAGTAACCCACATGAATTAAGTGAATTTACCATATAGGAGCAGAAAATATTTTTGATAACAAAATACACTACAAACACACACACACACACTGCACACAGAAATCCTATAATAAAAAATACACATTATAAAACAAAGATTATGGACACAATCATTTATGTATTTTTAATTATAAAAATATGAATTTTGAGGATACTTCAAGCACTCGTGTAAATTTAATGAAGATAAATGTAATTTGATAAGAGAACTTATGTATTTCTTCACTCATGAAAGAACGCAAACGTCTTCTATTAAATGGAATTCGAAAATTGCAAAAACAATAAATAAAAATGGTCATTGGAGCGCAGTGAAAGTATTTAAGAATTCAATGTTAGCTTTTTAAAAATGCAAAGCTCACAATTTACGATAATTAAAGGAAATTTAATGTAAAAATATAAATTTAATTCTTTGTTAAAGGTAAAGAAAAAATATTTATTTGCTTATTTTATTATTGTAAACATTTTTTTTGAAAATATTTTTTTTAATTTTCTTGTCAAAACTGCCCACTCGAAAATCAATTACTGAAAAGATTAGATAAAACAAAAATTTCCGGTAATTTATTTTTCTCTAATTTCAGTTATCGGTTTAGAGAAAATGTCCCAATTACGCTTGGAAATCTATGTTGGAAAACAACGAAGTATTTAGTCGGGGAGGGTCGAACCCAAATAATTTGATTTTAAAAATATTATTAATATTTGTTTGAAAATCTCCAGGATGTGTAAATTAATGATTGTAGGTGGTCGGCTCTCTTGGGCCGGTTTCCCTGACTATTTACTTTGTCTTTCAACTTAAATATCAGATGTATTATTATGACTACCCAAGCAAGGAAATCTGTCGAACGGTTCGGGCAAGCGCGACTCGATTTGATTGACTGGCTTTATTAATTGCTGAAATTTTCCGTGATTCTTTCGGCTAGAATATTCATCAGATCAATTTAAAATATACTAATATTTATTTTTTGTTTGAACGTTTATTTTTTTAAATTTAAACAAAAATATGAATTAATTATAATTACAATTGACGTAAGGATGTTAACGGGATAATCTCCCTTCACGAATGTGCATAATGAATTAAAACTTTAAAATAATTTCAAGATCGGCTATAAGGATAGAAGAAACTGAGATTTGTTTGAGTTTATTGTTGATTTCTATGCAGGCGTGAATGCTATGTACTTTACATACTCCCCCTCCAACGTAAATTAACTTAATATGTCATTTATAATTTGTCAGTAATATATATTTTTTCACACGTTTCCCAAAAATGTTCAACTTTGTCACTTGACATTTTATACATTCTCTAGTCAAGAGGTTTCCAAAATGTCTCCTATTGTCGTAAAATAGAACATTTACAAAAGCATAAAAAACAGCTGTTTGAAAAGTTACATTGAAACTTTCACTTTGATAGTCTTTACTATATAATTAAAATGTGTGTATTTTTAGTTATACAGTCGATTCTTTTTCTATGCGTTTTTAAAGTTATCCAGTTTTTCCCATTCGATCCAGAAAAGGACTAATCTTTGTCAAACCTAAAACATCTAGATATTTTTGAATAGGGAATCATTCAAATCACAAGGTTCTGTTTCAATTTTTTAATATTATTACAAGCAAAAAAAGTTATTAAACTTTATATTTACTATTATGTAACTTTATGTTTTTTCATTTTCTCCGCCAACTTTTAATTTATTTGTATCTTATGGACTTTTAAAAAATTACGGAACGTATATCTATTTATACAACGTAAGTTGTGTCTTTTTTATGCAAGTTTTTATCCGGTTTTCCGAGGAGCGTATCTACCTCATATAAAAAGAATTGACTGTATATATATATATATATATATATATATATCAAAACGACATAAAATGGAAATCGATAACCATTACCATAAAATATACACACTGAAAATCAATTCGTTTAATAAGAAAGATGAATATGATGATTTGATAGTAAAGCTTCAATATTTAATTCCAATTTAGTTGAATTCAACCAAAATCTCTTTGGTGAGTAACTTTAAATCTGATTCGTTTTTTGGTAAGATTTTCATTCACACTAAAACCGTTTTTCGCGAAATACGAAGATATTAAGGCTATCAAAAGCATTCTCATTATATTTATAATGTAGGATAGGTTTCGAATATAACTTTTTGAAGCTAGAATTTATATCATCTTTTATTGAACCTCACCTTGATCACTTCGTTTTTGCTCATTCAAATTAGCTCTTGTAAAATTATAATTTTCATTTCATTGTTAATTTATAAGTCTATTTTAAAAAAGTATTATGTAATTACATAGGTACTATATGTGTTATGAAAATTGATCTATTTGAGAAAAGCCAAAAGTTTTTTTGCGATATTCTTAAATGGAATCTATTGTCGTGAACCCCCATTTACATTTCATCCACAACAATTTTTGTTTTCGCTGACATTGACTTTTTGCAGTTCGGATTCGACCTCAATGAGACGATATAAACCACTTTAGGAATCATTGCTCGAGATCCGAATCCACAAAATAGAATATTTAAAACGTCTTACATTTCCACGACTGTTAAGAGTTAAAAAACCCCAGAAATTCAAGCATCTGTGTCAAGTTTAGCCAGATTGTTTGCCAAAATGTTATCGCTAACTCGACCTTAGCCAACAGACAATGTAGATTTATCTCTAGAAATAAATTTATCAATTGTTGACGAAGAAGATGCTTTATTAGAGATAAGATGCCGTACTGAACAAATGTTTCACAACAAATTTTTTAAAAATGACAAAAGTCTTATGACTAAAAATAACAGGATCAAAAGAAGAGTTTTAGTATACCAAAACTCAAATGATTTCTCAAATGAAAATTATAGTTCTTTATCCCTATCTTTTCTGCGCACATATTTCGATTCTTCAAAATCATACAGAATCAAAAAGAAAACATATTTTTTAAAGTCTTTATTTGGAAAAATCGTCAAGTTTATTTTTTAAAAAGTTTTGATGTCAGTAGCTGCAGGAAAAATACCAGTGACTCGAGAGGATTATCTTGAGAAATAAGATTTTATAACTGATTCTTGACGACAACATAATAAAGGGTTGTGGTGCCCTTTGCTAAGTCTATGTGAGAAATTATATATGACTTAAAATTTTTTTATTGTTTGACTATGAATCCAGTAATGATATCGATGTTTTTTGATATTTAAAAACACACCGATATCATAACTGATTAATAGTCAAACAATAAAATTTTTTTATGTAATTGCAAAATAAAAAGCAATCAGAGGTGAAAACCAGAAAAGGTTCTTGTAATATATAGCAATTAGTGCAACAGATCATTAACCCCCTTACTATATCTCTGCAACCTTATTGTAATTATTTTATTCCTCCAAATAATCATCACGATAAATTCTTTAATGGTCAAAATAAAAATAAATATTTACATTATTTTTAATTAGTACCCGCCAAATTTTCATCTTTATAAAAAATGGGAATAATTAAATAAATTTTATATTTCAGTGCTTATCACCAGCTGATAAAGGATGCTAATAACGATATAAATAATGAGATTAGAGAAAAGAGAAACCAAACGACAGTCAAGTAAGGAAATTAATGATATATTTTTTCTTTTCCAGTCTTTTTATTGGTTTCAAGAATAAAACTTCATTTCTCTCGAATATACATTGATAAAAAAAAATTTAATATTCTTTATGTTAATAATTAAATCGAATGGCGGGTGCTGTCTAATTTTGGACATCTGACAAGTGCTGCAATGGATTTATCAGGCACTTCCAGTCCAGGGAAACGGCTGGCATTAAAGGCATATCAATTTTGCCCTTCACTCTCGATTCTTTTCTAACAACATTTATAAAATAAGTTTATCAATCAATTTTTTCTATGGGAATAAATAATAATCCCATGTATAATATTAAATAAAATCATAATAAATAAAATTAATAATAATAATTAAGAGATTAGTAATAATAATAATAATAATAAAAATAAATCATAATAAATAATCATAATTGAAAAGCGGCAATAAAAATGTTGTATAACATCTCGCTAGAAATAACATTAACAATAACTAAATGCAAATATTGAATATTTAAACAAATTAACTAATAATAATCGAAATCAAATTGTATCAAAAATAAAACCACTTTAATATTTATAAAAAGCATTTTAAATTATTTTTAAAAACTCAAAAATTATTATCTCTATGGGACAGTGGACTGACTTCTAACTACCACTACTACTGCTACTGCTAAAAATAATAATAATAATAATAATAATAATAATAATAATAATAATAATAATAATAATAATAATAATAATAATAATAATAATAATAATAATAATAATAATAATAATAATAATAATTATAATAATAATAATAATAATAATAATAATAATAATAATAATAAAATTGCATCGATTATAGATGTGCAGAGGTGAATTCAGATATTTAATCGAGATTATCCCATGTGGATATATTGATGTAAACGGGGAATTTTGTTGAAAATTTCGATTGATAGAGATATGGAAAAATTTGTCATTGCAGGCTTGATAGGTTTTTCTTAGTCGATTTCTAGACTGATATAAAATGTTTGTCTGGATAATTGAACCGGATTTATGTTTACATTTTCATAGATTTAATGCAGAATAAACATTTTCTTGGCATTCTAATTGACATGTATATTTAGACGATTACAACAATACAGCCACCTCAGCTTGAAGGATTTGGTTTTGCTTGGATCTCTCGGCAGCGGCGGATTTGGTAGAGTGGAATTGGTAAGCCAATATTCTATTTGCACATTTTATCGCCGCATTATTATAGGAGTATTTAAAACAAAAATTATAATAAGAAAAAATTGAAACAAATATCGAGTAAAAATAGAATTTTCTCCTTTAATGAAACCTGAAATTGAAATTTATATATTTTTTGATTTTACTTAAAGTTTTGTTTATAGGAAATGTCAAAAAATCTTGTCCCAGCATTGATACATTAGTTGATTTGTTAGCTGGGTTTCCCTCGGTACCGATATTATTTCTCTGATTTATCGCAGATATTTCACTAAATTAGTTCACAGGAATTAATTAAAATATTTCTTGTGCAATAAAACAAAAAACACATGTCTAGGAGAGACTGAAGATAAACAAAACCCGGGTACCCTTGATATAATTGAAGTGAAATACTTTCAGAATGATTTAAAATTAACAGCTAAAGCGACTCCTCATCAGCTAGAGGGATGGTCAGTTTTCAAGAATCCTGCCAACAGTTTCATAGAAATATAAAATTTCTCAGAAAGTATTTCTAAAATATTAAGCACTTCTCTAATAAATAAATTGTGTCGTATTCAATAGAAAAAGTCGATTTTTAGAAAGCAATGAAAGAAAAATCTCATGTTATCGATTATAAATAAAAGTTATGATGATATTAGAATTTAACCAATCAAGTATAATCTCATGTTAAATAATTGAATGAATGACAGGCTAGAAAATTATCAGCATGTATACCATTTTTTGGCATAGTTATGTATAGGAATACTATTACAGACAAACATCGGAATAACTAAGTTGCGAATCAACATTCTTATGATAGGTGTTATTATAAATTTGTTTAATGCATCAGGGGATTTTTAACCGGTTAAAGATGGTAAAAAAACTAATTTATAAACTAGTTATCCCGTTCTTTGAATATCATAATCAACAATCAAAAAAGCTGCGTATGTAATTTAAAACTGCATTTACAGTCACAATATAAAAACTTGCCATCTTGTTGGCTTTTCTTCTCGGACTTTTATTTTGAATTTTCCCACAATTGATATCGTATATGTTTCATGTTATATTCTTTTCATTATATTCTTATTTTTATATCCAATTTAGGGGATTTAATTATAGTTCTTTCGTGTGTTAATATAATCCTTTTTCATTAGTGTTGCATTTCATCACCATGATGAATTTCAACTTGAAAATGGTAGACTTTACTTAACTCTAATATTATTTACTAAGTTCTATTTATTTTATTAAAACATTTGTAACATGTTTGTAAAGTGTTTTATTATTTCGCAAAGTGTAACTAATCGTATTTTTTTTTTGAAATTTAAATTAATTTGGTGCGGTTGCATGTATATATTTTTTAGACTTATTAAAACAATTTTAAAATTTCCTAGTTCTAGGCCAACAACTATAAAAAAAAATTTATAAAAATATCCATTAATATTTAAACAATGTTAAATGCCTGGGGCACCAAATCTTTAGGGTACCATAAATATTTTTCCCCTTAAAATTTCAAAACCTTTAATGTTTTCGATTCGCATTATTCATGTACTTGGATTGGTTCAGAGGGCGATAATTGTGTTATTTGACATGTTTGACAAAATACTTTATTGATTTCATTTGTTTTTTGTTATTGTTTATTTTGTTGTTGTTGTTGTGTTGAGTTTTTTTCTGTTGGCAGCATTATATTTTATAAAAAATCAATACTTTTTTTTAAATAAGTAATAATTATTTTTTTTACATTTGCAAATTTTTATGTTAAAACTAAATAATATATTCTTTGCGTGGACTAACTAATGAACCTGGTGCCAAGAATCGGAAAACTGTAATCTAACTTTTATAATATAACTTTATTTGCACAACATGCACATTGCAATTGCAAAAATATATTAATACAATTTACCGAGTGTAAACGTCTAAGTTTATCATAGAAAATAGGAAGCCCCGTAAATATATATTGCCTAGGGCCCCACAATGTCTAACGTGCCACTGGTTCTTTGCCTTTTAGAATTTATACTGAATATTCCCGTTAAAATAAGTCATTTAAGAATGATTTTTAAATCAAGTTCTGGCAATTAAAATGATCTGATTTTTTAAACCCATCCCTAACAAATTATAAAAGCGTCTATAGAGAACATAGGTACATACATTAAGGGGCGGGCATATTATATTAAACATTAATATATTTTTTTACAGAACAACTGTGTTATTTTTTGTAAGTAGTATGAAAAAACTATTCAAAAATTTGTGAAAGATTTTGGGAAAAAATTACAGGAATCATAAAATTTATTTGATTGACAACCTCTTTAGAGATTATAGAGATTGTCAAAAATATTTAAAAATTTCTTTCGGATAATTATTTTATTTTTTTAGTTGACCTCTTCACAGTGAAATTTTTAAATTAACAAAAATGATTTAACTTTTCATTATGTTTGTCAGCGGTTTGCTATTGGGAGATTCGGTAATGAATAATTTTTCATATGATTTTAATTTTTTTATTGGGAAAAATTTTAATTGTAAAAAAATTCAAACCGACACGACTGTCCAAAATCCTTGAAGTGGTTGAGTAGGATAAGCAATACTTCTCTCTAAAGCGCTTAAAATTTAAAACAATTCTCAGAATTAATTGTCAAAGAACTGTGAAGTATAATATTTTACCAGAAATCAGAACGTTTACGAATGTAAATAAATTTCCACTGGGTATCTGGGCTATGTTTAATGCCAATGGAACTATTTTACTCCATAATTATGGACTTGAACCCCAGAAACTTGAGCTTGCAAAGGTTTTTATTGCAAATTTTCTATCAAACAATCCAGCTGCTATTTTGAATGCTTCGAGAGATTTTAAAATGGTCTTTGAAATATGAAATAACCTGAAGTGGTGTAGTCCAAACTTTATTTAGGTGGAAGCAAAAAGGATATTAAAAATATGATAATAATTCTCAATTTGGATAATTAAATTTTTTAGTTAGTCATTTTTTATTCATTTATTCTTGCAAGAATTTCAATGCGAAAGTATTTTTATGGACTTGAAAAAATCATTTGAAAAAGACTGATTTAATGAGTGCATTTCTTGATATGAGGATATTTGAGTTATCATTATTGTTTTTTTCGTCAGATTTTATTTACATTTTAACACATATATTAGTATGGAGAAGTGAGCTATCTGGAACAGAGAATTCTGGTTGGCTGAATCACAGCGTGACTCATTCGATACGCCGTGAGCCATCAAACCTTTTGATACATAGTAATGAGTCATACGGTGAGTCATTTAGTTTATATAACAAAGGCAATGAGTCACCAAAGAATATTTTTTTGAACATCTTCTCGGCTCGGTTCAAAAAAATTTTTATGATAGGAATTGACATATTTAGTTTTTGTCTTTTAACGGTTATTGTTATTATGTAGAATTCCTGTTACTTAGTAAAATTATTGATAGGTAACTAACATTGTTAGATGACTAATAATTATTGTATAGAAACATGCATATTTTAATATTTATTATTTTTTACAGTAAAATATGAATAAAATCAATACAAACTTTGTAGTAACCAGTGAAAATCCAAATAGTTGACTAGTTTTGATTTTTTGGCCGTGATCAGTACTATACAAGAGACGCGAAGATTTCTCTTCGCTCCAGATAAGTATTCAACAAAGCTGAATCAACTCGATTGTTTACTTTTCCTGGTATACTGGAAATCACATCAAATCTATAATGCTTAGGACAACAGGAAATTCGTAAAAATTGGTAAACATTTCGTATGACCCTCATATTCGCGTATTTGTATTACCAATGACACAAAAACTGTCTTTTGCTTTTTTTTATTTTATACAGTGATTTAGAATGTTACTTGACTGGCATTAAAATAAAATTTGCAAAAGTATTTTGAATTTCTCACGTCTCCTGAATAGTACTGATAAGAGCCAAAAGCTCAAAAAAATCAATTTACTCAAGATCACTGCATTTTCATACACTGATTATAAAAGAAAAAAGAACATAAACATTATCATTAATGAACTTAATACACATCAAAACGATACAATTAAAATTGGAATTATTTTCCAGTAGTTCCAGAAAATGAAAATAATATCGCTATACATATTAATTTTATATTTTAATAATAAATATTTACAACATTCAATTTGATACTCTGATTCTTAGAAATTTTATGTAAAATATATATTGTTTAAATTTACACTGTATTTTTGGAAAAAATATTAATTACAAAAGATGACCTTCTTTGAAAATAATGCTTAACATGAAATTTCCTTCTGGATAACCACAAAATATTATTAATAGAAATTGAAAATACCAAGAGTTGGAAATGTCACATAATAGATTGTAAGAAACCTATTGAAAATTTACATTATGACATAAACGATGTTCAAATTCCACCGTGTTCAGTAACTGTTAATATTGAACAAACAATTAATTTACATCATTTATTAATAAAAACCGAATGCTTATATGAACCGTAAATATTTCCAGGTTAAGACTTGAAAAATATAATCCATTGTGTGTAAATGTGTTTTCCAGTAGGAAATCGATTATGCTCGGTTAGGAAACGTAAAATTATGATTCATTTATATGTAAAACTGTAGATAATCTACAAAATATGATTGTTAGTTCAAAAATGTTGTGAAATTCTCTAAAAGTATTGATTAACAATAAACCTAAATATAATTTTGTAGAGAATCTAATGCCGAGTTCCGCGATATAAAAATTATTTTGATAGTTAGTTTTAGCTGCATGTTAAAAAGAAAATATAAATAATCAATAATTTTGAAAGTATTATGGAGTCATCTTGCAAAGCGTTTTGCTACAATAAATAGTTTGACAATTATTTCACCTGCATGTTGAGAGGTGTAACAATAGAAAATCAACACTTTTTAAATAAATTTTTGTATCACTTTGTAGAGAATTGAATGGCGAGTCCAATGATATAAAATATTATTTTGAAAATAATCATGGTTGACTGAAAAATTAAAAATATTGATAATCAATATTTTTTGAAGAGTTTCTAACCAAGTTGTTAGGCACAAGTTTTGGAGTCAAATAAGATATAGATGTTAAAAATATTATTTAGTAAATAATTAGAAATTAAAAAAAAATAGAGATCGATAACCAAGTGCCAAGCGAGTATCAACAAAAACTTAATAACAATTGTATTTAAAAATATTTTTGAATATTTTTCCTTTGATTACCCACCTGTTCACTTAAAAAGTAATAATAAAAAATTAAAAGCAATACTGTTATGTGATAACCTTCAAGTTTCATCTAAAATCTGAGCAATAACAAATGTAAACATAATATATACTCTATCGTACAATTTTGCACTGAAAAATCAATATTAATATTTAGGCTTATAAAAAGTAAATGTCACTATATTAACAAATTCACAAAAATTACTTTTTTCTCGATTAAATCGCTATACGGGGAAGGTGCTCGCTAAGTTAGAAAACTTTGAAGGAAGGGAAGAAATTTAAAATTTTATTTTTAACTCAAATTTAGTTTAAAAGAATAATACTACTGTAGAGATGATAGCAGACCACAGAATAAAGAATTTGGCTGAATCATAATATTCCAAAAATTCAAGTTTTAGAGTTTTTTTCTGCAATTTTAAAAATATTTTTTAATTTCTTTTAAATTTAAAATTTTTTTATAAATATTTTTAACAAGTTATTATGTTCCAAAGCGGAAAGAATCTTCTATAAATTAATATCTTATGCAATACAAAGTTATTTAAAATTATAAAGATATTTAAATTTTAAATTTTAAAAATCTTTTTATCGAAATTCCATCAGACAGAATTATGTATCCTTTGCCAGAGGCAGAAAATCCCTACTAAATAACGAATGACAATGACAAGTATTTTTCACAATAAACTTGAAAAAAAGTTAAATAAATCCTTAAATGGTGTATTTAATATTTTATCATTCATTTACATTGTATATGTTTTATAATTTTAACTATTTCAAATTTTATTTTAAAAAACCAAATATAAAAATTTGGTAACTCTTATCATTAAAAAAACCTTTTCATTGTTCCGAAAATAACTTAGTTTTCAAAAAAAATATTCCTCAAAGGCTCATTTTCTTTGTTTTATATACTTAATGACTCATCACTATTTATCAAAGTTCCTATCGACTAATGACTTATCGAATGAGCCATGCTTTTATCCAGCCAATCAGAACACTCTGTGGCTCATATTTATCAATTCCAATTTATTTACATTTGGTTGTGAGCTCATCAATCCTCAATGAATTAAAAATATAATTAGTTAGTTTAATGTTAAAAAATGTAAACGATTTATACTTCGTTAATAAATTTAAAGCGAATGTGTATTAATTTATGTTGTTATTTTGTAAGGTAAAATTGGTTGCCATTCGAAAAGGATAAATTTGAGATTTAAATTTAAGAATATTTTATTAAAAAGAAACAATCAAAATAAAGAAGATGAAAAATAGACAGAATGGATAAGAAAAGCTCACCGGATTATCCGAGAGTGCATGAGGCTAAGGGAAACTATTTGCAAATTATTTATATAAAATGAAGACATAAAAAATAAATACCTTATAGTAAGTCATTCAGTGAAAATACCAACTCTGTACAGGCCAATGAAAGCACAAATTATTTATCTCATGGGTAAATTTCCCCATTTGCCTAGCTTTAAATTGAACATAAATAATTGTGACATTAATAGTATCTGAGAGGATTTGACTTATAATACTCCAAAACGCCTGAGTCTCAAGAAGGTCCACTAAATTGTTCCCAACTTTTGGACCGCGGAAGGACTAGTAGAGCTTGAGTATTGTAACACAAACAATTTTGAAAGAAAGATCGTATTTAATTGAATTCCTTGTATAAATTAGAAACCATTAATAATGTTGATAGGAAAATGTTTTCCATTATGTGATGCGAAACGATTATGCTTTTGAAATGTGACGTGAGGAAGGTTCGGATCAACTGCCTTAAAAGACTGAGTAAAAGGTGAAAAGATTTGGAAATTACTTCGACTAAAAAGAAATTTTCATAAATTTAATTGCTTTGAATTATTTCGGTTATATTTATTTTGAATTAATATTTTTCAGGTTCGAATAAACAAAGACGATTCAAAAACTTTCGCATTGAAACAAATGAGGAAAACTCGAATAGTAGAGGCTAAGCAACAAGATCATGTTATGCACGAAAGGAATATTTTATTGCAAGTTGATTCAGATTTCATTGTGAGGTTGATTATTATTATTATTATTATTATTATTATTATTATTATTATTATTATTATTATTATTATTATTATTATTATTATTATTATTATTATTATTATTATTATTATTATTATTATTATTATTATTATTATTATTATTATTATTATTATTATTATTATTATTATTATTATTATATTATTATTATTATTATTATTATTATTATTATTATTATTATTATTATTATTATTATTATTATATTATTATTATTATTATTATTATTATTATTATTATTATTATTATTATTATTATTATTATTATTATTATTATTATTATTATTATTATTATTATTATTATTATTATTATTATTATTATTATTATTATTATTATTATTATTATTATTATTTTATTGAAATGAAATTGTTGCGATCACTGATGTAAAATAAAACGATCATTTTAATTTTAGGCTTTACAGAACATTTAAAGATAGAAAATATCTTTACATGATGATGGAAGTCTGTTTAGGTGGTGAGCTGTGGAGCATTTTGAGAGAAAAGTAAGTCTTTATACAATGCTTCATTAATAAACCGAATAATGTAGTGATTTTTTGAATATTCAGTTTCACAGTGAGGCGGCCATGTACGTATGTTTGATGGGACCATAACGAATCACACATGCTTAGCTATTTTAAAGAATTATCTGCTGAAATTTAGAAAACATTTTCAACAGAAATATCTGTTTTAAACTGAACGTTTATTTTTAACTTACATTTTTCTTAGAAGGTAAATTTGACATAAAGATCTGATTCAAAGATCCTATAAGAATTAAGTTGGTATTTATCCCCCTCCTCCCCATAAATTTATGGAAACTGCATAAATTTCTCAAATAGCGATTGTTCGGTTGATAATGCTTTCCTTATTGTCTTTTACATTACATTTTCTTATTTCGCTAAAGCAAATGTGAATTCATCATAATAAACCAAATCCTGATTAAGCAAAGACAGAAATTATATGCAATTAAATTACACTTTGAACCAAATAATTAATAATTATTTCAATTAAATTAATTTAATTTGATTACAGTAATTAAAACGATTAAAATATAATATATATTTTTAATTCTAATTTTTCAAAGAGCTTAACATATCTTATTTAGAAATAATTTAAAAATGGATATGCGTTTATATAATATGCGATAATAATTGTTTATCAATAAAATAAATAATAATAATAATAATAATAATAATAATAATAATAATAATAATAATAATAATAATAATAATCATAATAATAATAATAATAATAATAATAATAATAATAATAATAATAATAATAATAATAATAATAATAATAATAATAATAATAATAATAATAATAATAATAATAATAATAATAATAATAATAATAATAAAAAAAAAAAAAAAAAAAAAAAAAAAAAAAAAAAAAAAAAAAAAAAAAAAAAAAAAAAAAAAAAAAAAAAAAAAAAAAAAAAAAAAAAAAAAAAAAAAAAAAAAAAAAAAAAAAAAAAAAAAAAAAAAAAAAAAAATAATAATAATAATAATAATAATAATAATAATAATAATAATAATAATCATAATAATAATAATAATAATAATAATAATAATAATAATAATAATAATAGTAATAATAATAATATATCTAGAAATCGTTTCAATGATTTGGAAGCGCAATTTTTCTCCGGATGTGTTATTGCGGCATTAAGTTACCTTCATAGCCGGCAAATAGTATATCGAGATTTAAAACCAGAAAACTTATTGTTGGATCACAGGGGTTACTGCAAATTGGTATGTGTAAAATAAACACATGGATCTATCTTTACCTTAAATAAAACTAAATTTAGACTGATTTTGGATTCGCTAAAAGAATTGGGTCTGGCCGGAGAACATGGACATTTTGTGGAACACCTGATTACGTGGCTCCAGAAATCATTCTATATTCTGGTCACGATGTAGCAGCAGACTTTTGGTCTCTGGGAATTCTAATTTATGAACTTCTTTCAGGCAGGTATGTCAGTTGTTATTGAATTTTCTAAACATTGACCTTAATTAATAGTGAATTGAAGTTGGACATTTTTTATATTAAATTAATGCAAACATTTATAAAATATGATTAAAAAAATTAATAATTTGTTTGAATATATAAATTAAAATTATGTTGTTTGTTTGTCTTTTACTTGATGACGAGAGTGAATCTGTCAAAATATATCATTAAACGTGTGCTTGAATAGCGCTTTCTTGTAATTTATCATTTTCATATTTATTTAATTACTTAACTAAGAATAATTTTTTAGGAATACAAATTTCAAAAGACGATATTTTCTTTAAGTAAATAAATAAATTGTTGAAAGAGAACTTGTTTAACTATTTGTAAACTTTGAAATTTTCTTTGCGTTGTTTATTCTTATTGACTTTCAGTTTCCCATCTTTACTTGTTCTTGTTTCCATCGTCGCGTTGATAAGGCAATCATAATCTTTTCTCCGTCCTCTAACCATTCTGACTTCAACTTCTTGTCTTTAAAAATCCATTAAGCTTAACCATTAATTTCATTACATAATAAATTTATTTTGTCGATATTCTATCATTATTTAATAAAAAATTTTCTACTACATTTACACTAGGGATTATATATAAAAGTCACTCAAAATATATAAAAGGTTTATTTTTGGGAAATACTGAAATATTTACAATAAATCTGATAGAAACTGTCTTAATAAATCTTCTAAAGCCGTCTTATCCATTGTGCTCTTTGTGCTTATCACTGGAGTGTCAGCAGATTTGGGTCGTGTCAAGATAATAAATAAATCATTTTTGTTTAAAAGAATCGCACAACATAGGCATTGAATAAAATAAAATAAAGTGCCCTTCCAACATTAATATTATACTACAATATATTTCGACGGACTCACTGTCATCTTCAGGTAACTCCAACTTGAAACTATATTGATTTAAACTGCTTTATTCAAAAAATTTTCTTTCAATTCTTTTTAACACTAGATTTACCAGCATATTTGATATATATAGTTCTACCATATAGAAAACCGTCATTTTGACGGACTCGGTAGTTCTAGGGTTAATAAATGACTGAAAACATATTTTAGAGTGAGAAAATATATTTTTGCATTTATATCATACTTATACTATATTATAAAAAGTACAAAAGTGATTTTAAAACAACGTTACACTGATTTTATCCGCCAACACTACAATATGCATAAAAGTTTTCTCTTATTCTAAAAAGTTGCACAAAAGAAATTTTAAGGCCACTTGGACTCCAAAATATCAACTTTTGATAAAAGCTGTACCGAAACATTTTGTTAAATTTTAATTTAATTTAATCAATTGTCATTGGAAAAATAAAAATAATAAAAATAAAATTTAATTCATCTATTAGTTAAACCTAAATAGTGAAATTAATTATGGGTGAAAAAATAATAAAGTTTTGATATTATGAATTTTTTTATTTGTTTTATTTGTTTTATTTCGACGGTTTTTATTTGCTCATGTCTAAGTGTTATTTTATAATTGTGATTTTGCAATAATAATTTCATGTTGCATGAAAAAATATCTATTTTTATCAATATCTCGTATTTTCACTTTTATAACCCGCAGATTGCATGCGAAAATTACATTCAAAAAGACAGCGTTGCGGAATATACTCGGGTGGGTTCTTAGTTGGCGCTCTTACATTTTACCAAATTTCTGCAGATTTCTTACGCAAAAGATCATGATTGTGTTCGGATCTCGTTTATAAAATGGGTGTAATGCCTCATACATTGGAGAAACTTCCCGTCATCTCTGTAATCAATTTTTTGAACACAGTCGAAAGAAAGATTGATCAATTTTAGTTAACACAATAAGGACTATGTGAAAAAAATATGGAAGTCTTACTTCAAAATTTTATTAAGAATTTTTATAATTATTAGGAATCAGTGATAAGTGAAGCGTTGTTGATAAGGTCATTGAATGGGAAAATTAATTTACAAAATGCTGTGAACAGTTGTGTTTTTTATGTTTTTAAATAATTAAGATATTAAATTATGAGTATGTTGATTCCAAATGTTTTAATTATT
This sequence comes from Schmidtea mediterranea, assembly GCA_022537955.1. Classification (NCBI taxonomy): domain Eukaryota; kingdom Metazoa; phylum Platyhelminthes; order Tricladida; family Dugesiidae; genus Schmidtea; species Schmidtea mediterranea. The sequence goes on from CM039680.1 coordinate 216,813,792, forward strand.
AATTTAAAAAAAATTTAATTTTTATCTTTAAAATATTTTTACAGATTGCTTGTATAATTAATAATTAAATATTTTTTTAAATTATAATAAAATAAATTTATAGTTAATTATTTTCTAAAATTTTCAAGTGCATTTTTTAAAAATTATATAAATTTAAAAATAATTGTTTAATTAAATTAAATTTTAAAAAAATTTTAAAAATTTGTTTAAAAATCAACATTATGTATAGACTTTTCTATCTTACTTGATGATGGAATGAAAACTGTTAAAATATATCGTAAAGCCTGTGTTTGAATCGAACTTTCTAATTATGTAATTGTATATTATGCATATTTTGTTAATATATAGAAATTATCTTTGAATTTTAGATTTTATGGAATTCGAATGTTTATTTCATAAATCAGTAGCATCCATTATCGAACATTTTATGAATACATAAATCGATCAATATTTTGTTTTATATTTAACCCTTATTACGTTGGAACGAGTCTCGGAGAGTCATTTCTATATATAAAATTTCTATATTTTTTTGTTACACATATATTTTTGTAAGCCTGTTACAGACCCCATGAATTTTAAATAAATGTGAAAATATTATTAACACTAGTAAATCTACTAAAATCCCTTATGAGTCTATGAGTCTATGGGAGTCATCGTATAAGTTAACGTAAGTATATTGACCCAACATAATTAGGGTTAACAATAATTATCAGCACTGGTTTCGTCAAGTGTTTGAATAAGAAATAAAAATATAATGGAAATTGAGAAAAGATCAAGAATGAAGAAGCCGAAATATTTTGCTAAAATGATATAAGAAAATTTCATTGGAAATCAACATTGTTTCTCATTCAATCGAGGACTAATGTTTTGTTTTGTGGATGGGGAGGGAAAATATTAAGGGGTACCGCCAAATTTTAGGATACTAATTGTCCGAGTATTTTTATGATGCTATTTGTCTTTGTTTTCATATTTGTTAGTTATTATTTAGTCCAGCTGGAACACACATATTATACTATAGGATTTTAGCTAAATTTGACACTGACAAATTAGACTTTAATAAATTTCAATAATAAGAACAAATTTTAATTATTTTTTTAGACCGCCTTTCATTGCGTCAACTATTTCAAAAACATACGACCTTGTTTTAATCGGCATAGACACAATTGAATTTCCTCGATACATATCAAAAGAGGCACAAAATCTTATCAAAAAGTTATGCAGGTAATTTAAATAATTAACTTTTAACCAACTAAAACTGTAATGATCAAGATCAAATCCGTCGGAAAGGTTGGGTTATGGAGTCGAGGGTTTAATAAAATGTTTCAAACATTCATGGTTTTCAAATTTTAAAGCCGATGAACTTTTGGATCAAACTATGAATCCTCCAATTATACCTCAGGTTGATATTATTATTATTATTATTATTATTATTATTATTATTATTATTATTATTATTATTATTATTATTATTATTATTATTATTATTATTATTATTATTATTATTATTATTTTTTATTATTATTATTATTATTATTATTATTATTATTATTATTATTATTATTATTATTATTATTATTATTATTATTATTATTATTATTATTATTATTATTATTATTATTATTATTATTATTATTATTATTATTATTATTATTATTATTATTATTATTATTATTATTATTATTATTATTATTATTATTATTATTATTATTATTATTATTATTATTATTATTATATTATTATTATTATTATTATATTATTATTATTATTATTATTATTATTATTATTATTATATTATTATTATTATTATTATTATTATTATTATTATTATTATTATTATTATTATTATTATTATTATTATTATTATTATTATTATTATTATTATTATATTATTATTATTATTATTATTATTATTATTATTATTATTATTATTATTATTATTATTATTATTATTATTATTATTATTATTATTATTATTATTATTATTATTATTATTATTATTATTATTATTATTATTATTATTATTATTATTATTATTATCGTTATTATTATTATTATCGTTATTATTATTATTATCGTTATTATTATTATTATCGTTATTATTATTATTATCGTTATTATTATTATTATCGTTATTATTTTTAAATAGGTTGGATCTCCAACAGATCGTGGAAATTTTGGAAACGTAAAACCGGAATCAGACGATGAGCCTGATGATGATGTGAGCGGGTGGGACCGAGATTTTTGAATCTTTTATATTTCTCCTGATCGTACAAGATTACAACGATTCCCTGATTATATTTTTTTTAATAATTGTTTACAGTTTGTTTTGTGAAACAAAATCGTATCCGTTGTTGATAAAACGATTTTTTTTTAATTATATCGAAATAATTTAGAATTTACAAAATATTTAATGAAGCTGACGGCCAAATAATATAAATATTTCTCATTTTATGAAAAAATTTTTTTTAATAAAATGAGAAAAATTTATTTAATTTCCTAAATTTAACTGAGAAGTGGACTGAATGGGCTCAATGTTTCCTGTGAAATAAGACGAACCAGCTTAAGTCAGATTTTGAGGAGCAAGATGGCATCAAATCTCACTTAGACGAAAAATCAGCCAATTATTAACTATTTTTTATAGTTATTTTGAGGTCTGATATTACTTCTATCTGTTCTTTTATTTAGACTAACCAACTACTTGCATCTCTCCAGCAATTCTGGTCTCTTTCCGTTTTTCTGTCATTTCTGGTCAAAGTCATTTGTATATTTTTATATTTCAACAGTCTACTTCCAACTGGGTTTATTTCTCTGGATTCATATTTTGGACCGTTGATTTTTGTCGTTCCTAAATGTATTATTTTTCTTTTCCATTCCGTCTCTTTAGTTCTCTGATTATTTTTTTTTTCGTAATTGGTTTTTATATATATGCTGCCTTTCGGCCTAAATATGCGAGCTTGTCTCAGCACTTATCAATATTCGTTTTTATTCATCACACGCAAATCTGCAACGCCGATGAGATTACCAGCGTTGCCTCGTAATACTCTTTGTAAATGAGATGTGCTCCCGGTATATGTGATAGCATGCGATCACCGCATTCGGGCATGCTATCCTGGCCAGAGATATGATCTCGGTCTTAGTTAACCCGATTTTGGAAAGAGGGGCATTGTTCATCTTGCCCCATGTGCCCAGGCATCCAATCACTATAGCATATATAGTGGCCGTTTAATTAAATTCTTTTCCAATCTTAATGGCTAAGTCTTTGTATTTAACATAGTTGTCTTCCCGCGCTTTTTCAAAGCCTTCAACTGAGTCATATGGCACTTTTAGGTCCAGGACATGTATATCCTTATTCCTCTTAGACCTAGTTACCATGTCAGGTTTCAGCTTTGTTTGAATTGAGATATATTTGGGAGATTTTTCCACATCAATCTCAAATCCAATTTTCTCTAGGAAGGCAACTATGCTTACTAGCACATTTTCATGCTTAACTCTTATAGCATTTGGTTTGGCACGGCAGTGATTGAACACATGTGCCTGAGTCTCCTCGTCAAGATGGCAAAGTCTACTTTTTGTGCCAATGTTATATTTGAGACGATACGCATTATAATTAAGATTCAAAAGGTTATTTCTCGCACGTACCAAGAAGTAGTACTGTGCATCATTAAGGGTGTCACTTGCTATTAGGTATTTAGCAGTGATACTATCTTCAATAGTAGCCGAAATGTGTCCCTGCACTCTCATTTTGCACCATTGCTCAGCATAGTAAAGACCCACGAAGTCGTGGAGTTCTTTGAAAAGTGTGCTGAGGTTTTGGTGGTTTATATAAGAGGTGCGCTTTTTGTAGGTCATCTCAAGTGAGAAATTATCCTCCACATATTTTAGGGTTACGCATACACAGAACTTTCTTTTAAGAGCAAGCGCGACTTTTGGAATTTTACAAAGAAGGAGGTGTTGGGGAATGCCTTGTTAACCTCGCAATTAATCCATTTAAGCCCCGCTTCAAAGTTTTTACTTCCTCTAGAGTGAGCTAGTTCTGTTATTAACATTTTTCTGAAGCTGAGGTTGGACGAGTGAAACAGTCTTGTTATTCCGGTAATGCTTTGGATTAAATATTCATCAATAGCAGCGGTTATACCAAGTCCTCCCAGCTTGCAGTGTGTGTAAGGAAAGTAGTTGTTTACGGCCTGGAATTTGTCTTCAATCATGGTCTTTAGTAGTCCCTTGATTTTCTGATCAAAGCCCAGCTGTTTTTCCCGATCTTGTGTAACTCTATTCCTATCACAGTCGAGGATTCTATGACCTATCACGCAATTACGCAAGGAGAAGATAAGCTTAGAATGGATGAAGGTCTTGTAAGCGTTCAGCTTTTGCGACGGATGCAGGTATGATTTAAATAGAGATATGGTTAGTGCCAGTGCGGAATCAAGGCGTCCATCGATATCTTGATTTCGTTTGTAAGAGAAATAGTTCCTGAATAGTTCCCTCCAGGTAACGATTTTCTCTCAATCAAACCCATAGAGTGTTTTATTTGTAAATCTTTGAGCTTTTGAATCGACCCTTCCTTCTATCTGTGTTGTTATTTTCTCTTCAGTCTAATGAGTAAGGAAGCAGGTTGCTTTTTCAGACATTTTTGAAAGAAAATTTTCAACGATATATTCGTCAGCCGAACTGTCATTGATTCCAATATTCCTAAAAACCCTTCAATATCTTTTGACTCATTCTCTCGAAATGGCTTGAATCGATCGATCACCGCTTGCATATATATCTATCTTTATCTCCATACCTTTTTTTAAATTTTTCCTTTGCTGTTTGATATGACATAGAAGAATATTCAAGAATGTCAATCATTTTCATTGGCTGGCCTCAGAAATAGTTTCCTAGGTGTAACAAATATTCATCATCTCTTCCATCAACATCGTCGATTACTGTTTGAAAGCTGTGAACCAATTTCAGCGTTCTTTTGCTTGTCCCTCAAATAACGGAATGGTCAGTCATTGTCGATTTCCTAAACATATTTTAGTAACTTTTTTCTCCTCTGTCTCACTAACTGACATATCTTGCAGAACTTTCGACTTTGGTTTCAAGGAACTTTTTAATTAATTTCGATTAATTTTCTATATTCCCTTATCTTGTATTTGGGATTTCTCTTTCTCCGCTGGCTCATTTGACTTGACTCCCAAAAAAAGCAATTTTTTTGCCATACTCTAAAACCTTAATACCGCTATCCACAGAAGTAATTGTTTTACCGGAACAGCCGCTTTTTAAAAAAAGTGATGAGGTCCATAGCAGCACTCTTTAAAATACTCCCATCCCTTGTCATTTGCGCGAGTAAAGGCCTTGCCTACGATCAACCGAAATTGACCAGCCTGATTCCAGATATGGATAAATTGATTACATGTGGTACAATTATCCCTCGATAAAGTATCAGTATTTGCATAATATTCCACTTTTAGGTATTCCAGCTTTATTTCCAATCCATTTAAGTAGTGTCTTAGTAGAATGTCTAAAACGGAAGAAATGAACGGGGAAAATCAGGGAAATGGTAAAAAGACAAAGCACCGATGAAGTTTTAAAAGAGATATTCATTAATTTTTGTGAACCGTTTAATAAAACAATAGACGGCAAACAAAATATTTTGGCAATTATTGATCAATTTAGCATACACATTTCACTGACAGCACTGGCACATCGAGGTGAAAAGACTAAAATTTTTAGAGAAAAATGGTTATTGAAATTTGGAGCTACTAAGACAGTTCATTTAGAAAATACAAATGGGTTAGCAATGGCACAATTTATAATAACCATTACAGAAAATGTTTAATTTATGTTAAATGTAACAAAAAATCAGACAACGGGATTATCACCGTCAAAAATAGTGTTTGGTCGGACCATATGCCCCTAGTGAACCTAAACAGAAAATCTTGATTTAGAAAGTATTAATATAGAAGAAAAGATGGATGTTATCAAGGACTGTATGAAATTATATAGCTGATTCATGAAAGAAGTTAAAAACTGAGAGATAAATGAAAATGAATTTATTCAAAATCTGCAATGATTAATGGTTTTTAAAAGGAGGGGATGTAAGGAAGGATAATTAGCGAATATTGTACAATTAATTAAATTAATCTATTATATAATACATGTCAAAATTGTAGTTTTGAGATCAGAGGTTGGTTATCTTTGATGATTGTGTTTAAATGTTGGTATATTTGTTTATCCTAAGTGTTTAGAAAACAAATAAATTCTTTTGTAAATGTTACTCAACAAAGAGCTATAAAACAGTGTGTTGGAGAATAAATATTTGTTGTCAGAATAAATATTGTGCACTTATGGCTCTTTGAAAATCCTGATTTTGAGGAAATATATAAATTTAGAACCCACAGTAAAAGTAGTACAATATGTATTATTACCTTTTAAATATGGTGAAAATATATTATGGTTGTTTTAATGGGAGTTTTATAATAAAGTTTTATCACTTAAAAATTGGAATACATCGAAGTGCTGAAATGGTTTCTCCTTTCAGTTGTCCGTATGAAAATAGACCACCTACCGAATGTATGGAAAGCATCTCAGAAATTGGTGTGTACTTGTAAAAATAGATATGAATTATAATTGGAAATAAATTTAATAAGAGTAGGTAAAAACAAATATAGTATAGCAATTACATAATAACTGAAAAATAACAAATAGAATATATTTCAAAAAATTACATAATTAAATACAAAATGAGCATAAAAGTAAATGCAATTCTCATTCATAAAAATAGCGCGAATCTACTGTCAATAAACAGTAATAAATACAAAAATTAAAATAATCATCTAAAAATACATGAAATGTCTATAAAGTGATTATTGAAAAATGAATGACAAGTTGGGAGTATAAGTAATAAATTTGAAAAATTTTCAAAAATAAAATTCATAATATTAATAAAATTATAGTCCCAACTTATTAAAAATAAAATAAATTAAAGACGAAGCCCATTTTAATTTTAAATCATTTAAAAATAAAACACCGTCATCACCAAAATCATTTTTTCCTCATTTTAATAACTCCAATGAAGCAGTTTAAAAATAATGATATCAATAGTGATGAGATGTTCATAATAAACTGAAACATGTTTCAAAATACAAAACATAACCCAATAAATCATAATAAGTAAGCAGACAAACACCCACACGCAAGAGCCGATGAAATTTTTCTTTAAAAATAATCAATAAACTCAGCGCCTCGAGTGCACACATGTCTGTTCAGCGTATAGAATGATCGATAACAGTCGGGCAATTGAAAAATATTGATTGAATAAAGCACAAAATAGATAAATCTCTAGATAAAGTACAGAATGCACAACCGTCCAATCGAACAATTCTCGACAACCAATCAACGCCAATTATGAAATACAGACTCGCACACATACACATTCATGTTAAAGACAAAAGTAGAATATTATAATTCATTCGGTTGACGAAATCAAATTCTGCGACGATCACCATCACATTTGCCCTGCTTTCAGCGCCTCATATCGGTCATCCGTCTTTTCGGCTTCGCAAAATTACTGTTAATAAGCAGTTTAGCTTTAGTAACTGCATTCGCGCTTTCTTCTGTCGTTTTCTTCAACCGTTCTGATATCTGTTTCAATCTGATGTCCTGATCCCGCTGGTTGCGCAAGTACGCCTCTCGCCAGGTTTCCCCGTCGCGGCGATTGGCGCATTTGTGATTTTTTTTGAATAATTTCTCCCAGAAAATTTCCGTTTTTCTTTGGATTTTCTAAAAATAAAATTCATTATAATGCCGATGAGAAGTCGCGATAGCAAAAACGGAACAGAATTATGGAACAATCATTACCCGACTGTCTGCATCGAATGCCAACAATTTCTCGTAGCTGAATTGAGCAATTTCTGTTTCTAGAACTCCATTAATCGTTCTGAGGTTTTCTTCGACTTCGGGTTTCATTCCATCATTTCTACTTTTTGGGGTCCAGATTTTTCGTTCCGATGAGTATTTAGTTGTGCAATCGACATCTTCTTTCACTACATTGATATGGCTGTCTTTCTTTTGGAATATTATGTCGGTTCTGTTGTAGACCGATTGCTCATCCATGTCGGAATTCGAGAGAGATGAATTTAATGCCGGACAATTTGTTAGGTCAGCCGGAATGAAATTGGTTAAATTTTTCTTTTTGTTTTCGATTTGAACAGAAACAGTTTCGGATTTTCGTTTTCTGGAATTTATTTCTACGGGTTTGTTCATTGCGCTACCTATTATAAAATCTTCAAAAGAGGTGCCTGATTTCATTTCTGATTTTCTGGATTTATGCTTATTAATTTCTGGTTTTATGTTGTTATTAAATGTCGTCTTTGAAATGGATGGTTTTTTCTGATCATAATAGACCGGCTTCTCATCTTTGAATTCTTTTTTTACATTTCCATTATTCAGTTCTGATTTAATGACTCTTTTCTGATTCTTATTTTCATTTATTGGAACTAAAAATCCTAATGGTGCATTTGAAGGTTTGGAATTGTTAGGTTTTTTGGAATTAATTTGCTCTTGTGCAGACTCTAGATAATTAATATAGTCCTTATCACTGTCACTACTGCTATCACTTTTAGACTGTATTTCTTTTATAGATTTGTTCGGTATTTTACTTTTATTCGATTCACATTCATTATCAGAAGATTCTTCATTGCTAGAATATTTAGTTGGTTTATTTAAATTATTTTTGTTTAATTTCTTTTGGTTTTTAGATAACATTTCTATGAATTCTTCACAGTCTGAAGAATCATCATCACTGCTATTAGTAACTCGAGTTTTACTGATTTTTCGAATTTCAATTTCTTTCGATAATTTATTATTTTTTGAATGATTCAACGGAATAGGATTTTCTTCTTCACTGCTAGATATTGATCTTCTATTATTATTTGATAATTTCGAATTGTAATTTTCATCAGTTGATGAATTAGTTGAAGAGTCGTTAGATTTATTATAATTTGATTTTGGCTTTTGCTTGTGGTTTTCAACCATTACCGATTTAGTTTGATAATTTTTACTCCTATTATCTCTTTCATTACAACCTTCAGATTGACTATCTGAAGTCGGTTCTAAGATGTTTTGTTTATTAGGAATTTTTGAATTATTTACGAATTGAGTTTTGGTCGATTTTATATTTTTATCATTTTGAGAATGTTCATTATCATTATTTTTCTTTTTTACATCATTAACATGGATGGTTTTGTATAACATCTCTTTCCATTCCTTTATTATATTCTCAGCTAGTATTCCTGGTTTCCCTTCAAGTTTAGTACATTTTTTAACTATTTTACCTAAATTAGTAATTCGTATATCTTCTACAGAAACTTCCATTTCTCTAAGTGCTTTAAGAGTTCTGTATTTCTAAAAATTATTTTAAAAAATTACGATTAATCTAATCAGTAATAATAATTATTCTTGAATAATTAAAATTAATTATTACTTTATCCACTGGTACATCTGGAGAAATTAACTTTTCACAAAATTGTTGAAGAATCTTAATTAAAGTACTCATAACTAAAATATAAATATCAAAGCATTTTAAAACAAATTTTCAACACATAAACATTATCATAATTAAAATTTCAAGGAATAAAAATTTCTATGGTTAATTGAGACGCAGTTAAAAATGTTAACATTATTCGTTTTATAAAATTAGTTTTTCATTAAACTTAAATGTAAAAGTTAAAAGTATTAAATCTTTTGAAATTCATATTTTTTCAATTAAAATTTAATTTTTTACTAATTATTCATATTTACTTAGAAGAAACCCATTTTAAATTATTCTATTGTGTCATGCTTTGAAATGCTAGTTTAAATCGTTGTTTTTTCCTTATTTTATTGCATAATTGTGAAAGTTCCGCAATATTTGAATAACCACAAAAGGATTTTGAATATTTTTTGTAAAATCAATAAAATATTTAAAAAGCTTACATGAAAAAAATTATGTGCAAATAAAAAATCAGTAAAATTATTAAGGAATTATTCAAGAAAATAATACCATTAAATATCTGAAAAAAAAATTTTAAAAATGTAATTATTTTCAAATATTTTCAAATTGATTATCAGTGTAAATGACTTTTTTTTAAAGTAATAATTGTATGATTTTAATATGTATTACAATGACTAAGCCAGTGGGTACATCTGAACAATGCACCCTTTTGCGATATTTATTATTATTATTACTTACTATATTCATTTAATATCTGAACACACTTTTGATTAGCTTTTCCTGTAATCGCAAGAACTGTAGGGAAATCATATTCAACACCAAATACTTTTTAAAAATTAGTTAAGAAACTCCAGATGAGAAGATCAAATGAATGATTTGGCAATGCAGAAGCAAAAACCGAAAGTGAACTCTTTAATTAATGATTATTATTTATTTTTGATTATTTATGTTTTTCTCTTCAGCCAGTTTGCAAATCACACTAATTGCACTGCTGGTTATTGGTTTAGATACGCGCTTTTTCATTTCACTTTCCACAATCGTGTTATCAGCACATGTTTAAATAAAATTGTAAAACATATTCGCTGCGTCGTCCATTCAATATTTCAGGTTACATCCCTGGTGTAAAAATCTAATAAAAGGTCTATAAAAATTATATGTACAAAATTAAAATATTATATTTAAAGACATATTATTATGTAATTTTTCGATTGCCACTGCTGATGAAAACTTGAAAAATTAATTACCCTACTTGTTTTCATAAATTAGAATTTTTATTATTTCTGCTATAAAAATTTATAGCTAAAAATTTCAAGTTACATAATTACACTTGCCTGATTGAAAAATTAATACAAAAGTACAAATTAGATTATGTAATATTCCGTAATTATAAAATAGTCATAAATAACGACATTATTATTTAATTCAGACTAGGAAGATATGAATGAAATAAATTAACGATATAATCAAACTTAAAATCAATAAATTAAAAATTTGGTCAAGGCCACCCTGAGTATGACAATTTAAATATAAATAAATTTCTCGTCTAAAATAAAATTAATTCAAATCAATATTACACCTTTAACGAAACGACAGACCAAATATTTAACCAGGTAAGATGATAGTCCTAAACTGCTAAACCAGACTAATGAATCGTTAAGTACAGTCGTTCAGTAGGAAATGAAATAGTCACACAACAAGTGTGAAATACCCATATTAAGCAAATTGATGATTAGGAGAAGATATATAATAAAGATTAATAATAGATCGGGTTTGAGGTTAATATGATGAACGAGATGTTATATGACAACCCGATTAGGTACTTAATAAGAAATAGATTTTCGTTGAATGTGAATAACAAACTCAAATTAAAAATAAAGGAGACCGAACTTAGCGACCCAAATTAAAAGTTAACCATTATAATAAGAACGGAATCAAACATTAAAATGATTACTTACAAACTGCCACAGGCGGTGCGATACATTATCGATCAAAATCACACATTATGGAGATTATTAGAAGTACCCTTGCACTAAAGTTCAAATTAATATTTCATATTTATGATGCTCCACCACCCACTGACAAATTAGAAAATCGTTCAGAAATAATTAAATCATTTGATAAATTTAAATAAACAGGCATCATGTACATATATAATCTAGCGTTTCGATAGAAGAGAACTGCATATTATTAATATTCTAGCCGACAAATGCAGGCACAGGTAGAGTGGAATCAAGTATTCCGAAATAAAACATCATTAACACAATATTAGCCCTCATCTAATAAATGACACAAAGCGAGCCATTAATCGACAGTAGTGATGGTTTTTGACTGATTTACCCAGAGATCAACATCAGCATCGACGATAAGCCACTAAGCCGAACCAACCCTACAGGATGACTACATAAAGTTCACGATAACGACGTAACATAATAAAATACCTCTAGGAAAATCGTCAGCGCGAATGGATCCACTAACGTAAAGTACTGAAAAGCTCCCGATAATTGATTCGCACCCATCCAATCGGAACCCCAACATAACAATCGAGATATCATAATCCTGACCTACAAATCAAAAAAAGTGCATCTATAATTCGTGAACGACCTATAATACCCAGTCTTACACTTCAAAGTGTCCCATCCCCTTCACCCCTGAGAAAATTCACTGGGAAGATTGTAGCAGAAACTCAAAGGAAAAATAATGAATTAAAACTATAGATCAAATTTTAAATCGTTACTTGAATAAGTATTGCTGACTCCAGTTGATCACAGAGAAAAATGAAATCTACAAAAACTACAGTCATAAATCAATATGCTACCTGGACAATTTGGAGTGAGACCAGAGAAATCTCACATTGACCTTATATTAGAATTCCAGTGCGGGTAGAAAATTTAATCGATTCAGCCAAATACATAATTACACTGATTCAGTTCATTAAAAACTTCTATAATAGAAGTTTTAATGAACAACCAGTTACAATTATGATTAAGTTTGTGAATTAGCCATTTTAAAATGGCTGACAGGTAAATTTTTTAATAAAGTATATCTTAGGGCTTGGATTGTGATCTCGTATATTTATGAGATCATTATTCAACCTCTTAAATAATACTTTTAATCATCATTTATTATAAATTTAGTTTTAATTAATTTTTTTAGGTTTTTTTAGGAATTTATGCCAATTTATGTAAATTAATGGAATTATTTTTGAATAAATGTAAGTCCGATTAATTGAAACCTAAAATTTATTAAAATAAAATTTATTATTAAAAAGTTTCTATATTCGAATAAACTATTCCATTGTTCCTTGGAAATTTGTTTTGGCTGCATTCTTTTTTACCTTTTGACAAATCCAAATTTTTGATAATTATTGATTTTAGGAGGCTTTGGAAATTTCTGTTAATTTCCCAAATTTATAAAAATCTTCCTCATTTTCAATGGATTTTTTATACTTTATAAAAAAAATTTTTTTAACTTAAGTTATCGGAAAATTTATGTTTTCCGTATTTTTTAAACTCCTCATAAACTCCTGGTAAATTGCAAATGAGGTAAAAAATGAATTTATTTTAATTACAAGTTAAATGTTACATTGTTATTTCTTCATCTCCTCAAAAACCTAGAGTTTCAATTGATATTTTTGAAATATCTGAAAAGTTGTGAAAATATTAAATTGATTGAATTTCATTTTCAAGTCTTATTATAATTTTTATTATTTTTTACATTACTTATTATTATATGTAGTTTTTATATTATTAATATTATTATTATTATTATTATTATTATTATTATTATTATTATTATTATTATTATTAATAATATTATTATTATTTCTATATAATAAAAACAAAGTCATATACAACAAAAACTTTTATTGCATAGAAAAAATTCGACTATATTAATATTGTCAAAGAGCTTTATTCATAGCCCATTCCACGTACTTTCGATATTGAGCAGCGCAGCAATGGCATCCATCACTACATGAATATTCGGGTTCCATATCCTTTAACATTTTGTTTTGTTAGACATCCCATAGGAACTCATCGATTACGGAAAATATCAATATTCCTGTATGATTAAAGTCCAAGTCTGGAATTCTTGCTGCTGGCTTATCCTTCAATATTTCTTGTATATCTGGATAATAGAAGTCCAGACGTTCTTTGATAACTTTAAAATAATCATCTACAAAACAAATAAAATAATAATAATTATAATAATAATAATTAATTACCATAATGTTCAATTTCATTCATAGCTTGAACTGCGCTCGGTACAATAACATCCATTATAATGATAAAAATTGAAATAAAAATTAGTTTTATACTAATTTAAACCAATGAGAATTTAAACACACAAATCTTTAGCTATAAACAATAAATATTAATTTATATAGATTTGAAAAAACTTAATGAAAAAATGATGAATCAAGTTCAATATAGAATAAAAGTTTATTCCAATAGAACAAATGATCAGTCCAATCGTATAATGAAAGAAGTTCAACATCCGATGAAACCAATGTAATCGGTTATGCAAAACATTGGCAACAAATCATTAATATTCACATTTCCATTATTTATTTTTACATATTTTCTTAAATAAGTGTATTATGGATGTTACTTATTTTGATAAATAGCTATAAACAATAAATATTAATTTAGATAGATTTGAAATGAATAAAGAAATTTTATTAATAATACTAATTGCTAGTTATTTTAAAGTGACTAATGCAAACAAGTCGATTATTATAATTGTGGAAATAAACAAGTTTTATGTGTCCAGATATTGCTATTTTGAATATATAATATAATAGATAAACCGATACATATGAAAATTCCCGTAAAAAGATTAGCTGAAAGAATTGAATATTTGGTTACAGATTTCAAGTGAAACATGAAAATTTTAAAAGTGCTCGAAAGAAGATATATTACGATATTCTATATTTAAATATGAACTAAAAATGAATTAAATAAATCAATATTCAAATTGAATGAAAATGGAAAGCTCTATGAAGAAATGATAAATGAACTACAATATAATATAAAGCTTATTTCAATAAAAAAACGATCAGTTCAATCTTATAGTGAAAGAAGTCCGCTAAACAAATCCTCAATATTTCCATTTAAAACTATTTTTCTTAAACAAAGACATTGCAATATAAATGCAATATCCATGCATGATTCTGATTGGTCAAATATAGTATAAATGAGCTTACACCTCAAAACATTTTTATAAAATGCCAGAAACTAAATTTTTTATAACTTTGTTGAATGAGCTGGTTGCTAATAATGGAGATGATGAGGATATCATTAAAAATATAAAATTCATGGTCAACCGTACCGAAAAAATCGTAGAAGATATTCCATTTGAGCCCATTCTCAATTTGCCAACATTGGAGAGTAAGAAAAATTCATTCCAGTCGATATTTAGTAATATGTTTAATGAAAATAATAAATGGATGCGAATAATAGTAGGATTAATGTATATGAAAAATATGATTTTAAAATCCGGCTCCGAACATGAAAATTATTTTCAATAGTTCATAGAAGTATAATACTATTTATTATTATTATTTTTATCATTAGATAATTGATACAAAAATTGATCCATGGGTAAAAGCAAACGGTGGATGGGTATCAATTATTGAAGTTGCCACAGATATTTATATCTCAAATTGCAAATTTTTTATTAAAACTCTTAACTGGAGCATCTGTCATATATTTCTGTAATAAAGTTTATCATAACTTTTAATAAATGTATTATTCTTTGTTATTAACTGAATTAGTAATAAAAACTACATTTTTAAAGATTTATTGATTATTACATGTACAGGCTTCATCACCACAATATTCTATCATAATATTTTTTATAACATGATCAACACAAGTTTTAAATTCGTAAGGCTCAACTAAATTTTCAGTAGGTATTCCTTCTTTAACAATCTCGTCATCATTAACAATTTCTTCATCATTAACAATTTCTTCATTAACAATCACTCATCATTAACAATTTCTTCATCAATAACAATTTCTTCATCGTCACTCGGAAATTCAGAATCAAAACCTGAATCTTTTTTACCCAATGCTTCAACTAGAGTCAACATATCTCTAATAATTTCACCTGATATTTCTTCTAGTTTATCGAACAAAAAGTTTATTAAATATTCTAAACGAAAATTAATTAATTATTTTATATTTTATATTTTACCTTTTTCAGACATTACTTTTACCAATTTATAACCTAATTATAATTTTGTTTATAGAATATTGTAATGTCTTATAAAGAAAACAAACAAAATCTGATTATATACATTTATTAACATTCACTAAACATTAAAACATTAAAATAATTGTGAAAGTCTAGCAGTTGCAATTTTCCAGGTTGGAGAAAGCACATCATTTTGATCGGCTTTATATCTTGTATTGTTATTGTTAAATTCCAGTTTTTATGTTCTTTGAAACCTATTTCTGAAAATGCATGTGAAAATTCAGGTGAAGAATGCATTTTGATTGCATTTTAAATTCGAATTGATCTTATTGAAAACAGTATCAATATCCTTGATATCTATCATTGAGAGTGTTCCAGCGAGAGAATGAAATTGAGTTCGATTGAACTTGACTGGATTTACTAATTGCATATTGATAGGTTCCTTTAAAAATACATTTAAAATTGAGGAACATTTGAACTGGTTTGAAAAGTTCTTCTTTAGCAGAGTTCACTATTTTCTTGGTCATTTTTGAATTATGATCTTTATAGGGTGGTGACGAGATTTTATACCATTGATAGATACGGATTAACCAATAAGAATCGTACATGAATATTGCATTTTATGTGTGCTCGATGTAATTATTTCTATATATGTTTAAAGTTATTAATTATTACAATTATTATTGTAATTACTATATAATTGTTATCACTGATATTATTACTAATTATTTAAAAAATTTATACTATTAAAACCAGACTATTAAAAAATTATTACTAACAAAACCAAAAAATTAAAACAACTAAATAAACAATAAAAAATTTATTTTCTTAAAAATTAAAGTTTCTAACAGACCTCACTAGGCACCATTCGACATACCGCTGGTGTACGCAAACCAAAAATAATAAAACTTCATAGACAAATGTTCATATAAACTAAAATCATCGATCCTATAATTGTTGGTGATTCTTTGGTTAATCTACTAAAATCCATTTGGGTTGAAAAGAAATGTTCAGGATGAAGTTTTCAATATAAATATCGATAATCCCATGTACTTACCAGTATCAACATCATGTATAAACAATATAGAAATAAATATTCGTGAGGATAGCGGTAAATTTGTTGAATTTAGTAAAGATACAAAAACTCATTTGACATTACATTTTCATAAATTAGATGGCCAATAACAATGTTATTAGTATGTATAGAGGTAGCCAAAGTGGTGGTGTATTACCATATTTTATTGGTAAACAATACGGATCAGGATAGTTGAGAACTCTTGGTAGATTTGCACTTCCTATTCTTAAACGCATTTGTAGTTTTGGTATGAAAACTGCTAAAGATGTGATAATGAATGAGCAGAAAATATTACCATCTCTGAAATCAAATGCATTACTGAGTTAGAGAAAATTCAAAAACAGGAACCGGCACCAACTCAAAAACGTAGAAAATATCATAAACATCATATAAACAAATGAATGAAAGGACATGAAACTATATTTCAAAAATGATTTGCGATAAATCTGAATTGTGTTTATTTGATAGACCGTCTGCATAGGCAGTAATTTAAATGGGGGCCTTTCAAGAAGTATTTCCGATGAATTCTATTATGGATAGTAGAACTGATATTTAATTTTATAGTAACGTTTCCCAAACTGAATATCTAGATTTGAACGATCAAAGTTGTAAATAAAGATAGAAAACCGTTGGGTGAACCCTGTGATTTATTACTAAACAATTTTTTGTTTCATATACTTTTTAAAGATGCAGTTCTCGGGTTTAATAACATCAAGATTGAGGGCTCTAGTACCAACTATTATAAATTACAATAGCGATACTAAAAATACATGTTTAACTCCTATGGGTTATGGTAGTGATGACGAAAAGAAAAAGTGGATTAAGGATTCGATATTATTTACCTTGTGCTCATCATTACAACTCGATTTTATGGATCAACCGAAATATTTACTACCAGGTGTTAATGTCCATATTATATTGAAAAGGTCAGAGTCGGCATTTTCACTAACAAGTGTTATTACTGCGCCAATTCTTCAATTAGTTGATGAAAAACTATTGGTAAGAAGAGTTCGAGTTGATCCCTCTGTATTAGCCGGTCATCAAATGGGGCTTAATTCTAAGCATGCAATATATCCATTGAAAACAAAGGGAATTGTTTAATTTTCTATTGCTAAGGTGCACCTTCTTTCTATAAGGAACAAATATTTAGAGATAGAAGAATACTCAACTTTATATTGGATAACATTTCAAAGCGAATCTCAATATGATGGATCATACACTGGATCGAGCTCAATTTTGAAAAATTTGGGTGTCGGAAACTTTATCGAAAAATAGTGATTATGAGAAACATATACTCTCGATTTCGAAAATGATAATTATTATGCTACATATATGCAGAGTATTGTGAGAAATATGGGTTATTTGGATAAAAACCTTAATTGTTGTATAAATCTTGAGGATTTTAAAAGCAAATATCCATTCTTTACATTTGTTTTGGCATCCGATTTTGATTTAAATCAGAGTCAATTACCTCAAAATGGAAATTTACGATTAGATAAAAGTTTGCTAAAGCTACAACTGAACCGGTGCATGTTGTAATATATGGAGTATTTGAAGATGAGGTTCAGATAACTGCAAACAGAACAATACTAGTTTGAAAATGTTGGTATAAATGTATAGATAATTTATGATAATTTGCCACGGAGTAAGTTTTTCATGTATTATCAATATTATTGATGTAGTTTTGTTCAGGTCTATCGAATTGGAAAAACAACTACTGGGACATGAATTTTTAGGGGTTTTTCCTCTTGATAAAATTTCCTCTTTACGTAATAATCAAGCCATAATCGTCAATACTCAATCGTCTCATCTCGGTGGAGAACACTGGTTAGCAATATATATGAAACCTAGAAAGATATTTGTATTTGATCCTATGGGTTTCTATTATCCGGCTTTAATGGTTTCGAAACTGCAAACAATGGGTAACCCTAAAACTATGTTTCAAAAACCATGGACGTTAACATGTGGTCAACACTGTTTAGCTTGGTTATTATCCAAGCGATTTGATGTTTAGCTTAAATAAATGTATTAATGTTGTGTTGTGTTTTATAATTTTGTACATGTAATTAATATTCAATTAATGTTAACAAATCCAATGCATGATAAGTGCGTGATTAGCTACAAGGAACACACGCATACACACTAAAGACTGTATGTAATTTACAAAGAACTCTCATACTACTTTTGACTGTATGTGTTTTACAAAGAATATATGCCTACACAGCCGTGACTGCATGCGTAAAAATCTCTCACCTAAATGTGTGTATTACTATAATGTGATTGGATTAATCCTGAAAATGATATTCTCTTTATAAACATCGACAATTTTCAAATTTGTCACAATTATTTCTAAAATTTTAGAAGCTCAAAATATGAATCCAACAAGTATTTTAAGTAATTTGTTAACTTCGGAAACTGGTAAGGATTCTTAATATTAATTTATTATTTTAGATTGGTTTTTGATAACCGTGCTGGGCACTGATGGGTAACGAGAGATTTTATAGGGGTCTGAGGGTTAACCAATTTCAACCCAGCGCCTGCATAAGAGTTTAACTGCTAGCCACCCGTCAAAGACGACGTCGATACTGTATGCAAGTGGGCGAATATTATCAAAGTATTCATGCTCTAGCTTTAACAGTTCCCTCTCTAAATTTCCTAACTAATTTAATTTTTCTAACAATAAAACAAAAACTAGACACAACTAACATTATTATTAATGATTACATATAAAACGACAAAAACAAATATAACAATTTAGTCTCGAGTTATATTTGCGGATGCTCAAATCCCATTGGATTTGAGAATGTGCCCCACCATTCGAGCAGCTTTAACTTTATTTTGCCTCTCGCGCTCCTTTTCGCCGGGCCTGTTTCTCTGCATATTTTTTTCAGCTTTTCTTCCGGCGGGCGTGAGGTTTCTAGTGTGATAATTTTCACCCCTATATCCTTTCCAATCACGTTATTATGACGATTGCTTCCTGCTCGGTGGATAACTGACTGCTGTCTTTCAATTCTTTCATCTCGTTTTTCATTTTTAATTCCATTATTTCGCCAGACTGCGTAAAGTCCTTTGTTCTTCTTGCTTCAGGGCTTCATCCTTTTGAGCCAGTTTCAAATGTAAGTTTTCTATTTCAGCCCTCAACCTAGTAACTTCCTCTGGCCTTAACCAGCTTTGTTCAATTCGCCGGCATCGGCGTACCAGAGCTTCGGCCCTTTGATTTGTGAGGGATCACTTTTTCTGTTAAAAAGCTCTTACGTTAACAGAAAAAACAGCATTGTATCACAAGCTTCTGGAACCGGACATTGAGGACTAATCTATTCTACTCGAACTGATTATAGTGAGCATGAACGATGATTTTGAATATACTATATTGTTGGGCCAGAACAAGGTTTTGTTTAAGTGAATCGGTAATAGCACGCAAACATAACACGCAGATTTAAAATCAGACCCATAAAACATCAAATAACCACTTTAAAATAGGAGAAAGAAATAATTAAAAAATAAAATCGAAAACATAAAAATAAATTAAAATAATATCAAGACGCACTAAGATCCGCACTAAATAAACACAGAAATAACAACAAAACAATTTAACTAAAAGAACAATAGTTCATGAAAAGTAGAAGAGAAATTAAATAATTTTAATCGGAAATATTCAATTAAAAATTAATGAAATAAATTGTCAAATTAAGTCATGAAGATAATAAAATAAGAGTTAGATTATACAGATAAGCTCAAGGTCAAATTTTGTTTTACTACATTAAAATTTACAAGCAAGGTTAGGGTTACACAATAGGTATATATACCGATTCATTTTCACAGAATTAAAAGCATATTTTGACTCGTCAAAACTTTAGTTTGAGAAACAAAACTATCTTTCACTCGTGAAAATCTTGTTTTTGACTTAACTCCAGAAATCAGTTTTTGTACCAAAAAGCTCGATTTTACTTTGTAAGTGGATGATTTTCGAAAGAAATTTCTCCACGCAGCGCACAAGCAACCTCAAGTGAGCTCTGCTTGGGCGTCTGCGTGGGGAAACGTTATTATGTATGTCAATAATGCCAATTGTATGCCAAGGATGATGTGCGAATTATGTAGACTACTATATGAATATAATACCTCAACAAAACTATGCTTTATTTTTGTCGAAATTTTTCCGGCCCACAGCCGAAACAGCACCACAAGAAATCAAAATCTACACACTCCAATCGAGCTGTTTAAGTGCGGTGTAAGTCCGCCAAAAACTCGTGCCAGTGAAGGTTCCGGCGTGAGCAACGCAGGAACCCGAACGTCAATATTTTCCGTAATATGGGAATTCGGGAGATGAGAGGGTAGCCTATTGGGTGCTCCCTAGTCACCCATTTTCAAAAAAATCAACCTAAATTTATATCACAACGGCTTAAAATCAAAACAACGAGTAATCCAGTGGACACTCGTAATATTGTAACATCAACACAAGGAACCCTAAGGTCAAATAAGGGATGAGAGTGTGGAAAGTGTCGTAATTTGTTGTTACATTAAACAAAAATTAAAATGTGCCTCATTAAAATTAACAGTGTATATAGTTTCAACCTTAATAACTTTCTGACGAGTAGGCAAACCGCCAAGGATAGATAGCTAATTAGATAGATAAATGGGAGTAACAAGTTAAAGTATCGCTTAACGGGTAAGATATAAGGACCGACATAAGTAATATAAATAAATAAGAGACACTTAAATGTATTAAAATTAATAAACTTGTCCTAATGTAAATAATTCTAGAATACAGATAAGAACTAGAACTAACCGTAACCTCCGTAGAACTACCTAACCAAAGTGTAAAACCATAAAAGCAATCAAATGATCGGGTCTAAATAATGACGGCGAAATAATGATCACAACCCGATAATCCAAGCCAAATAATAAAGCATTAACATTTGTGAACAATTAACCCATATCATTCAATTAATCAAGTAAAAAAATTAACAATTTAAAGCAAATAAAATAAATAAAAGCGACACACCTTAAGTAATCCGAACATTCCATTAGTAATAAACAAAACAGCAATGTTTAATTAAACTGAAATATCTCCATAGTAAATTGTCATGTTACAGTGGTAGGAGAACGGTTGCAACTAGGTGTTGGATGTACGGGAAAACTTAATTGATAACTAACTCACATCCCTGGTTAATAACCAACCTATATGGAAACTAGGGTTGACTTCTCCGCGTACACCTCACGATTTTAGTTTACTGTCATGTAACCATGACCGAAATCATGTTGGTACTGTACGTAACAGCCGAATGCCATTCAAGCAGGTAAGCGCTATTACTAATGCTACTCCTCGAACGACCTTCATTTTCCCAGTTCATAGCGGCCGTTAGAAGGTCTTACGCTTCCTAGTCTAATCCCGTATCCGTCTAGAAGATTCTGAGTCTACACGTCTGTTACTTCAGAAGAATTGTGAGAATCTCAGTACAGTTTCAGTCAATTTTGTGTTGTTGTTTTATTTGAACTATCACTTCCGCAGTACCCATGCCACTAATTACATCATTTCTAATTATCAGTTTAATTCGATAACATCTCATTTTCTATCTTTAATCGAAATATTGGCCGTTGATTTATTAGTAAAATTATATTATAACTAATTTATCAATAGGTAAATAGACAAATTCATGCGTTCAAGAGATAAAACAAAACTAATAAAGATAATTATTTAATTTCAGCTATGGATGATAGTCAAAACACTATGCAAATGTTAGAAAAACTATTAGTCGCTGATAAAACTTCGAAATATAGCCAGACAGATACTCGGCGAAGAGACGAGCATGTCGTTACGGCAAATCTTCGCTCGGCATCGACTTAGTTCTCTACCTTAGTTTATCTACCGGCAAGCATCGACGCTTCGGTTGGAGGTGAAGAGGAGATGAGATGGTTGGATTCTGTCCCTCCTGGGTTGAGGTTTCCGGTTCATTGGTTTGGGTAAGGCTAGTTGGCACGCGTCCACTTAGGACGGCGATCTCGTCTGGAGCGAGGTCTAATTGTTCCAAGGAGTGATTTAAGATTGGGGCTTCATTTTCATCCTCCTCCAAGTCGATGTATATAGACGGAGGTGGGGGATAAAACGTTACTGCCGGGGCATAGACTACATCCGGGTCTAAGTCCGGGAACTCAAATTCCTCATAGGCCGGGGGTAGGTCATTCACTTCAACCGTTCCTCCAGTTCTTTCTTTCGCCCTTAAGAGATTGGCTTCTGTCCGGCGCCTTTCACGACGACGGCGATTTCGGTTCGGCCGTCGCCGCTGTACTCCAGATCTCGATCCTGTCACCTCATTCGGGGGTGGTTCATTCGATGAAGGCGGAACTGGATTTAAAAGAAGGTGTTGGGCGTGGATAATATTGAGGTCTTGTGCCTAACTGCAACCTGGTAGACGAGCCCTGAGCTCGTTCTCAGTAAATATCCACCGAAGTTCGGCACTTTGGTCAGCGATAGTGATTCGCTGGCTTCGCGACTCGATTACGAGATCATCTCTGGCCCGAGAAAGGCGAGAGATTTTTTGAAATAATTTGCGGGTTGCTTCGGGCGAACTCCAGGTGCCTTTTAGTTTTTGATATTTCGCCTGTAAAATGGCGTGGTCATTTTCTAGTTGGTCTAATTTCTGTGTGGTAGCGAGTATTGAAGGGAAAAGTTGTGGTATTCGTGCGAGATTTGATGAACTTGACATATTTGCTGCTAGTAGAGTTCTCTGGATACAAACTAAAGTGGAGTTATTAATAATTATTGAGGAAGTATACTAGTGCGTTTAGGTAATCCAGTGGTGATTGTGGGGTATGTCTATGGCTTAGTAGTAGGACTATATCCATTAGCGCGAAAAGAATAGCTTTAAGGAAAAACAAACTAGATATGGGAGAAAATAAGCGAAAAACAAACAACGAGTAACAATATAGAAATAGTTAGATAAAACGTCAGTGTTTGATCAACTAATGGCTAAGGTGCTAATGGTTATTAGTAGTAAAACATGGAAAAATAACGGGAGTGTTGGTAAGGACAATGACACGATGAATACCGATAGGGACGAACGGAAAATATAGGGTTAGCAGTAGTAGTGGTATGGGGACTTTACGAATCCCAATAGTACGACAGTAATTAAGGATGTTATCGATAATGATAAAATTCATAATCATAATAATGATAATAATAACGATCATAATAATAATAATAACGATAATAATAATAATCATACTAAATATAATACCGATACTATTACTGATGATAATAATATTATCAATTTAAATTAGTGAAAGATCAATGTATTAATTTAATGAGAGATTATACGGTCGTCTCGCTTCCTCACTAGCGGTGGCGGATTATTATTAAGTGGTTCTAGTTGTCGTGGCACGGACAATGCGGTTAGTGATAGTCAACACAATCTATAGTATGCAATTACGCTTCATTTCGTACTTATATGTTTGGATACATAAATCCGACTATTTAATTTTTTACTTAATACCGATTTGCCTGCAGCATCAGTGAATATCGCATCAGTGATAGTGCGTCAGGGTTGGATCGTGTTAGTTTCGATATTGATTTTATAATTGTCATTATAATAGTTTATTGACATACTGGTTCATCTATATCTATTCTATGTCGTTTGGCAATCTTGATTATTGCGGTATGATCAGAGTTTTACTATATATTACTTTAGATTGCGGCGAACCGTAACTAAATATCTTAATCCTACATTTAGTATCCGAAAAATGTAGTATTTGTTATAAACAACTCAAATAAAAATGTCTGACACTTCCCAAGTTTTCTCTCTAATATTGTTCGTTCGAAAGTTCTCGTCGTTGTCTATCACTCCTACCCAGTTCAACTCATCTTCGAGGTTTACAAAAATCTTTATTGATCGCTGAACGATAATCCTTATTACCCTTAGCTGATAGCGCCCTTCCCTTCAATTTAGAGTTTTCTGCTCACCTCGACCGACGTTTCCATCAGCCGTTACGAGTCGTTTAACGGTGCCCTACGGGAAGAGTCCTGTGTCTTTCGACCAGGCCCCATCGCGGACAGACCGAGATTTCAGATAGGCTCGACCCTTCATCACAACTCGGGAACTTAATCCACCAGCCGGACCGCCGATCTGCCTGCTTGAGAACTATTTCAATACGTAGTATATATATATAATTTTATCCGTGACCTCGTTATATCGATATATCAAATCATTTATGAGAATTAAACATTACGAACATCTATTATTAATAACCAAAGTTACATTAACATAAAAATTGAAAAGCAAACCAAAAAATAAAAAACTTCCCTACTTCGTAAAATCGCTTGAAATTTTTGTAAAAGTTTTTATAACAAAGTTTTTAGTTGTAATAATAAAGTTAAAAATAATGAAATTGGTCACTGCTTATATAGTATTTTTGTGCTTGTGTGAGACCAATAAGCGATTTATCGGCATTTTTAAGGTTTTTTTAAATTATTTTATTTACTTCAAATTATTTTTATAATTTTTTGTGTAATTTTCCTTATTTTCTGATATATTATTACGTTGAGTTTTATTTTTATTATGATTTTTTCTATAATACTCTTTTTACCCTTGATATTCTATTTCTTGGTCGCCACTTCTGCCTGTGTTTTTTCTAAACCTTATTTTGCAAAGTTTTGGCAGTTTATTTTGTTTCACGTATGTTTCTTTCTGCAGCTGTAGGCTTTTTCAGGAATTTTAATTAATATTTGTTTTAATTAATTTTGTTATATTTTATTTTGTTTTAATTAATATGTTTTATTTTATTTTTGATCTCTGCTTGGGGTGCGTGCGTATGTGCAGTGACCATTTTCCTCATTCTTATCTCTTTATTTTTTGTTTTAATCGTATTTTTTTTGTTTTAGTTTTGGCTCTAAGCCCAACATAGGTATGACCAGTAGCCAAGTTATCTCAAACAAGAATTACTCCGAATCTCTTGCAACTCCTCGAAGTAACTGTAGACGGACGCCGACGACGAAGAAAGACGCATACTTCATTCTTCAACACCAGCAAATATCAACTGAAAAGGTAAAAGGTTAAATGGCAATAACGAAACAAAAATACTTACTGAAATATTCTGAATCAGGAATTGTAAAGAAATCAATTAAACAAATAACAAATCCACGGTATAGATTATTAAATGTCCACATGAATCAGGCGATAGTTTAAAACGTCGAGAACTCACGACACACCAACTAATTAGGAAGGAAGGCTGATCGACATAGACCGGGAATTATTTGTCAATAGTAATAAGAAGGAAATAATCCAGCGATTCGATTCGCAGGGAGAGAGAAATTTATATTAATTTCGGCCCAATAGAAATTTAATGTTTCTTTTTATTCACCACGTCAATCTGTAAATCAATTTTGCCACGTCACCGCAGCTAGAAATTTGTAGCCAACAGTGTGTCAATCGATAACTCCATATAAACAGTAAGCCGTATAGTTGCAATCTATTCCATTTGAACAACTTAACTCATGCAAGCGTCAAAGGCACTGAATTACTATAGACGATCCGAAGAGAAGAACCATTCCATCAACGGACCCGAGGTAGAACCGAGCGAAGGACAATCGGAGAAAAGGAACCATCACTCAGAGGGTAAATTTTATTACTATATTAATACTCATCTGATTTAATTAAATTTTCTGTATGAGAAGCCTACCAATCTGAATCCAACTGATAATCACGAGAACATTGGTTAGGTACTACATAATAATGGTACTACGTTGATCACAAGCTGAAAAAGTAGGCGAATCAGACCCCTTCCACCGATCTGCTGGAGAGGTCCTCCAATATTTATGATGCTCAATAAATGAATTTAAAATTTATTATGAAATTGTTTTTATTTACTCCATGAAATTATTTACCTATGCCTACTGGGAAAACTGGAGAATGCGTGACAACAATGCCTCGATATGTCTACCCGAGCATCAGATACCGAGTGATAACTACTTGCAAGTGAAGGAAATGAAACTTAGATAGCCATGATATTTCGACGTACCGTAGAACCTTCGTCACTGAAGCGAAAACACAAACGCACAAGATATTCACACGTACTTCAAGAGTTAGTCAAAGTTTAAGCTCATGTGACCCAGTATTACTGTACAATGGAAGCTCGACAGACTCTATAAGCGTCCCTGTTTTCGATACACCTAAGTTGTCGTTTACCCATGTATAAGCTCATAGACTAAAAGACCATAAGTGCCGTTTCAGGCTAACTCACTTAATGAAAACTGCATGAATAACGCAAGGCCTATAAACTGTTTTTTCACAATCATCAGTCACATTATAAAATTTATCTTAGATGGGTCGTGGATCGATGCTTCGCGAATCACCGTAAGCTTCCCTGCTCACTCTGCCGCGAAATGCAGACAAGCTATGTTGGATGCGGGCATTTGATCTCGCCTGTGCGGGAATTGAGAGGAAGTCGTTCGGATGCCTACGATGATGTGGACCTGTCACATGCGGCGATCAAAAGAGAACTGGGCCGGAATCCCTCTCGGGTGAGCCGGAGTTGTGCCGAATTTATATTAGCCCGTCTCGATTAACGGCAGAAACAGACGGATCGCTAGGTAGAGATGGCCAGATATCATTTGGCCAGGTTGAACGCCGATATCGCTGCCGGCAGAATTCCAAGTACCTACATGTATGCCCCGTCATATGGCATATGCTACGAGCTCAATGACCAGCAAGTAATTAAAATCATACATCCCTATCAAGCAGTGTAAGTGCGGTTCATCCGCCAATAGCTCGTGCCCATGAGAGACCTCGCCGTGAGCAACGTCGGGCTCTTACGTCAAATCATTTGCGCTTATAGAAGCAGTGGGAAGATGGGGAACCAGTCTTTTGGCTGATTCTCTTTCCACCCACTCCCGAAAAATCGACATAAACTTCTTATACTTATCGTCTAAAATTATCACACAGAGTAGTCCAGTGGGCACTCTTAAAATCTAATGTCAACACACGAATATCTTAGGATCAACTTGTGGTTAAAAGGTAGGGGGCTTATGGAAATCGATCTTATTAGAATAAAATTATTAAGGTAATATCTTGTCGATATTGAGTTAATTGGTAATTCAGTAAATAAAAAAATAAAAAGGTTAGAATAAAATTATTAAAGACACCGAGGGTAATATCTCGTCTGTATAGAACCAAACGATAATTTAGTAAATGACCCAGTAATATTTTACCGTATAGATAGGAAATAAAGTATAAATTTAACAAAGATTATCAATATGTAACAGTTAAAAATCACTAATAACACCTCGACAGTTCAATTAACCTAATACATTAGAAGTAAAGAATAAAAAGTAGAATCTCAAATAATTCATAAAGTTGGATTTGTAAAAGCAAAAATCGAACGCAGGAGCCACTAGGAGTTGAAAATATCTCTTAAATTAAACTATAGGAAAACCCACAAAATAATAACCATTCATTCACCCTACAAATTACCAGGAAATAAGCTAATGTAACAAATATAAACGTAAATAACCAACTCACCATAGACATACCAGAAATCAAAAGCCAAATTCGAGTAACACAGTTATTAATGAAAATCACTTAGTATATACACCAACCATGGTGCCCAAAGCAGTTATAAAATCAGCAATCAAACAGCATCACGAACTCGTACCAGCATTAGAGTAATAGTTTAATAATTTCCTGTTCGGCCTTTAGGCGCATTTGACACAAACCATAATAATAAGAACGAAATTTTTATTCACCACAACTTATTCCCTATGGGATGTTCATAATAGGTGACTGAACGAGAGAACTCTACTAAAAAGAAAATATGACATGAATCACGAATAAACATACAAATGAATTTTACATAAGGAAAAGTTTAATTGACATATAAACAAACTCATTTTAATTAAGATAATTACGACATATAAAAGCAAGTATAGAAATAATAGACCATGAATGACTCCATCTCGGGCCTTTGACGATGAATAACGCCCAGTTTTTGAACTTTATTGGCTAACAAAATGGCCATAAACATAAAATGGAAATATCTACGATAGAGTGAAATTTCCTCTGGAATAAGAAACAACTTATAATAGAATAAATCAGGAGAGAAAATTAAATACACACCAGCCAATGCGAAGGGAAGCAGAGAAATTCCATTACTGAGGCGATATCGATGATATCTCTACGATAAAATTCCGTCTTAGAAAATCGATGGAAGAAATTTATAAATTCAGCCAATCAGAGAAGGCTACCGATTCTGCAAGTTCTCACCCGCTCACTTGGAATGAGTCACCTAACTAGTATAAATACGTGGCACTAACGCAGAACGCCATTACTTCACCAATATATAATGAACAAGATTGAGAAATAACGAGATATTAATGCACATGAAGCGATCGGTGTCCCTGCCGGATGTGCCGAACATAATGCAACTCTCCACATAGCAATTGATCGTGCTAAACGATGTAAAACTGAACTACACATCGTTTGGCTGGATATTACCGACGCTTTTGGATCGCTGCCTCATGACCTGATATGGTACACACTGGCTGGCATGGGTCTGAGGAATGAGACACTTACATTAATTAAAGAACTATGTTTGACTGCCAAGGAACCTTGTCTGAACCTGTCCCAATTACTAAGGGAGTTAAACAGGGATGTCCATTATCAATGACACTCTTCTGCCTGTCAATTGATTACATCCTAAAATCTATCTTGGATAACCACCCCTTTCTCTTACACAATTTAAACATCAGTATTTTGGCATATGCTGATGATTTGGTTCTTCTCTCGGACTCTTATCAAGGAATCAGGAAAACCTTGAAAAACACTGTGAAATTGGCGGGCTTTGCAAACCTAAAGTTCAAACCGTCAAAATCGGGATATTTATCAATTAATAGTGCTAGCTCAGTTAACAAAAAACTACACCTATATGATGAAGAAATACCAACTATATCTGAAAATAACAAGTACAGATATCTTGGAGTTGACTTCTCTTACAAACGTAATCAAGATATTGATAGTCGACTTAACTCTGCACTGGCACTAACCAAATCCTTATTTACGTCATATCTGCATCCATCACAAAAGCTGAATGCATACAAAACATTTATTCATTCCAAGCTTATATTCTCCTTACGCAACTGCATCATCGGTCATAGAATCCTTGACTGTGATAGGAATCGAATTACACAAGGACGCGAAAAGCAGCTGGGTTTCGATCAAAAAATTAAGGGATTGCTAAAAACAATGATTGGAGATAAATTCCAGGTCCTTAATAACTATTTCCTATATACTCACTGCAAAATGGGAGGTCTTGGTATTACCGCTACTATCGATGAATATCTTATTCAGAGCATTACAGGAATAACAAGACTGTTCCACTCCTCCAATCTCGGTTTTAGAGATATGTTGATAGTTGAACTTGCCCATTCTAGAGGAAGTAAAAGCTTTGAAGCTGGTCTGAAATGGATGAATTGTGAGATCAGCAAGGAATTTCACAACACCTCTTTCTTTGTGAAATTCCAAAAATCAGCACTGGCTCTCAAGAGAAAGTTCAGTATATGCATCTCCTTAAAATTCGTTGAAGATAAATTCTCTCTTGAAATGGTCTACAAAAAGCGTACCTCTTATATAGATCATCGTAACCTTAACACTCTTTCTAAAGAGCTCCATGACTTTGTAGGTCTCCATTATGCCGAGCAATGTACAAGATGAAAGTACAAGGACGCATTGCAGCCTCTATTGGAGATAGTATCACTGCTAAATACCTAATAGCCAGTGACACCCTTAATGATGCACAGTACTGCTTCTTGGTGCGTGCAAGAAATAACATCTTAAATCTTAATTACAGTGCATACCATCTAAAATATAATCTTAACACAAAATGTAGGCTTTGTCATCTTGATGAGGAGACCCAGACACACGTTTTCAATCACTGTCGTGCAAAACCAAACGCTCGAAGAGTTAAGCATGAAAATGTACTAGTTAGCATAGTTGCCTTCCTTGAAAAAATTGGCTTTGAGATAGATGTGGAAAAATCCCCCAAATATGTCCCAATTCCAACAAAGCTTAAACCTGACATGGTAATTAGGTCCAAACGGAATAAAGATATACATGTTCTGGACCTAAAAGTACCCTATGACTCGGTTGAAGGCTTTGAAAAAGCAAGAGAGAACAACTATGTGAAGTACAAGGATCTATCCTTACAGATCGGAAAGGCTTTTAATCAAACGGCCACAATATCTGCTATAGTGATTGGATGTCTGGGCACATGGGATAAGAAGAATAATGCCCCTCTCTCTAAAATCGGACTGACAAAGACTGAGATCATATTTCTGGCCAAGATAACATGCCCAAATGCGGTGATTGCATGCTATCACATATACCGGGAGCATGTATCATATACAAAGGAAGCTATTCCTCCACCTTTTAGTCTTGTGTAAAGTATGTTTACGAGGCAATGCGGATATCTCATCTGCGTTGCAGTTTTGTGAAAGTAGAATAAAAAACTAAATAGTATGCTGTGATTAAAGTAAAATAAATGTTTCTTTTCTTGATTGTTGACTTAGTTTTGTTAGAGTGATTAGGTTTTATTAAAAAAAAATTTCGATTGTAGTTATAAATTGTAATGATACAGTAACCTAGAGTATTTAATTCAGGTCACAAATAATAGTAGTCCAAGTTAAATCGGAATTAAACTTATTTTGCCTCAAAATATTCTACTTCTGTCGTTATATCGTAGTTAATGCTGCCGATAATTTTAGCCATGGAGGCGATCAAAGAAATTGGATCAGAGCTGAAGAAGCTTCGTCGGGAGAACAGCAGTTTGCATCAGCAATATATCAACTCAGCCGCGAGCTCCAGCGGATTAAAGCCACCTGGATTTGAGCCGTCCCGAGTAAAACGGCTGTATCAAAAGATAAATGCTGCTCAGCGAGGCTGGAAAGATGAGAAGGCCTTAAACCAGGCCCGAAAGATTCAAATCCGAGGTCTTGAGGTTGCTGTAGCGGCAAGCCAAGAGGGAAGTGCAGTCACTTTCCGTCTGGTATTCGCCCCGGCACAAGTCGCCTATCAAAACCAGACAGGTCCAGAGAAACCGCCAGTCAAACCAAAATTACGTACTAGGGCGGGAAAAGCCGAGCGTGAACGCAGGAAGCGGTAGAAGCAAAGCAATGAATAATTTTTATGATATGTGATTAGTGTTTGTGTCGTAACTGAAAGTGTCTTGTATTGGAAATAAAAGTTTTGTCTTTTAATTTGGTTACTTTATAAGTCGAAGGTTATTCTAAGGAAAGGAGTTTTATGTAAAACGTGAGTTATGAATTGAATGTGAGAGACATGAATAAAAAAAGGGACCTAAATAAGCAAGACGAGCACATACTTTCTATCGGTACGAGCTACCAACTGCAGACAGAGTCTTAGCAGTTTTTGAAACAAAGCTCACCTTTGAAGGTCTTAGAACCATTGGTTACAGTACCAACGTTGCTTAGCGACGGGTAACCAGTGGCAGACACATAGTATTGTATGAAAGGGGTCAAGGTTATAAATACCACTAACCACACAATAGTAAGGATGGTTCTATTAATGCCCGAAAACAATATCAATCAATTTTAATTAACAGGGGAATTGCGCTGTTATAAAAATTAGCTTATATAAATCAATACAACGCTATATATTTTAATTTTATTTTCAACTCTGACCTAGTTAATTCATTTGTTTGCTTGCTACTAATCTCCTTGGCAATATATTATAGCAATGTAATTTTTATATAGTAAAGGTAAGTTGTGTGTATTTTTAGCTTTTATTTTAATATTCTTGTCGTTTAAGAAATCTCCGACGAAACATCCCAGATTAAACGGAACACTATCTCATCTAATGAATGCTCACCTATCTCTCAACCCATAACGAGTCTTCCGTTTGAGTTTCCTCTATCTTTTGGATTATCTATCTCGGATTATTCGCAATAAAACTCGGCAAAATTATTCTATTTTCAAATACAATGGAAATACTTTCTGATGTTTACATTATGGTAATTTTTAGTGATTTATGGTAAGTTGAACTAAATAAATTTAGCTATAGATTTTCTCATCCTTCTACTTTGAAATAAATAACTTGTTATAGATTTTTGTTATTTTATTTTTTGATGAATAAAACTGTGTATTTTTTCGTTATCTTATTTTGAGGTAAATAAAACTTGTCGTAGATCTTGTTATTTTATTCCGAAATAGGTAAAACATAATAAACAGTTTGGGTGAGAGTTGAGTTTAGACCAGGGGTCTCCAAACTTTCCAGTCTTAGGGCCATACTGATTACTCCAGTAAGTTCCGAAGGCCAAAACCATATTATCATTGTTGCCGGTGGTAAAAAGTGAAATAGTCCACTGATATAAAAAAAAGTCTGAAAAAATACGCAACTGAAAAGGTAAATTTATTAAAAACCGTCAGTATGTCAGCAAACACTGTGGCTCGAAGGGTAGAAAACATCGTTGAAAATATATCCTTTCAACTGTTCGACAAAAATGGACATGTTGAGTGTTTTTCTTTGGCCTTGGATGAGTCAACGGATGTGTCAGATACTGCTCAGGTGTTGATTTACATTCGAGGAGTAGATAAAAGCTATGAAGTGCATGAAGAACTTCTTGATATGTATAGTATTCATGGCACAACTACTGGTACAGATATTTTTAAAGGAGTTGAAATGGCCATTAATCAAAAGAACCTTCGATGGAAAAACTTGAAATGTATTACAACTGATGGAGGCAAAAACATGAGTGGGAAAGATAAAAGAGTGGTCGCAAATATCTGTTAATGGCGCTATCAAAACTTGAAGTTTTGATATATCTGCTGCACAACTAATTAAAATAAATTTAACTGAGCGAATCAGTAATAAATTAATTTTTGAAATAAATAAAATTGGAAGCGTTAAAATTCAATTCGCGATATTAATTAAATTTGAAAAAAGAAGGCGAGATCCGTGACAATTATTTTTCGAATAATGCGGAGACATTTTCGGACCACTTTTAAGCGAAGGGGTTCATAAACTTAACGAAAAAATTGAACAATTTACCCATTTAGACAGTGGATTGCGTGTTATTAATATTCTCGAAATACATTTTATTCTAACTAAATATGCTCCAATTAGTCGTCTGTCCGGGCATAAATACATTAAAACCCTTTCTGATTGAAAAATAAAGGAGCTATAGTAAATATAAATAATGATTAAAAATGCCTCCTTTACTCCATTCTTTATTTATTAAAGAAAGATATAATTGTTGAAAATCTCCAGAGTTTCTAAATATAGAGTTTTTAGCTAAGTTAGAATATGATGATGTCACGGATTGTCCCATGAAACTTTGCAACATCCCAAAGTTTGAAAAGAAAAACTCTAATTTAAACTTAGCAATTAATGTGTTTTCGTACACACCAACTGTGATAATTGATGACAACGAGGTTCCAGATAATTATGTATTTCACCATCCTCATTTAAGTTTAATATATAGAACCAAGGTCACTGACGGAAACCCTATTTATTTATTATTGCTGGGAAATAAGGACAGATACCATTATACCGCAGTGACCAATATTGATAGGTTAATGAATTGTCATCAAAACCCCGACTGTAATATACAAATTAAATGCCATTGGTGTCCGCATTGCCTTAATGGGTTTCGATTAGATAATGCATTCAATACACGTGTTGCATTATGTGCTAAAAATTATACTGGCACAACCCCTTTCACATTACCCGAAAATAAAACTTAGAATTCCTAAATTACTTTAAACATATCACCCCACCTTTTGTGATTTATGCCGATTTTGAATCGGTTTTACCTCCTGATGATAAACATCATCAAATCCATATGCCTATTGCAGCAGGCCTTTTATAAATTAATATTTATACCAACACAAAATCTTATTCGTATTTTTATGGTCTCGATTGCATTCCTGATTTTCTTAAGAAAATTGAGGAAATTGAGACTAAAATTGTTATTCCGTTTTATGATTCGGAAGGTTATAAATTGATAGGGTTAATGTCTTTCAATGAGGAGCGACAGTCTAAATCTTGTCAAAACTGTTATTTATGTAAAAAACCTATTGTAATTCCTGTTAGAGATCATTGCCATTTTACAGGTAATTATCTAGGGCCAGCTTGCCGAAAATGTAATATAACTCGTAGAATTTATCGCGTACTACCTATTGTTTTTCATAATTTAAGAGGTTATAACCTACACCATATTTTAAAATATGGTCTCGATCGCTTTCCTTCATGGAATTTAGATATCATACCGACCTCAACAGAAAAATTTATTTCTTTAATTGTTCACATTAACTAATTGGCTGTTCGCTTTATCGACAGTATGAAATTTATCAATTGTTCGTTCCATTGACTTCGTTTGTCTTTCAAGGTTCTATAGTTGACTGTAAAGGTATCTTTCCGTATAATTTCGCTATTTCTGAATAAGTTCTTGAGACTACTTATAAGTTACCTCCAATTTGGGAGGGCGGAGTGAAGATGAGTACGATAGAGCACAACTAATCTGGACGCAGCAAAACTGTAGGACTTTGAGTGATTATATGTTAATTTACCTTGAACTTGACGTATTCCTCCTTGCGGACTACTTTCAACAATTCCTTGCCAAGGCTATTGTTTACAATGGTCTTGAACCTCTAAATTTTTATGGAATTCCGGATATGTTATGGGCCTCATCGCTTATGACATTAACGGAACCCATTAAACTTTTACAGGACATGGAAATGTTCAATTTTTACGAAGGTGGAATACGAGGTGGGTTAACATTTGTTAACAAACATTACATTGCTACTTTGGAGGATACAGAATTATTTTACATAGATATAAATAATCTGTATGGTTGGGCTCTTAGCCAAAGTCTTCCTTACGTTGATTTTACTTGGGTGTATGATGGTTTGGATGAGGCTTTGATTATATGTGCGAATGTTGTGGATATTGAAATCTTCCATATGGATATACTATGGAAGTTGATATCGAGATTCCAGATTATTTACATGATTTTTTAAATGACTTTCCGGTTGGACCGGAAACGATGTGCCCAATAAACTCAAAAATTGAGAAGTTATTTGCTCACGCATTATCCTAAGAAGAACTATGTTCTTCATTGGAGGCTTCTCAGGCTTTATATTTCTCTATGGGCTAAGGTTGTACATTTACATAGAGATATTAAATACAAGCAATCTCCAATTTTTAAAAAGTATTTTGATAAAAACACTAACTTGAGTGCAAATGCAGTTAGTGAATTATATAGAAATTTATTTAAATTGTATAACAATAGTCTGTATGGTAAATCCGATGAGAACCTTAAAAAGCGGATGAATTTGCGAATATGTAATTTAGCTGAAACGTTAATTACATATTCGTCAAAACCGGCATTTAGAAAAACAATAGAGATTACTGATGATCTTTATGCCGCTCATCTTAATAAGGACTCAATATGTTTGGATAAGAATAGCTATATTGGTCAAACAATACTAGATCTATCCAAACTACGAATGTACCAGTTACAGTATATTAAATTACAAAAATATCGTGATATTTATAACTGTGATGTTACTTTAGTAGCGGGTGATACAGATAGTTTCTTTTTAGAAATAAAAATTTTTAAATTAGATGTATTATTACCAGCGATGAATTCAGATGACCTATTAGACACATCAATCTATGATCCCTCTCATCCTTTATATTCTAGCAACTTGACTCAGTTATAGGAAAGTTCAAGGATGAGAGTAAAGGGTTAGGATACAGTGAGAGGGTTTTCTTGCGCCCTAAATGTTATAGCCTGCTAGGAAATAAGTCAACAATGCGAGCAAATGGTGTAAAATTACGGGGTACCGACATCAAACACCAAACTTATTTACATTATTATAATAACAATATTATTATGTCGGTACCTCTAACTAGGATAGGGACCGGAAATCATCAGCTATTTACCTTTAAAAATTCAAAAATAGCGTTAAATAATCATGACAATAAGATTGGTTAGGGAAAAACTCAAGTTTTGCATATAGTTAATATAGAAGGGTTGATGTCCTTGATGTTGGCGGTAATATAATAATGCCTGAAACCGATACAGCAGTTTGAAATCAACAATTCAATGATATATTTGACAATATTATTGACATCTTTGTGAATATTGAAAAAATAAAAATTTGTAAATATTTTATTGTCTTAGTTGAAAATTTTTGATTATGATATTTTATTACTGTTTTTTAGATTGATTTATTTTTATTTTTATATCTATATATTGAGTTTTTAGTTGATTTAATTTTTTATTTGGTTTATAAAATAATAATAATTAATATTAATATAAATACTACATATAATAATAAGTAATATAAAAAATAATAATTATATTATATTATATATATATATTATATATATATATATATATATATATATATATATATATATATATATATATAATTTACTAATTATAATTTTACTAATTATTAAGTAGTAAATTATATTTTAAAAATTTAGAAAAATAATTTGATCTTGAAAAATTATGATGACTCATTCAATGAGCTTGAATGAGTCATTGTCTTTGTTTAAAATTTAACCTTGTACTTTTTGTGTTATTAGATATATCTTAGTGGTCAATCAATGAAGGTATTATTTGGTCAAGTACTATATGCTAGAAATCAACGATAAATAACGTATGTTGGCATAAAATCAACTCCTAATTTAATTATTACTTTAAAAAAAGAAAACATCCTTTTTAATTTTTTTATATATAAAGGTTTATAACATCTTATTCAGGCTCCAAATGATCACAGGTAAATGTTTAGATTTCAGGTTATACAGGAGCAAGTAACGATTATAATATTTGATATTTTTATTATTATTATTTTTGATCAATTTTTATTAATTCTGCCATCATGGAAAAAGAGCTTTAGGAAGAAGCAGCGACAAAGCGGAAGTGTCATGGAAAGCCTCAACAGTTAAAAGGAAAAGAAATAGAAGGAAAAAAATTAAATATAAAATAAAAAGTTTTGTTAAGTTTGTTCGTTAAAAACTTTAATGTTTAATGATTTATTTTTAAAAAATTTAATGATTAAAAGTTATTTATTAACCACCTAAAATGTAGCCAAAAGTCATCGAGAAAATATTTTGGATTGAGTAGAAAATAATTTAACTAGCTCATCCGAGTTTGCACGCGGAGTTATGAAATTCCGTTCTAAAAATAGAATTTAATTTCTGTTTAAATCGATTTTTAAAAGTTTGAATTCTGGGATTTTAAGGGGAAGGGATGCGAATTTTCAAATTTCGATCACATTTTCGATTAAAAGCATGTTATTAGAGCCTTATACATATGTCACTCAACCGTACTACTATTGAAATAAATAAATTAAACCAAAAATCGAAATTGACGGAGTTCTATGTAAAGCTTACATGGTTTCACAAACCATTTTATTTTGTCTTAATATACACATTTACCTGAGTAAATTTTCATCAACTTCATTGCTATAAAATTATTTCAAACACGATTTTCGATTTAATCTAAAATTTCCTCAATTATTTTAGTGCAACAAAATAATAACAAAACTCTAGACGTTGAAAGATTCCGACGAGATATCGTCAATTACCACAAAAAGGCCCTGAAGCAGCCAGCGAGCTGAATCTTTGATACGAAGATGTCGTCGGATGGAGGAAACATGGACTCGAACAGAACAGGCAGAGATTGAATCAACAGAATGAGCTATTAAAAACCATAAACGCCGAGATGGTAGCCGAAATAGACAAATAAAGGAAAATTATCAGCTTAAGTAATAAGAGACGATAAATGCAGAAATCGGGCACCACCCCAGCACGTTCTCGAGCATGAATCCAAGTATCACATGGTCCATCTCAAACTCCAATCCAATCAATATCCAAACAGTAACGGTCCACAACCAAAACCAAATCACAAAAAATGTCACTCCAGTAAAGCGGAGACAGAAAGAGGCTCAGATTGAAGACCGCTCGTTTACTGGGTCAGATAAAGAAATTTGGACCCACATCTTTTGATAACCCCAGATAATTATAACAATTATGAGTATTATCAGTATAAGTATCATTATTATTATTATTATTATTGGGATTATTATTATTATT
This sequence comes from Schmidtea mediterranea, assembly GCA_022537955.1. Lineage (NCBI taxonomy): Eukaryota > Metazoa > Platyhelminthes > Tricladida > Dugesiidae > Schmidtea > Schmidtea mediterranea. The sequence continues at coordinate 216,852,646 of CM039680.1, forward strand.
ATCATCATCATTGCTACTACTATTATTTTGAATTGATATTATGAGTATTCTTTTGAATCGTAATTGTTATATCAGAAAGAGTTGAAGGATATGCGATAAGACCAGTTTGGCTTGAAATTAAAAATTTCTTTTATCTTTTATTGATATCATTCGCCAAGCTAGCTTAGTCCATTATTAAATATTATTTTCCTTTAGTGTCATATCATAAAACAGAAATCGAGCGTTTTAGGCAAGACGTGGCTCGGTTGCATATTGAGGCCCTACAACAATCACAACGAGCTGAATCATTGGTTAGGAGGTGTCGACGCATGGAAGAAAGGGGGACTCGACCCACACATGCAAGAAATTTGGAACAGCAAAACGAGATACTGAAGGACCAATGCGAAGAAATGAAACAGAAAGTAAGGGTTTTAGAGAAGAAAAACTTTCAACTGAAATTACGAGAAGCCATAAATACAGGGATTGAGAATCATCTTAGTACGGCAAAAATAATGATCACACTATCCCGACCTGTTTGATCCAATGTCTCTCTATACAACCGAAACGAAATCGACCCAAGCATCGAACAAGTCAAGCTGAGAGAGCAAGGAGACTGAAAGACGCCAGGATTTTAGGGCAGATTTACAATTTTGGAAAAATTTAAATTGTATTAAATAATTATTAAATTAATATTTTGTGTTTCATTCGTTACATCTCATTTTTATTATGATACTGTCTCAATTAATATTATTGTTAGGGGGACTGTAAAATAAAATGAGCAAGTACCTTCTATGGTAGTTCTTGAACATAAAATTTTACCAGGGTATTAACAGTTATGACTCACCTTTTGAAGGAAACCGCCCATTGGTATACATTTCCAACGTCATCTTCAATTTATATCCAATAGTAATAATGCGTATCTGATGGGAAACCCTTGAAAGTGGTCACAAAATCTTATTCCTTCACCGTCAGGTACCCAGCACTTTGCTCAAAATAAATATTAAGTTATGTTTCAATGATTCATTTTAAATTTTCATTTCAAGCGCAAGTTGGTGTACAAAGTATTATTCTAATAATCATTTTTATTGAAATTATTTTGTAAAAAAATATTATATAGTGGTGAATATAATTCATTTTTGTGATTTTTAACCATTACCAAACCAAAGGCAAAAAAGTGAAATTATTTCAACATATATGGAAAGAGAACTATGGATATATTGAGAGTAGTAACCCTGTGGTATGTTCCTTATGTATGGATATAATTAATGGTCGAACCTATAATATTGAGAGGCACTTGCCAAATGATGAAAAATTGGAAAACATCAATAAGCACTTATTGAGTTTTGGAAATCAAAAATGGGTTTTACATAAGTTCATAACGCAACATAACCACTCAACAACTGCTAGCTTTCAGTACTTCTTGCAATTGGACGGAACGAAAAACCATTTTTAGAAGGTGAATATTTAAAGATGACATTTATTCAATGTTCCGAATATCTTTTTAATGATTTCAAAAATAAAAGAGAAATCTTGGTCAGAATTAATTAAATTCCGCTGTCAACAAGAACTGTCCAGCTACGTATAAAAGATATGGCTGAAGACATTTATATTCAAATCAAAAACGATTTATTATCAAGTCAAGTTATTAGTATTGCCCTGGACGAAAACAGTGACATAAATAATATGGCAAGACTTGTAATTATTTTTCGGTTTGCATCAATAAATTGAGCGCAAGTCCTGGAGGAATTGTGCGTTCTGGCTTCAATGATGGTACAACGAAAGGCTCAGTTATTCTCAGTAAAGTTCAGGAGTTCACCCAGTTTGGACATGAGAAATTTTTGAATTTAAAAAAGAAACTGTTTTCCTCTATGAGAGTGGAAAATATTGGTTTCGTGAAATTGTTAGAAAATCAACTCGACCGTCCTCTGTTTACTTTTCATTGTATTATACACGAGGAGAATTTATGTACAAAGGCGTCAATGAAAGATGATAATAATGTAACGAAGATGGTTGTTAAAATAGTAAACGTAATTACAATACGTTCTGCTTGAACACACATACGCTTTAAAACTCTTTAAGAGGAAATTGAAACAGAATATGGAAGTTTACTGTTACACTCTGAAGTTCGATGGTTGAGCAAGTAGAAGGTACTTAATAGATTTGTAGCTTGCTTTGATGCAATACAAATATTTCTGGTTATCCCGAGGTTGATAATAAAAAATGGTTCTTAAAACTTCTGTTCTTAACTGTTATAATTAACAATTATAATGAATTTAACAAACGACTTCAGGGTAACAGCCATACAATATTAAAATTTGTATTATTTGAAATGGATATAAAAAATCGTAAGTTTAACTATTTCTTCCATATAAAAATTCAACGAGAAAAAGGAAGGACACTTGAGATTTATAATAGCATGAAAAACGAATTTGAAAATAGATTTCAAACTTAAAAAACGCACGGCCAAATTTTTGCGTTGATAACGAAAGTGGATGTAATTGATGAAACTATTATAGATTTGCAATATTTTGAGCTCCTTGAAATCACCAAGTTTAACTTAGGAGTTGATTGATTTAATAAGTTCAAACTTATGGACTGATAAATTTAAAACTTTACGTGGAGATTTAGAGAAAACCGAAGAAAATCATCTTGATATGATATCAACATGCTGGGAATCTCTTCCAACAAAATTCACATGTATCAAAAAAGTTGCATTTGCTCTTTTTATCTGTGTTTGGTTCAACCTATAATTGTGAACAAACATTTTCACAAATGACATATATTTTAAATAAAAACAGGATTAGTTTGACTACTGAACATTCTGATGAATGTGTTCGACTTAAAATGTCAAAATAGGAACCAGACTTATCCTAATTAACTTCAACATTACAGCATCATAGCAGTTAAAATATTAAATGTTGGTTTTGTTGATTTTTGATTTATTTTTACTATTGTGTACTGAATTTATAACATTTATGTTTACATAAAATTTGTTTAACCGGATAATAAATGAATTACCTTTTGGTTTAACTATTTTTTTTTAAATTACTTTCATATAAAATTGCCCACTAATATTAAGCACAAACAAAAATGTTTGCTGACAATTACGATAAATCATAGTCTTAGATTTAATTTAAATATACACCTATCAATACTCAGCATAATTTCGGGGGCTCAGACGGGATTAGAAATTGTTTATGGGGAAAAACCAGACAAATGAAAAGCAGAAAATTATAACTAATTGCTTTGTAATGTTGCGCAATTATATTATGAACATTCTAAGAAATCATCGTGATTGTTCCCACATATTACGTTGCGATAATTTAGGCAATCATTTATGATTGTCATCAAATAAACTTTTCGCCTTTGTCAATTAATGGATTTACAAGCTATTGCGGCCTTATTAAAAAATATCGACATCTTTCCAGAATATTCTGTAGAAAGAGGTGTCATCAAATGGGCCGAAGAATTCAAACTCAAGACTCAGCTGTTAGTAGCCTCAAATTACCTGGATTAAATACTCCCCTACGCATTTGGAAACAACAAGCAGAAACTGCAAGAAGCAGCTATACCCACTCAAAGTCCACCTTGGTAAAAGCTTTTGGTTTAAGCCCATATGCAGCATACAAAGCTTTTAAGGTCGAGGAAATAGAATTCAGGTGAAACCGTTGAATACTATCTCGGTTCTCTAAAACGCTTGGAAGATCTGACTAGAATTGGTGACGACGGAATTCCAATAGCTTTTGTCGTTGGACTTCCCATCGGAGCCTCAAAGGCTTTACAGGTCTCTGGAAATGATAGCTTAGAATCATCAATCGAGAGAGCTCGAGTAATGTTGGAAAATGAGATGCCACGCAAAGATCAGATTTGAAAAACTGAAGCCATGAGTGCCATTACGGGTAACGAGAAAAAGAATTTAATATGTTTCTCGTGTGGGGAAAAGGAACATTTCTCAAGACACTGCAGACGTCAGGAAAACTACAAAAGGAAACGTCCGATGGGAAGAGAATACCGAAAGACAAAGGTTTATCGTATGAAGAAAATTTGAATAAAATAAACGGCTTGATTAAAATCGTGTTGATTAGAAAGATTTTTTTGTAAGGAACTTGCTTACTAATGAGTTTAGTAAATTTAAGTTAACTTCAAAATCAGTAAACAAAAAATGATCAAAAGAAATAACAATTCCTACAATAATATTTATTTAAACGAAATCTAAAAAACCTTACAATTTACTACGGATAAAGTATATAAAACCCATAAAACTGTTGGGCAAAAACTAAGATTTTAAATTGTTGCTTATCTGGCACGACATACGATAACTTTGGGGCGATCAAAATCCAAATGGACGAAAAATCATCAAAAATAGCTTACTTAGCATTAAAAAGTAGAAAAAAGAGTAGAAAAATAAAAAATATGTAAAAAATAAATAAAAGCATTTAAAAATAAAAAAACATTAAATTTTAGTAAAATTAATCTATTTCATCAAATTAGCTCCCAATTCATCGAAAACGCTTATGTTGGGCAAAAACTGATGAAGCCCAATTTTTGTTTAACCAGCACGATAACGCCTGTGTTTTTGAGCAGAAAACTTAAATTTAGACAAAAATGGAGAATTTAAAGAAAAATGAAATAAAAATTTTGATACATAAAAATGTAAAAATTTAAATAAAAATTTATTATTATTATTATTATTATTATTATTATTATTATTAGTTGTTATCATATACCGATTTTTAACCATTGAATCATCAACCATATACATAAAAGAAAATGAAAAATTTCACCAACTAGTTTAAAGCTAATACTTCGGTGTGGGAGGTACCCGTAGTGAATGGTGGTTCACCGGGTCAAATCTCATCTCCAAGAATCCCAACGTCAGACCCTCGGTGGGAAAGGATTAACTATAATACAAGTTCGAAGAATTAAAGGACTAGAAAAAATCAGAAAGAAAGATCATGCCAATTATTTTTCATGCAATAAAAATAAAGTCAAATTTAATGACTATGGCTAGTAGAAGTTTGAAAGACGAAAGTTCATTCTTAAAGAATTGGCTAAAAATAGTATCCATTATGAAAAAGAAAAAATGTAAAGAAAAGGAAGAGATTCATAGAATAAGTAAACAAAAATGCAAGCAGGTTATTCTGATTTCAATAAATGTAATGATAAATTTAGCATCTTAAAAATACGGTCATTAGATAATATGCTCTTCTATTGTAGGTGATTTTTACGAAAGAGAGTTTGCTTTAAAATTCAAAATAAATTATTATACTATCTAAATTTTAATTTTAATTTTTATCTTATGTTTATTTAATATTAATTGTCATTATTAATATTCTGCATATTGCCTTGGAATTCAAAAGAAATTATTATACTATCTAATTTTTATTTTATGTTTATTTAATATTAATTATTATTAAAATTCATTTTCTGAAGTATGAAATAAAGGAGAGCAGGCGGGCAATTACCTTAAGAGAACGAAGGAAGTGAAAGGAGTCGACAACAAAAGAATCTTTTAATAAATTGTTTTTCTTCAAATAAACTTTTGTATAAATTGTTAATGAAAAAGAATTTTACTTTTATATTTCAATACTAATTATTCTAAAAAAGAATTCAATGTAAAAATCAGGAGAATCGTGTTCTCGTAAAAAATACCGTTAAAAAATCATTCCATTTATTGAAACTATAAGTAGAAAAGAAATTAAAATGGCTCACCATGAATTTGTATGTAGAATTGTGAAATTCAGTTCTAAAAATAGGACCGAATTTCTTGTTTTAGTGAATAAAACTTAAAACACTGAATTTGGGGTTTTTGAAGAAGGGCTACGAATAACGCATTTTTGATAACAATTTCTATTGAAACTGGTTACTGAGGACATTGTATATATACTAATCAATAGATATCTTAATAATACAACGAATTAAAAGGGAAATAATTAAAACCGATGAAAATTAATGTATGATGATGCATCATTTTCCCTCAGCTAGGCTCTCAAGTCTTCGCTATCATTTTCATGAATCATTTCCAAACCGATTATCAATTTGGGTTAGAGTTTTAACTAATTTTAGTGCAAAACAATCTAGAAAAAACTATAGACGTTGATAAATTCCGACGGGATGTCGCCTACTATCATAATAAGGCTTTAGCCATTGGGCAGAATCGATGATTAGACGATGCGGCCGGATGGAGGAAACTCGGACACGGCTAGAATTAGCCAAGAAACTGGTCCAGCAGAATGATGTATTAAAAGCACAACACGCGAAGATTGCAGCAGAAATGGAGAACTGAAAATATGAAATCACAATTAAAACTGAAAGAAAATATCCGAAACGAGATCGGATACCACTCGACTACGGCAACAATCATCCATATGGATCAGGCAGTGACCCTTCAACCGCCAACCAAACCGTTACCATGAACCGCAAAACAATTTATATGAAGAAACCAAAGCCTAATAAACCTCGTCCCAGCAAGGCCAAGAGGGAGAGACGCCGGAGTTTGAAAACGGCTCGATTGATGGGGCAAATAATGAAATTTAAATAAAACTTATTCTTGATTAATGTGGTGGACAGAATTGTAATAAACCGGTTGATTACCGGTTATTAAGTGAACATAGATTGTAAAACTGATTAAATTAACTAAGAGTCGAATCATCTTAATTATCGATATCATTACAATTATTTCGCCATAGGGAGGACCAATAATACAAATGAGCATGAATACCTTCTGTGGTAGCACGTGAAACCAAAGGTTTTCTAGGGTATTAGCCGTCATGGCAATATGGTTCACCTTTTACTAGAAACCGCTCATTGGAATACATTTCCAACGTCATTGGTAATGGTTATATCTCTTGTGCGCGCATCTGGTGGGAATCCCTTGAAAATGACTTCGAAAATATTATATCATTTTACTCATCATATTTATTTTTAAAGTTTCATGAAAAAAAATATATAAAAGAAAATTAATTGTAATTAATTTAAATAAAAAATATTTAATTAAATAAAAGTAAATTAAAAAGTATCTGTTTATTGCATCGGAATTTTTTAACTTTTAGAAATGCGAGAAATTTTTGTTAGCAAACTACTAAATTTAAAAGAAATCATTTTTTTTGGATTCGATATTGATCAGACATTAGCATTATTCAAAACCGAAATCCAAGATATGGATTTATATTTTCTAAACCAATTTATTGATCAGCAAAGGATATCCTAATGAGATAATGGATTTCCATTATAATCCATTGTTTCCAATTCGTGACCCTTGGCTCGATAACATAACCGGGAACATTTTAAAAGTAAGTAGACATGGACAAATATTGATGGCATTTCACGGATTTAAGCGAATGTCGATTTGCAACATCTTCGAATATTCGGGATCATTTTGCCATTTTAATGATCAGAGATTCTGATGTTTCCGATATTGTTTCTACATAAAATTGATGTCAGATGGGCGCAAATAAAATGAGCATGAAAGCCTTCTGTGGTAGCTCGTGAAACCAAAGGATTTCTAGGGTATTAACAGTCTAGCAATATGGCTCACCTTTTACTAGAAACCGTCCTTGGAATACAGTTCCAACGTCATTTGGACGGGTATCCAATGATTATATTTTTTTGTGCGCGCATCTGATGGGAATCCCTTGAAAATGTCCTAAAAAATCTCATATCTTCATACCCATCAGGTGAGTGAAGTACATGGAGTACTAGAGGATTACTGGAAAGATGAATCCAGCCAACTAAAGGATATAGAGAAAGCCAATCAAGATTATATTACTAAATTAGAGATCAAAAACAAGAAAAACCATCAGAAAACTGTAACTGAGAAAAGAATAATCAGACGACAAGACCGAAAATTATCCCAACAAACCCAATGGAAAGCCAACAATCAAAGAAATGTACGACTAAAAGGGTAACAATACTAGAGCTGCAACGAAAACTGTGGAGAAAAAACTTGAAATTCGAGAAAACTATCAACAGACGGTGGAAATGAGCGAATTAAAAACCTTACTAACCATTACCTATATGGAAAAAGAGGAGATAACCGGAGTCAATAATGGAACATGAGGTAAAAATAGAATCATAAACCGGAGTAGAGTGGTCCGGAACGGAAATGAACCCAGATCCAACCCCTTAATAAAGATGAATAAAACGTGTAAATAGATGACAAAGATGAAGAGCGAATTACCTAAACCTTCAAAATTCTTAAAGAAATCCAATAAAATAGTAACCAATTAGCGAAAATGCAATAGAATTCAAAATACGTAACAATCAATATCCCAATGCATCTCAACCCAACCCAGCTAATCGAACCCAATACAATCCAATCCAATCCAAATCAACTGAACTGAAAAGTATTATCCAAAAACAATTTGTGATTTCAATGAACTTTAATCTCATCTTTGATCAGACTCTGTGCTATAATCCTATAGTTATATATTTTTTTATTATTTTATTTTTTTTTTGTTTGCGTGTGTATAAGTCACGACTGTAATCGTGCTGAATAGTAAAACACTCTTGAAAACCACTTAATAAAACTTAATAATATCCATCTTTTTAAGCGGTAACATTAAATACTGAATTTATCAATAAAAAATCATCAAATTTAAAGGAAAAAATAAAATACAAATACAAATATAACTGAATTTTATTATTTATTACTCGGAAAAGGATAAGAAAAATCTAAAATTTAAGAAAAATTCTTTTTAAATTAAAAAGTTAAAACTTTTGTTTAACCGGATCGAAATACACACGAAAATCGTGGTATATAAGGCAGTGCTGGGAAAGCAAAAATCACTACATTTTTCAAAATTTTTGTTATTATTTTACTGCTTACACATACTCTTGAAAAAAATATCACCCAGATTGGAAACATTTCGATCTTATTAAAGTTTATTATTTTATTCTCCGTGGAATAACGAAAGGAAAATTTGTTTATTGTTATGTGAATTTTATTTTATTTTTACATTTTTGCATTATTGTCCATATTAATTAATAATTTTGTTACATCGTACAATTAAAACTTATTCATCACCATAAATATGTATATCGGACCGTAATTCGTTAGGTTGGTTACTATTCATATTGATTATGACGAAAAATATGCGCATCTCGTACGATCGTGACTTTTATACAATATTCTGTTGAGTGTGTCAGGAGCGTGTTTCCTAAACTGCTGTCTATCGGTGTGTATTTCATTCCTCCTTGTCGTGCCGCTTGTCTGTTGGTGTGTGACAATCAAAAATCGATTGCCACGTCGCAAATTTTTCTTCCCCACTTGTTGGCTGAGTTTTACCACGTCGATCATATGACGATGATCTTATTGATCTTGAATATTTCTTTTAACAAACCGTCCGTTGTTGTTCTGTTATTAATGGCTGATAATTTTAATTTCCACTAGTGGCAATTTATTAACTTATTATTTTACTACGATTCACATTACTTTTTAGGATCAATGGAGTGGAGGGCGAGTTTAATGCGCGTATCTACTTCCACCATCTTCAGCGGACGTCGGGTTCCTGCTACTCCTCGCAGTTGGGATATTGGTTGGATATTATGTCTGGTTTTAAGATATTATCATGGTTTAGGTATATATCCCACATCTCTCTCACCAAGTTTCTTTATGATTTACCAGCACTTGAATTCGTGGTTGTCAAAAGTCTATCAACTGATGATATGGGTTATGATTTGTCGTCCTAAATTCTCTAACATAGATGGATTATTACTGTGATTGATCCTGGTTATGCATGGACCTATTACATGGACTGTAAATAAAATTGTTGTTAATATTTTTCGCAAGTAGTTTGGGCGTTTTAATTTTTCTATTATTCGTTGAGTCAGATAGGAATCAAGTAATGATTTCTTAATTGTATCTGCGCGTTTCTATTTAAATCCTTGAGCTATTTAATGCCGTGATGGTGGCAACCTCAACGCTGGGTAAATTTATTATATGATTTCATTATCATTACAAGAAGTTCTTCATTTGGGCGGTATTTTCCTCCTGAATATTTTGGCGGCACTGTCATTATAAATTGCAATTTTAAAGTAACCTTAAAGTTCGTCTTGTTCATTGTCGTTTATCATTTTAGGGTACTAATTTTCCACTTTATTTGATAAAACTTTCTACTAATGATTTTGGACATTTTGTCTTGGCTTGATTTATTACTAACATAATTTTATATTTATTTGTTCTCTTTCTCGCATTTTGGTAGGGTTAATTGGTGTTTTAATAGGTTCGATTTTGAAACTGCATGTTGTATTTGCGTGTATTTTACTGATTCATTTAAACATTTCCAAGGCCGTTCGTGTTCTGGCCCAACATTATTATTGAAACAATTCTTATAACTTACACGCTTACAATTAAAAAAAAAATTTTTTACCCTGATAAAACCGGTGATAAACGAGGAAGTCGCATGAACTAGCTTGTAAAAGCCTAAATATGGATCAATTATGCCGACACATCGCGACCAAGGCATAACCACTAGGATAGAACGACAATGGCCACCCAATACGGGAGCTAGCGGAGAATTTCCTTGTTGTGTGTTGCTTGTTGACAAACTGCTTGTGCCGGAATAATCGTAGAGAAATCCTGCGGGGGGAATGAATAGAATGAAAAGTCGTGAGTGTGCTACATTCGAGCGGTGAATGTGAGTTTCCTCCCCAAGATCATTGGTAAATACTTCGAGTGGATAGTCAAAGTGAGTAAGCGAGCAAGGAAAATGTTCTTAGCCCTTAAGTTGCTGTTCCCAGAACCCAGTAGTATGGCATGTATACACGTCATTGTCCATATGATCAAAAATATTTTAGATAACATTATTATTTATGATCGAACTCCATCTCGAGGATGTCAACTTTTTTACAGTTGTTTTTATTATTGAAACAATTCTTAAAACTTACCACGTCTTGTATTAATAAATAAATATTATTATTTATATTTTTTGTTGTTTAGTTAGATCAGGTTTGATGTTGAAATTTAATTTATAATTTGAATTTTTTTCAATTTAGGCCGTAGCAAATAAATTTTATCATAACGAATTTTATAGGCAAAGATTTTTTTATGAGAATGAGTCGTATGAGATTTTAATTTTAGTAATGTTCAAACAAATAGAAACGTATCTTTGAGGTAAAAAATTGAATGCTGGAGAGAACACGTCGGGAAAGATAAGTTACAGTTGGCGAGAAAGAAGGTTTGTTTCGAGGAGTATCCCTTTGTGTGATAACCTCCTCAGGTTCATCCGTCCACATCATATGGTACTAACGGCGAATGTTGGACACCAACATTCACGGGTATGATGGTGGATAACAATAGTCTTTATAGGGCATCTAGGCATAGAAAAACCTAGGCGCCAACACTGTTTAGGACTGATAATTAAAAACATTTGTCACATTGCAAAAAAAATGTAATGAAAACGAATGAAATATTCTTTTCCTCAACTTACTCAATCGTGCTTTAAATTATTTATCAATCCTCCTGACAAACTTTAAGTATATTTTATCTACAAATGTGAATAGTACATCTGAAATTGGGAGAGCAGCGGGTTAAATAAAATGTTGGCACTGTTAAATGACAAATCGGAATCAAACTCAATATATGAAATGTACAAATGTGCCTTATATTTAGGAACACAATTAATGGAAATACTGTCAAAAAATAGAAATATATTACAAATTCCAGTAAAGCAAAATTAAAAAAATTGTTTAATGTCAAGAAGATAGATTTTGATATAATTTATAAAAAATTTATCATATTTATTAAATAGACTATAATGAGAAATAACTTTGGAATGTTTTTAAATAATTCAAATTTACGTTAATTTATGGAAAATGATACAAAATTCTAGAATCAGAGTATATAATAGGGATATCATAATTTTTGTTGAAGGATAAAACAAAATTTGACAAATATATTCAAAACAGAATTATTTCACCCGATCAACAAATTGAAATTGGAAAATTTTAAAAATTATAACATTTAATAATTATTAGATTTTTAATTATGCTCATCATTTGTTGGGAGATAGCAATTATTCCAACTTTATTTTAGCCAGTAAGATTTCAAGGGTAATACAAAATCAAAAAAACATGTTGTTTTAAAATTTCAATATTTTTTGAAATTGATAAAAACAATTACATAAATTGTTTTAATTATTATTATTAAATATAATAAAAAGCAAATGAATTTTATCGATGTTGGAGATACCTTTTCATTCCTAAGTAGTCACTTCAATGATAATTATGATTCATTGAACTTTTTGATTACCCCAATCTTTCTAATACTTGGCTTAACCGTTTCTGTATGCCCAATATTCTTCGAGAGCTATTTTAGCTGTAATGCCAGAGTATTCTTAAGAGAGTTTCATTTTAATCGAAAAGTGATTGCGACCCATTGTTGGGACATTGGAACTTATCCAATACTGAAAACAGATGAAATCCCACAGAGTCCTGAAGATTGGGAATATTTGCGTGAGAATCAGCTTATTCTTTATCATAAATGGTTTGCATTGATAATCGGCCTTATCTCTTGTTTAATAATAATTCCTCAAATGTTTTGGAAATCCACCTTGCGCTCGAATTATTATAAATATTTAAGCTCGCAGTTTAGACGACTTGAAAGTGAACTTAGTCATCCATGCGAAAATTACAATTTCATTTCCAGTTCAGCAGAATTATATAGTATTTCCAAATCATATAATATAGAAGATTACGAGAAAGTTTCATTGCCACTGAGAATATTGTCCAAATGCCTTCCATTTATTCCCTATTCTAAAAAACTCGGCAACCATTTGACATCCGTCTACGTAACAGTTAAATTTGTGGCCATAATAATTCCCTTATTCAGTCTTTTCACATTGAAAAAAGTAATCGCGTTTAAAACTGACAGATTTCTTAACTTTTATTTTGACATTCTGATAAAAGTTTGGAATTTCGAGAAATTTTCAAAGACAAAATATTTTCCTTTGATGACAATTTGTAATCTTGATGGCATGCGAGGAATGGGAAATGTCAAGAATACCTTCGTAGCCCAATGTATTCATCCTGACAATTTGTACAACAAATATTTCCTGGCCATTCTCACAATTTGGTTTATTCTGCTCAGCATGGTGTTATTAGTCGGTCTGTTGAATTTCATTTTGGAAATGTGCTTTTTTCAATCGAGAAAAAGGTTCATTAAAATGTTGTTGATATCTTCTGATACGGACAAGATGGAGATCGAATCCTTTCTCCAGGGATTCGTTGAGAAAGATCTAACATTGGATGAAATATTCCTATTGAGAACAATGAAACGTGAATTGGGTCTTATAGTCACTTCAAAATTCGTGTATAATTTATTTAAAATTTACATCAAAAACTCCACTGATGAATTGAAATAAAAATTCTTAAGTGATTAGATTGTTTTTAAAAATGATTTTTATGTTTTAATCTACATTAAATATTAAATAGTAATTATACTAATTAATTATATATTAAATACTAAGGCAACACTGTTCCAGGGACAGGCAAAAAAACTTACAATTATTTATCAAGTGTTTTGTTTATTATGATGTTTAAAACCAAAAAAAATATGTAAATTTACCCAATAAATGATTATCAATATTTCCACATAAAAGCCATTTAAATATATTTTAAAGTCTTTAATAATAATCCTGTTACATTGTCAAGCCATTAAAGTATGAAGCACTAACAGTTGTTTATTTTACGAATCCAATTAGTGCAAATTAATCTCTTATCAAACCACATAATTTTTTAACGAATTACTGAGATGTCATGTTTAGTAGCAAAATCTTAACCGATAAATTTATTCAATAAACAATGTTTATTAATCATGGAAACTGCAAAGTGAGTTGTTTCATGAAAATCTTACATAAATCCGTTTCAGGTCACTTTAAAATTATTTAGTAACCCATGAATAAAGTGGAGCGTTTAGACTGCCGATCATTTATCCAATAAATATTTAAATTTAAGACTTGTTTAGAAATAAGTTTCAGAAATTATTTCAAATAATAATATCATTATTTTGATATAAGAAAATTGACCTACATTTTTATATTCACCGTCATGATTGTATTTTATTGCAGTATATTTCTTTAATTTTTCATAATAACTCTCAGTAACTTTTCGAAATTCTTTAGTTTCTCACTAAAATCAGTCAATTAATTTCAATTTCTTTAATTAAAGTAAAATTGATATATTTAAAAATAGTTTTAATTATAAATTTTAAAATAACTTTTTATTTCAAATGTATAATTTAAATATATTTCTAAAATTAACCTTTAACATCTTTCTTTTTTTATCACCTAAAATATGTCCACTTTGCATCTTTTTAATGTTCAAAATCCTTTCTGGATACAGAGTTGGCCAACTTAATTGTTTTTACAGTTTTTTTATTTTTGAATGTATTTGGTAAGATTCTCAGCCAATTCTTTAAATGCATTAGAGCAATCTAAACAATTCACACCAATACATAGCATTTTCTATAAATAAATAATACCTTCTAAAGTTTTAAAGACACTATAATATTATAGATTTCTTTAAATAGTTTGTATGAACTATCAAAATTTCTTTTTCATGTTGTAATAACTTTCCACGAAAAGCTGGACTATCAATAATGCATTCACAGAATTCCAAAGGTTTGATATATGACATTAATATATTAATAAAAAAATTTGAATACATTTTTAATTTCAAACAAAAATTAAAATTAAAACAACAGATATATATAATAATACAGGTGGGTATATATTTTATTTAAATATCTAAGTAAAATTGTTCAAATAAAAATTTTTAAGATAATTTTTAAAAATAAATATAAATTAAAAATTAATTTAAATATAATTTTCGTAAGATAATGAAATAGAAATAAAATAGAAATGCTAAAATACTTGAAAAATAAGGTATCAATAAAATCGACAAAAGAGCTACAAAAGATATTAGCTCAAGATGACCATTTAAAACGAGAATTTATAAAAATTTAAGCAAAAATTGTAATTTTTGACTTTGTTTTAATAAATCAAATCCCACACACTGACAAAACTCAGAAAAACTAGGTATAAATACCGAAAGCAATTTAGCAGATTTAATTGCGAAAATCAATTTTTTTTAAATTTTACTGCAACAACTCTCAAGGAATAATTAAGTTAAACTTCATTTATTTATTTTTACATCAGCGTTTTTCAACTTTTATTTTCATTGTTCCCCAAATAACACATTTTAATGCCGGTGTACCTCCAGCAAGTTGGTGGGTTACAGGGTTTCATTATTTGCTTATCCTTCTAGTTGCCCTCGTAACGCCATACAAAATGATACTAACCGCCACTTGGCACCCGTTGCTAGGCAACGTTGGTAATGTGTTCAAGTGGTGGATTGCCCGCAAAAATTGAGTACCATGTGCTAGTACTGTAGTTGCTCGGACAACCCTCGGGTTCACGAGCTGTCGATAGAAGACCTGTGCTCGCTTTTGATTCTTAGGTCCCATTATTCTCCTATCTCCTTCAAATGTTAACCTATACTCTCATATCATTCATTGTTATGTCTATTCTCATAGTCCTTCTTCTTGTTGCCCATGTCGAAGATTATTCTTTGATCTGTACACCCTTTGTTATGTGAAATACACCCACATTATATCTTTCACCCTTATCCCTATTATAACTACAATGTTTCCCATTAATATTACCAGCATTATTATTGTTGCTACTATATATATTACCTTTCTTAATTGTCACTACTAATACCTTTATTATTATTTTTATAGCTATAACTACCATTATATTTATTGTTATTGTTACTATGATCATTACTATTATTGTTATTGTTATCATAATTATTATCAATCATTACTACAAATACCATGATTATTATTATTATTACCATTATTATTATTATTATTATTATTATCATTATCATTATTATTATTATCAATATTATTATTATTATAATTACCATTACCCTTATCATTATCGTTATATTTATTAAGATTTTGTAGGGATCCTTCCTTATTCCTCAGCGTTAAATTTTTTATTGATATACAACATTAGCCGTAGTCCATCTATATTTTTCGGTTTTCGATAAAGTATTTTTGTAAATTCGAAAATTTTAGCAGCGTTCCGCCCTTATTTTACGCATTCCATTTTTACGTTACTATTTTTGTTAAGTATTTGAATTAATTCGGAAAATTTGAGCAGCGTCCCGCCCATATTTTCGGCCTCAACTCAAATTAATCTATTTAATTCTTATTTAAAACCATTATTTTCATGATTTTGGTCGTTCGGATTAATCTTTTTCCGATGGCTATCCATTTTAACTGTTGCAACGATTTCGCAATTTTCCCCGCTACCCATTCCCTCTTTTTGTCCTTGAGATCTATTTATGTTCATTTCATAGTTAATGAGTGCCCACTGGACTACTCGGTGTTAGAGATTTTGAGCCGATTGTTGTTAAAAATTTATGTCAATTTTACAGGAAACGGATGATGAAGGAGCAGCCAATAAACTACTCATTTACCCTCCAATTTCCCCTATGTACGGATAATATTGACGTTTCAACTCCTGCGTTCCGCACGCTGAGCCTTCACGGGTACATATCATTGGCGATTTTCCACGCACTTACATGCATCTGTACTATGTAGATTTTGCTTTCTTGCGTTATGTGTTGGCTGTGGGCCGGAAAAGGAATAACAAATAATAATTTACCATAGCATTTGGAATAAAAGTTTCGATTGCACTAAGGCTGTAGATATAAAATATTTATTCAGCATATTACATCGGCTACATACATTTGAAATTCATTGTATCCATTCCATAAAATTTACTTCGAAAATCCCATAAATTTAATTCGATAAATCATCTATAAATTCAATTGGAAAAACAAAATTATCCATAAAATTAATCTGAAAAATCATCCATAAATTCAATTAAAAAATTACCCACAAATTCGATTCAAACAATCATCCATAAATTCAATTGGAAAAACAAAATTATCCATAAACAAAATCATCCATCAATTCGATCTGAAAAGTCATACATAAATTCAATTGAAAAATTACCCATCAATTCTCTTCGAAAAAATCAACTAATAATATTGCACCAGTTGAGAGTGATCGTGTTCAGGCAAAACACTTACCCGTGTCAATTGCCTGAATGCACGGCTCCCAACCAGCCATACAACCAGCTAAAATTTGTAATGAAATTTTTCTCCGAAAAATAAGACTGAAAATTTGTGAAAACACATCGGTATTTATACCTATTTTTCTCGCGTGTGAAATTTAATGCAGTAAAACAAAATTCGACCTTGTTATTTTCTAGTAAATTCTATTCGTTAATTTTATTATTTTTTTGATTTATTTTTATAATTTTTTATTTAAGATTTTTATTGAATTATTACTAATTCAAATTTTTCGATTTAAATTTCATTTTAATGAACTTTTATTAATTTTTTCAATTTCGTCGAATTTGTTGTGTTTTCTTGTTATATTTGTGTAGGTATCGTGCGAATCTTGGTGCATTTTGTTATTATTTTAATTTTATTTTTATGTTTTTGATTTTATATTTATTTATATTCTCTCAGATTTTAAAGTGTTTAATTGGTGTTGTATATTGTATTTTAAGTTATCTTGGTGCTGGGTTTTTGTGCTGTATTACTGATGCATTTAAACAATTCTCAAGGCTATTGGTGTGCTGGCCCAACAAAGTCAAATCAAAAACAACATAAATTATACTATTATTACAACTATTGATTAATACTGATTTGAATCTTAGACTTAGAATTAGTTATTGTTAGTAGGTTAGTCACTGTTAGTGGGCATTACTCATTAGTACCTACTTACTGGCAACTGATTGGTAAAAGATATAAGATTTCTGCGGCCACTTTCAAGGGATTCCCACCAGATCCGCGCGCAAGAGATATAACCATTGGATACCAGTCAAAATAACTTTCCAAATGTATTCCAATGGGCGGTTTCTAGTAAAAGGTGAGCCATACTAACATAACTGCTAATACCCTAGAAAACCTTTGGGTTCACGAGCTACCATAGAAGGTATTCACGCTTACTTGATTTCGAGTCCCCTTATTGTTAGTTCAATTGAAATAATATCGATTATTTAATGAATTTATCTTATTTCACGAGTATTGCTTATTACATTATTTGAATTAGTTCCAAAACGATTTCCAAAATAACGAAACAAATCATTTATTAAATAGATAAAAATGAGTTAACGGATCAATCTTAATCTGGGATGTGTCTCGTGGATTTCTTCGTTTGTCCCATTAGCCTGGCTGTATTTAATTTTCGGCGTCTCTCCCTCTCGGCTTTTCTGGGACGATTTTTATTAGATTTGGTTTTGCCGATTTTACAGTCTACGTTGATGGATTGACTTGAGCATGAAGGAATAAATGTTCGATCAATACAAGGGGTACTAGCGGTGGACTGGTGAGGGCCAATCTCGTTTCGAATGGTCTCTTTCAATTTTAGTTGTTTATTCTCCTTCTTTGTTTTTTCTAATTCCATGGCCATTTCGGAATATTGCAATTAAAGCAGGTCATTATGTTGGGTTAATTTCTTCGCTTGTTCCGTCCGCGTCCAAGTTTCTTCCATCCTGCCGCATCGATGAATCATTGCCTCGGCTCGTTGACTTTCTTCTAGAGCCTTATCGTGATAATAAGCCACATCTCGTCAGAATTTCTCGATGTCCAGTGTCTTAACTTGATCTTTATTCACTGAAATTTTATATTTATATTTAAATTAAATTGAGAAACGGTTTGGAACATTGATTATTATGATTTATGATACTAATATAAAAAATATACTCGTGGAATAGTGATAGTTTCATTTATATTTGATGGAATTTTATTTATTTTATGTGTTTTCCAAATTTTGTAGTCAAATAACATATGTAAGAGGTCCTAATCATGCGGTTTTAACCAAAAGTGTTGTCAAAAACATTAAATTCGTGACCCTATCCCTTTAAGATCTCAAATTCAAGGTTTTGAATTTTATTGATTTAAGTAAGAAATTCATTTCTAAAAATAGAAACGGAATTTCTTACTTTTACACCACACTCAGGGTGAGCTAATTAATTTTTCCTATTTTCTATATAATTTTATCGATTTTGTTTTTCTTGTAGAAAATTTTTCAGAATTTTTCGCAAATGGAACTTTTTTGCGTTTATCGGATTTATGGAATTTAATAAAATTTGACGCTGGTAAGTTAGGGGAATTTGAAATGTTTTTTATCTGAATAAATATTTTGTTATATTATTTAACTCTTTTTTTTCAATTTTAGTAAAATTCTTTATATTAAATCAACTTTTAATGCATGTCAAAAGAAAAACACTTTTACACAAGTTTTGTTCTCTGTTTTTTAATAATAATTTTTAAGATGTTATATCATTTATTACAAGTCAAATCAAAGGTATATATTTTCTTTTATTTTAATTTTCATCAGCCTGAAGTTTGAGAATACTTGGAGTCAGGATTCATGAGGGTTTTCCTTTGGGATTTTTCATCCAGCAAATAAAAGAAAAATAATTAAATAAATATAATAGACAATTATGATTAAATAATTATTGGAATTATAATTAGTTTAAGCTAAAAAGAAATAACTAATAATAATAATAAATTCAGATCAATAGTTTGAGATTTACGTCATTTTTCAATTTGATTGGAGATTTCATTTTTTGGATAGTACTTTCAGCACATATACTATAATACTTTTCTTGAGTCGACTTGTTCCTAAATTTGAACTCTTCCAAATTATTGTCATCGTGAACTTGACCCAGCTTCCAAAGAATCTTTTAAAATTAATGATAAAATTTATATATAAAAAAATTCGTATTTTTTTAGAAATAAGAAAAATAGTGAAATTCTTTTCCATAAAATTTTCTACATTTAAGTATTTTCAGAATTGATAATTAATACCTGATTACTAATTCGGTTACTAGCTCCATGATGATAGCTGACGATGCGTTGAGTTGATGTTGAATTCTTTCTTTCTTGGCGTACTCTAGCAACAATAATTTTTCTTTCATACATAATAAAGATATTATGTATTTTTTTTATGATGTTCGTTACTCTTCTTTCTTTTATGAGTCGTATATTTTTGTTTTGTTCCTGATTATTATTTAGGTTTTTTTCGTGACCAGTCGCTCCCTGCAGAGGGTCTAGCGTTGAAATTCTTGGAGTAGAGAACTGAACCGGTAAACTACCATTTACTACGGGTACATCCACACCTAAGTACTGGTTTGATAAGCGGTTTGTTAAACAATCATTTTTCTAGCTTGCATGCATACTCTCGATATCATATGGTTAAAAATCATGGATAATAATTAATAATAATAATAATATCTATAATATAAATGATAATCAAATTCGGTTTTTTATAAAGTTAATCGGTCATTATGAATCGTGTGAGAATTTAATCATGAGGCATCTGGTATAGGTCAAGTACCATGGAAACGAAGTTTTCATGGGACTTGGTCAATACGAGGAAATAATTTTTAAACAGAGATTAAATATTGACTAAAATAATTCAATGAATAAAATATATGTTATTTCAAGAAAATCATTTGACACACAAAGGTCTACATAAATGGGGTATCAAAATTTCCTGGATTCATTTCCTAAGAATTTTACAGAGATTCCGTTTAAAAATCTTCAACATAATTAAATTTAAAATATAATAAGACAACAAAATTTCAAAATAAAATTAATAAAAATCTCCTCACTTTTCCAGAAAATGTTGTGAAAGATTCTTGCACAGTTTTTGATTCTTTTCAGAAAATAGCATTCACATTAAATTGTGTCGATCTGGCATCGACTTATATAGGGGGGTTTTACACGCATGTTTTTTGATGAGGTAAAACAAAACGCCTACACGTTTTTCCATATTTCATCAATTTTCGCCTAGTTGTCAGATTTTCATGATTCATTTTTGTTAAAGTTTCTAATTACATTTTTAGTTTAATTCTCATAGTTATTTTCTAGAATATAAGCACTTTCTATGAATTTGGAGCCAATTTGATGAAATAGGTTAATTTTGCTAAAATTTAATGTTTTTTGATTTTTTTTAATGTTTTTATTTATTTTTTTGAACATTTTTTCTATTTTTCTATTCTTTTTTTCTACTTTTTGTATTATTTAATGCTAAGTAGGCTATTTTTGATGATTTGTATTATGCGTGTCAGATAAACAACAATTTAAAATATTTGTTTTTGCATAACAGTAGTAGGATGTGAGCCCGTCAGATACAACTCATCACCCTTGGCTTACATAATGTTACATAATATCTGACCTCTGTCCACGCAGTTACTACCTGGAGATTGACCTCTGTCGACTCAGTTACAACCAATAGTTGACCTTTGTCCACTTTTGCCAGGTGACCTCAAGATTATGTCACATGTCCACTGGTTAGTCACTACCCGGAGACACACTTATTACATAACGATTACCCAATCCTCATTATTTCACGTAATTGTGAACCAACACACCGATTCACACTTATTATATCACGTAGTTGTGGACCAACACACTGATTATCTAACTGTTACTATGTCACTCAGTTGTGGATCAACACATTCACCTACCTTCTAGAACCTTCCACACACCTAGCTTCTAAAACCTTCCACACACACACACCTACTAACTTCCACACAACTACCTCCTAGAACCTTTCACACCTAATTCTAGGACTTACCGTTCTTAAACCATTCACATAAACACACACACACACACACCAACCAACGATCACCGATCCGCATCGATCCGCACCTATCCATACCCACCCATATCCATCCATGCCTATCCACACCTATCCACACCTATCCACACCTATCCACACCTATCCACACCTATCCACACCTATCCACACCTATCCACACCTATCCACACCTATCCACACCTATCCACACCTATCCACACCTATCCACACCTATCCACACCTATCCACACCTATCCACACCTATCCACACCTATCCACACCTATCCACACCTATCCACACCTATCCACACCTATCCACACCTATCCACACCTATCCACACCTATCCACACCTATCCACACCTATCCACACCTATCCACACCTATCCACACCTATCCACACCTATCCACACCTATCCACACCTATCCACACCTATCCACACCTATCCACACCTATCCACACCTATCCACACCTATCCACACCTATCCACACCTATCCACACCTATCCACACCTATCCACACCTATCCACACCTATCCACACCTATCCACACCTATCCACACCTATCCACACCTATCCACACCTATCCACACCTATCCACACCTATCCACACCTATCCACACCTATCCACACCTATCCACACCTATCCACACCTATCCACACCTATCCACACCTATCCACACCTATCCACACCTATCCACACCTATCCACACCTATCCACACCTATCCACACCTATCCACACCTATCCACACCTATCCACACCTATCCACACCTATCCACACCTATCCACACCTATCCACACCTATCCACACCTATCCACACCTATCCACACCTATCCACACCTATCCACACCTATCCACACCTATCCACACCTATCCACACCTATCCACACCTATCCACACCTATCCACACCTATCCACACCTATCCACACCTATCCACACCTATCCACACCTATCCACACCTATCCACACCTATCCACACCTATCCACACCTATCCACACCTATCCACACCTATCCACACCTATCCACACCTATCCACACCTATCCACACCTATCCACACCTATCCACACCTATCCACACCTATCCACACCTATCCACACCTATCCACACCTATCCACACCTATCCGCCCATCATCGCCTAACACGCCTACAACTACGTCTACGACTATTTAAAATTTTATTAAATATAACAAGTTTGTTTCACATTGAAAAGAATATGCTCAACATGAAGCATGCAATTCATAGTAGAGAAGGATGAATTCAAATGTAAGTTATGTTGGACGTATGGGAATTCTTTACTTTAGTACTCCTCCTATTGGTGTGACTGTCGCCTTCAATCTCTAGGGATACTTTCCCGATACGCCGCACGATTTGGATAACTATTGCGTACCCATGACCGAAATCATGTTGGTACTGTACGCAACAGCCGAATGCCATTCGAGCAGGTGAGCGCTGTTACTAGTGCTTCTCCTCGAAGGACCTTCGCTTTCCCGGTTATATGCTGCCGATGGAAGGACTTACGCATCTTACTTACTAGCTTATCTATGAACCCCTTTATATTTATCTTAGCTGAATCGAGAAAGTCGTGGAAATCATTCGCATCATTCGACCCCTTTACCAAACCTTATCTGATGAATTACCGCCAACCGTTACCATTACCTCATCTCTTTTAACTCAAACTTAATTAATCCTAACCCAAAGAAAGAGAAAAAAAATAATTTGTATTACAGTACTACACATTAATGACCATATACACAACACAATAGGCGGATTATAGTTCACGAAAATTCTAGACGGAGATAGACTGCGATAGTTCACATTGGACTCAATTTTCATCGGCATCTATGTCCGTTTGGAAGCGCCTACACTTTGCCGGTCGATATGGGGGGGGGGGGTTGACGCTGTAACCACCCTCAAGGCGAGTAGAGGGTCCGGTGACTTTTGATTGGGAAGAGATTCGAGGCACTTCTCCTGTTAGCACAGCGATGTTGTGGAAATCCAGTCCCAAGTGGTCTAGAGCCTGGGCGACTCTTGGGAATTCCAAATCTTCGTCCACTAGGTTTATGTGGATCAAGCGAGCCGGGGAGGGGAAAATTACGGTAGGTGCACAGATCACATTCGGATCGAGCCCCGGAATCTCGAATTCCTGGTAGGGGAGCGGAAGATCATCGATCCGGTACGGAGCGCTGAGTGGCTCTGTTTCTCGAAGCAGGTCTGCTTCCCTGCGACGACGATCGCGACGGCGACGATTTCGATTAAGCCGCCGACGGGCCTGGTTGACACTAGATTCTGCCACCGGAACTCGGGGCGGGTCAATTTGTGGGGGAGTTGAGGTTGAGGGAATTGAATTGAGCTCGGCTATTGGCAGATGGTGCTCGGGTATAATATCTAGGTGACGAGCCCAGACGCTCCCTGGGATGCGGGCTTGGAGCTCTGCATCCGTGAATATTTGGCGGAGTGTCGTGGCTTGTTCTTTAATTAACACCCGTTGACTACGGCACTCTGTGACTAGTTCGCCCCCGGCACGCGATAATCGTAATATCTTTTGGTGTAGACTCTTGGTGGCCTCTGGAGGGGACCAAGTGCCCTTTACCCGCTCATATTACGATCGAAGTAAATGGTATTTTCTCTCTAATTCTTCGAATCTTTGTCTGAGCCCGACTACCGATGGAGAGAGCCGATTAATCCGTGGTAGGTTATTTAAGGCTGAACTAGAGTCAGAATTCATATCTAAAAAGGAAGAGAAGAAATTTAGGGAACGCGAATTAATTGAGGGATAGTGTGGGAGAAAAATGTTCGCTCAACGGAAGGGTAGCGGAAGAACCAGCGAAAGCGATTGATAGTACTAGTCGCGGAGATGACATGATCCGATCAGTGGCGGTTCGTCGGGTGACGATATTGTTTCAATAGGGGCGTAGTTACGAGCTCCATTCAGTTGCATAGTCATGAGGTTTATGGGGCTTAAGCATATTCCAAAATCTATTCTACTGTTTAGCTTAATGACTATCATTGAGGGGTTTTAATTACAGTAGTTATATAATTTAAATCTTTACTAATGCTTATTTAAGAGGGCTGTATTGCTATTCGGTACACAATGGCGAGACGAAAATTATTGCTATCGAAAAATCGAGAAACTCCTGGCATTATTAATGCTTTAATTAAGGTATTTGCGGACCTTTAAATAATTAATTGGTTTCCAAATTAATATTATTACCCGTAATTTTCTATAACACCAGCGTTTCTATGGTTAATTGAACTATTATCTTACTATGGTGAAGTTTAATTAATTATCAATCAACCAGAATTGTCATAAATGATTATGTGATGCTATCGTTAATACTGCCAATAATTATCGAGGACTTAGAGTTACTATAGATAACTAATATTACATTATTATTGGTATTATTGATAATTACTGATAGGTTAAAATCACTACAAATCATTAAAGGTTGGTATTAATATTATTAGCAATAGTTGTCTATGAATTAGAATTATTATAATTAATTAATCCCTGACGTTACTATTATCCCTAATAATTACGAAGATACAATTTGGTCCTAAATACATTTAATATGAAAATTTACACACATTAAAATTATTATTTATTAATGGAATCAAGATTACATTATTAATAGACTTAGTAGAATTAGATTACTTCGGGTATTATTGGATATAAATTGGGTAAGAATATTCCTAATGTTTTGAGAATTTGGTTGGGATGATAATGAATCCGCAAATTTAGAGTGCCTGAGGCGCTATTATGTAATTTATGATGAGAGTAGTTGCTGCCAATCGATAATCTGTATTAACAATGAATGTGGCGATAGTGGTGAGAAAAATTACAGTGGTATTTGTGTGCGCCAGTGAACTGAAATTATCGATGTCTAAGATTATTGCAGTATTTATCTAGTGATTTGATTGGCTCATGAGATTTTCAGAACTCGTACTGTGTGGGAAGATAATGTGAATTCCTATCGTGATGAACATTATTCATAGAAAAAGCTTGTCAGTTTAATTGCTCCAACTATATTATTCCGTCTATGCGCCGGGTTTTCCTTATCTCTCGGGTTTTCCTCAGCTCTCGGCTTTTCCACATCTCTCGGGTTTTCCATTGCCTCGGGCTTCCCATTGACTCGGGCTTCCCATTAGTAATTAATTTTCTTAATTAATTTCCTTTTTTATTTTATATCATTTTCTAGGGACCCCTCACTCAATTTTTATTATTATTTCCGGACTCGTCTCTCAATTTGGCGTTCAACCATACCGATTTCCCCCCAATCATTATTACTTTCGAATTTTATACATTTTTTAATTAATATTGCACTTTTATCCTTTTTTGTGTTTTATCGATTTTACTGTGCTTTTTCGTGATACCCCAACATATCTCCCCCCTTTAATGAAGATTCGCCCTCGAATCTATTCATTTGACAAGATCCAAATTTAAAAATTTGGTTTTTATTCAATATAATAACAATAATAATAATAATAATAATAATAATAATAATAATAATAATAATAATAATAATAATAATAATAGTAATAATAATAATAATAATTTTTAATTAGTTAGCCATAGGCTAAATTTTAAATAAATTTCGATAATAATAATAATAATAATAATAATAATAATAATAATAATAATAATAATAATAATAATAATAATAATAATAATAATAATAATAATAATAATAATAATAATAATAATAATAATAATAATAATAATAATAATAATAATAATAATAGTAATAATAATAATAATAATAATAATAATAATAATAATAATAATAATAATAATAATAATAATAATAATAATAATAATAATAATAATAATAATAATAATAATAATAATAATAATAATAATAATAATAATAATAATAATAATAATAATAATAATAATAATAATAATAATAATAATAATAATAATAATAATAATAATAATAATAATAATAATAATAATAATAATAATAATAATAATAATAATCCATGTGCGCACGTGCGACTCCAGGAAATGTGGGTAACATAATTTTTATTGTTGCTATAGTAATTTCCATATTAGACAACATCATACCGAATTTATTGGTGATTATTTTTTTTTCTGATTTGATAATCATGAGAAGGGAATGAATATATTTAGCTGTATTGGGATTTTGTTTTTTTATAATTTTACTTAATTTTTTAAAATTATTAAATTTTTTTTTGGAATGGTTTCCGGTGGTGTCTATCACTTCAATAATTGCTTGGTCTTATTTTGCGTATATCTATGCATATGTTAGTATATATTTAAAGATTTTTTATTTTAATTTCTATTTTAAGATTTTGTGGAAGTAAGTTGATGTATTTTATTGGTCTTTTATCATTCGATTTTATTGATATTTATTTGGTCATATGTTCAAACAATACTCGCAAAACCTTTTAAACCACCCAATGAAGTAGATGATGTTTATAAAAAAGAAATTTGTGATCACTGATACAACAGTATTTTCTAAATATCAAAGAAATGGATAGTTTTATTCTTCTAAATGATTATGAAAGCAAATCTAAACTTCTCGAACAGATAATAGAACATAAACTTCTCGAACAGATAATAGAACAGGAAGAGTTGACAGCCATTTGCAGATCTAATGAAGCCATATTAGAAATCAAAAAAATGCATCAAATATGCTACCCTTTTTCTGTTGAATAAACATTTTTTTTTTAATTAACATTAATCCGGCTATTTCATGTTTTATCATATTGATGCTTTGTGTTACTGGCTTGATGGTTCAATTCTTTTTCATTGGTGTAATATGGTCTTGTTATCAATATATTATTGCGTCACGGTGTCACATATTACCAACACCACGAAACAATGTGAATCAAAATGGGATTTGGGGTTTGGATTTATGGTAAGTTATTTTGTCTCCTTAATATCGTTAAAGAAGAAAGATGCCGGAAATAAGTGACATTGTTTTCGAGGAATTGCCGAGATATGAAGTAAATTCTATTATTATTTAAAAAAACAATAAGGAGATTTACATTTTTTTTTTCATCAAAAACAATAAAACTTATAATACTTATTTGAATTTTTTTTTTGATTGGGTTTGTAGGCTATATAATATTGAAATGATGATAATAATAATAATGGCAATTTTGTATATATACATTTTGTTTTTTTTTTTTTTTTTTATGGGACGACATAAATCAAAAGACGAGATTTATTAAATTAATATTTTATAAATAATAATATAAATAACATTAATTTATTTCATTTCAAGTTTCAGTGTTTTTGATCCACATTTATAGTGAATGACCGTTTTCTTTTTCTTGTATGTAAGCTGGTTTATTACGATAGTTTCTTCACTATCGACTTCCAATGAATTCAATGGAGTTTTTCTCTTTCTGCTCCTCGGCGAGATACTTGACCAAGGCTCGAATATTGGTTGGATTTGATAAATTTGTTCGTGGATTATCAAACCCAAACTCTCCTCAATTGTTTCGATCGTCTCTTCTATGGCCCATTTTAATTGAATAGTTTGAATTTCACCATCAGTTTCCATATCCTTTGCTGACGTGAGGTCAATTTCTTCTGTGATTTTGGTCATTGATGTTGAAACGGTGTTATGAAGTTTCCGATATTCCTCCAACGAATATTTCTTCGATGGCTGCTTCTTTGGTATTTCAACATCATGAATCCACAGTTTCTCAATGTGCAAATATATTCTTCTTATATTCTTTACATCTTCAAGGGCTGAGTGTATGCCCACCTGCATTTGTTCTCCAAACATCTCCTGAACAACAGTTTTTAATTTGAAAAATTCTCCTCTTCTGGAAACTCCAAACTTTCCCAATGCTTGCGCCGTTGCCAAATCTCGAACACCATGAAACTGGTTTACCCAAAGTTTTAAATATTGTAGTTCCGCATGAAGATCGTGGCCAATTAATATCTTCCCAACTACCAAATTTTGGACTTCCTGCATAATTAAATATTGGTCATTTTGATTCCTACTTGCCACTTCCGTTATTCCATGAATTTTTGAATTAAAATGCCACAATTTTCCTCTTGGAGTAAGGTAGACATCCTTTATTGTTTTTCCATAATAATTCATTATCGCAATAGATAGCGGTACCATCTGTTTGGTTTCTGATGTTCCATATTCCGCATCTATAAACAAGATCCTACTTCTTATCTCTTCTTGATCCATTTCTTTTCTTAAAAATGACATTCTTCTTTTTAGCATTTCTTCTGTGATTGCCAACAATTTTTCATCCACAGGTAGTGTTGATATTACCTGCGGTATTTCTTGAGCTTCGTTTTTCGTTCTGGTTTCGAACACAACCAGTGCATTTTCATTTGCTGCTCTCAACCTTTTTGTCATTGCTTCCTTCTGCATTTTCCACGACGATCCCTGATGCATTTCCCACCATATCTTCTGATTGTCTTCGATCATTTCAACATTTCCTTTGATAACGTGGAGCATGAATTCGTCCTTTTTCGTTATATTTATCTCATCCGCAAGTTTAATTCCAGCTTGCCTATTCACTCTGAATATTTGGATCTTCATTTTCCTATCATCTATTCTCAGGTAGTTTGGAATTTGCAAATTTTCTTCGATAATGTATGGATTTCGTCCAACATCGTTCCTATGTAGCTTTAGATAGCTATCATAAATTGTCCTTGCCCATTGAATTTGTTGCATTGCTAAAATATAGTTCGTTAATTTATTTCAATTTTAAAAATTGACGCTAGAGTCAAGGTAAAGTACCCTAAGGATACTGACTCAACTGGTAGCGGTATAAATAATAATATTAATAAAAAAAATTAATTACCTATTTTAATTTGAATTTTTATACTAATTTTATTTACTTTTTTTTTCTTATATACCCCTTAATAAATTTTCTTTGCCCCAAAATTTCTACCTGCGCAATTTTGTTTCCCCTTCTTTGCTCTCAACAGCCAATCAAACTCATCAATGATCGAAAGGTGCAAATCTTTACATTATTCAAAATAAAAAGTTGATACTTATACTGTACTACTACATTATCATAATTGCATGCAAAATAATTGTATCTCACTACACGATTGTCTCCTCATAGACAATCCAAGGTCTTTGGGCCATGGATTGACGCTCAAGTTGTTGCTTTAGTTTCCGAAGATATACTAGCGATGCGAGAAGAAAAATGATGGAGAATGATATCACACTGATTGTACAGATCGATAAAATTACAATTATGGTTTCATTGTTATCAGATGAAGATAATGTAGTGTTATTCTCACGAATTTGCACATTAGCCATATAGTCGTTGAACGAAGGTAACATTGTTTTTTGTTTTCGAATATTTACATTAGAGATATGAGAATAATTGGTGTTCTTTACGAGTCCCGTTGAATTATATACAACTCAAATGAATCTCGTTTCGACAAAAATGATTTCCCAGGGATTGAAATTTGATATGCGTTTGTAATACTTGATTTTTATGATTACCACTTTTGATTTAGATCGTATTTGCTGAAAATTTAACATTTTAAAGGTAAAGTTACTTGTTAACGTGGCTTGAATTTTCTCATGATAATAGATCATAACTTTTTCATTCATACCTGAATGCCGTGAAATATTTAGTTTTTGGTCAACTAGCTGTAAATAAACTCGATTTGTTTCGTTTTGCAACAAAAGTGATTTCCGACTAAGATAGATCTTGACCCACCGGTCATTACTCTCTGTACCATTATCGTGCAATACTTTTTCGTAGTAATGAACTGCGATATCGTAGGTATGATGCAGTTTTAGATTCGCATAATGCACGAAAGACCTTCTAACATTCAACGTATCGATTGTATAATTCTGAAAAATTATTTTCACTTGTTGGGAATTTCGGGGTTCCCAATATATATTGATTCCATTCAGCACTGGTTCTATGGAAACGTAGTTATATAATGTTTTTGTCCATATTTCAATCTTAATCAGGTTCATTATTTTATTACCATTTATTTGGGGTTGCACTTGTTTTATTAACCATGGGTATTCATAATTTATTGTTAGTTGACGATCTACATAAGTATTTTTATTAAAATTCAACTTCACTGGTGGTTCAAAATAATTCAGTAAATTACTTATTTCTATTTCTTCGGTCGGTGCACAACGATAGATCCATACCATCTGGGTACATGTGGCATAAATATCAACTTTTTCCATTAACGGGATCCTTTTAATAGCGTAATTTGGAAACGATGAAGTCGCATTCGACCCTAACACATTGATTATCATGAGTGTTGTAACGAACAAAGTTTTGTTGATATATCCCAATGGTGAGCGATTATTTGCTGTCTTTTGTTTGAGCGTGGTGTGCCTTTCCACGTTTTTGTTTTTAGATCTCAATTGATACTTAGTGTCTTCTGCAACTGGCACCTTTTTACATCGATTAGCATGAACGATAATTGTTCCTGCCTTTTTATTATTTTGTGGACGTAATTTTAGATTAGTTTCAGTGGTATCACATACTACGTATGGTCCTTTAAATGGTCTCTGTAATTTTGGTGATAAACCCTTTGCTGGTTCTTGTTTATGTACATACACTAAATCTCCTACCTCAATATTGTGAGCATGTGCTCGTTTATCATAGCACTCTTTATACGCTTCTTGACTATGTCTTATTTTAAGTCTAGCTTGAGTCCATACCGATTGAAGTCTTTCTTGCATAATTACTTTGTAATCAGATATATCCATGTACTGTGAGATAGGTGCTTGAAATTTTAAATCAACCGGCATGTTGTTCCGCCGTAAATACATGAGATAGAAAGGTGTTTCACCGGTACTCTCATTCACTGCATTTCTATACGCAAATAAGCATGGCTTGATAAACAAATCCCAATCTTTCTGTTTTCTATTTACGTAGGATGATATCATATTGATTAATGTTCCGTTAAATCTTTCAACTAGACCATCCGTTTGTGGATGATAAGGCGATGTACTTAGTTTCACTATCCCGAATAATTCCGTGATTGAGATAAACAGTTCACTTTGGAAATTCGTTCCTTGATCAGTAAGTAATTTCTTCGGTGCTCCATATCGAAAAATAATATTTTCTACAAATATCTTTGCAACTGTTTCCGCTTTTTGATTTTGCATCGCATATGCTTCAGGCCATTTAGTTAGATAATCACAGAACACAATGATATACTTGTTGCCATTAATTGTTTCAGGTAACGGACCAACAATATCCATTGCAGTAATTTCCATCGGCACTCCGGGCACTGGCATAGGTTTCAAAGGTACTTTTATTTTCTTTCCCGTATTTCGCCTGGTTAAGCACACTTCACAAGTATGACACCATTTTCTGACATCTGATTCAATAGTGTCCCAATAATATTTTTGTTTCAATCTTGATAATGTCTTCCGAGCGGATAAATGTCCACCTAGTGCTCCATCATGGTATATTTACATTAACGTTGTTCGATGTTTGGTTGGAACCACAATTAATAAGTTTTCATTTTTAACACATTTTAACAAACCATCATGAATGATATATTTATGTTTTTCGTCAACTACATGTTTCCAGTCACTTTCCTTTTTGATCGTGACTGCATGTTTCCGCAATTGATTTAATTCATTATCCTTTTCCTGATCTTTTTGCAGTTCCTGCAAATTATTAGCGGTTTTGATTGCCATAAATATTGTATTATTATAATTCATTTCATTATTCTTACTCTCATTATTTACAGGGATTCTCGATAGCGTATCCGCATTTCCATTTGATTTACCTGTTCGATATTTAATTTCGAAATCATATTCTTGTAGGGCTATTGACCATCGGATCAGTTTGCTGGCTGAATCCCGATGTTTCATCAACCATTGTAACGGATTATGATCAGTAAACACAACAAATTTTCTGCCAACTAAATACTGTCTAAACGTTGCTATACCGTAAACCAATGCCAATGTTTCTTTCTCAATTGTAGAATAATTCTTTTCATGTGGCTTTAACGTTCTACTGGCATATGCTATTACGTGATCTTTCTCACCTTCGACTTGTTGTCCTAATACTGCACCCAATGCAAAATTACTTGCATCTGTCATTAAAATGAATGGTATTCTAAAATTTGGGCATCTCAGTATAGGTTTTTTAATCAAGCTTTCTTTAAGTAATTCGAATGCTTCTTGTTGCGCTTTTCCCCATTTAAATTGAGTCTGCTTTTTTAATAATACATTTAAGGGTTGTGCTACATGAGAAAAGCTTTTAATGAATTTTCTATAATAACTGGCTAAGCCGAGAAATTGTCGAACTTGGTCTACATTTTCATGGATTGGGTATTCTTTAATTTTTCTCACATTTTCTGGGTTTGGTTGCAATCCATTTCGAGAAATAATATGACCTACATAAACCACTTCCGATTTTCCCCATTCACATTTAGAGGGTTTTATTTTTAGATTAGCCTTTAATAATCTTCTAAATACAGTTTCCACATCTTTCAGATGTTCTTTAAAAGTATTTGAAAATATTATTATGTCATCAATATAGACTAATGCATGTGGGATATCCCGTAAAACAAAATTCATACCTCGCTGGAACGTAGCAGGTGCTCCAGTTAATCCAAACGGTAACACATTAAATTCATACAATCCTTTACCATCAGAAAAAGCCGTTTTTCTTCGATCTTCTTCCTTCACTTTAAATTGATTGTAACCTTTATTAAGATCGATTACTGTGAAAAATTGTACTTCTCCCATTTGATCAAACATTTCTTGTGGAACTGGAATAGGATATGTATCCTTTCGCGTAACTTGATTTAATTTCCGATAATCAACACAAAATCGCAGATCGCCGTCTTTCTTTTTAACAACTACTATTGACGATGAAAATGGTGAAGAACTATCTCGTATTATTTTGAACTCTTTCATTGCTTTTATCTGCCTATCACTTTCCTCTTGATGTATATATGGAATTCTATACGGTTTCAATTTAATCGGAGTTTCATCAAGTAATGGTATCTCATGTTCAATTACTTGGGTGAGTCCCAAATCGTACTCGTGTTTTGCAAACACCATTTTATATTTCTTTAATAACTCTGTGAATTCCCATTTTTGTGATTCTGTTAAATCATTACTAATGACTTGTGGCTCTTTGTAAATTTTAATATTTCTCGGTAATTTCGGGATTTTCTCTATTTCAAACTTCGTTAGTTTTCCCAGTTTGGTTTTTGGTTTCATTTGGATGGGTTTTGTGTTTTGATTTACTATTCTCACTGGCACTGTTTGGTCTTTGACCTTTACCACTTCATCACACATTGGAATTTCGTATTTTTCTATTAGCTTCTCATTTGGTTCAAATATGCACTCGTCATCTGACACATCTAACACATCTGCATAATATATTACCTCACTTCTTGCTGGCAATTCTAGCGTCTGATTTAAAAACACCTCTCTCACCTTATGTCCTTTTTCGTCTGTCTGTCCTTTCATTAATCTCCCAGTTTTTAGATCAAGAGAAATTCCTTGTAGTTGTTCCATTACATCCATACCAATTAAACATCCGACCGGACTATTTCTCATCACTGACACATAATGCACTAATTCGTGATCACCAATAATTAATTCAGCTTTTAATTTCCCAATTATACTTAAAACATTGTGCGACATTGACCTTATTACTTTACTTGTTGGTTTCATCTTCGATTTCTCTTCAATTGTCAACAAATCATCTGATACTATAGTATTACAGGAACCTGAATCTAACAAAGCTTCCACCTTTCTTCCATTGAACAAAATGTTTATTCGAGGCTGTTTGCCTTTATTTCCTAACGTCATCATTGCATAACTACACGGTAATCCGAGCATGTTTCTCCGTTCAATTTCTGCGCTCGTGGGTTCAATGTTATCTAATTCAAATTGAATATGTTCTACCGGTTTCATTTCTTTTAATTTTTCAGTTGGATACTTTGGTGCCGTTGGCGAAAATGTTGGTGTATACCACTTTGAAAGTGTTTCAATTCCGCTAAGTTTTGGCATAGGTTCTAATAAAAATTGTAGCTCTGGCTTTTTTTCACTCTTCATAATTCCTTTTTGAAAATATCTTTGCTCCTTTTTATCATCATTGATGTCATCATTATTATCATTATTGTGATCACTTGCTGCACATAGAGACACTTCACTTTTTTGATCGGTTTTCAGTTGTGCTCTCACACTTGCCATTTCTCTATATTGATGATGAGTAATGAAAAATCTCGCTAAAAATGGAAAACAACCAATAATTATTCTCCATGACCATCCGGATATTACGTATATTCTATGAGCCGATAATATTTGTGACATTATTACCTTTATTGTTATGATTACAACATAGAATCCAATTAAGCCTGCGCATGCTTGTCCTAAAAACATGAATTTCCCCAGATCTTTTTCATCGTTTTATATGTTGCCTTTCTAAAGTGATCTGGTGTTAGAAGATATTCATAATTGACTTTACCTTCCCCGTTAGGCAAAATTGTATCAATCATTTCTGAGATTACACGTTCCTTTTTTGACGGAAATAACAAGTTTCTTTGAGCTTCTTCGATATCCTCGCTTGCATAGAAACCCATTTGTGCCATTTTATTTAGGGATGTGAAATTTACTAGATATTCTAGATTTGTTAATTCTAATTTATCCGGAGTTCTCACTCCTCGGTAATCTGGTAATGCTATCCATGAATCCTGTGCTAAGCGATACAACGGAGCAAGTAATCTATTACATTGAAGAATTTTTGGCTTAGTTTGCTCGTCCAGTAATATTCTTGTTATGGGTTCCATAAATCGCATTTTTCCGTTTATACTCACCGGCAATTCATTTGTACATTTTTCGTATTTCATAATTTTCACTGTAACTGCTTTACATTTATAGCTATATAGGGCCTCTCCGAAGATTCTGGCAAATACACCGTTTTCTGATATTAGCATAGGTGCTACTAAGTTTGGATTTGTAATGGCCATTGCTATCCTGTTTCTAAGTATCTCTTTATTCAATTTGCAATCATTTAAAATCATTTCCCGATATATATTCTCCATTATGTTTTGACTAAAATGGTACAAATAATCAATTTTATTGTTAAAGTAGTGAGTGAGTTTAATATCATTTGTGTGTATTTTAGTTTTCGCCTCATGCATCATCATTTTTGATACGTAAACACCTCTGTAATTTGTTGCATAAACCATTTGCCCGCATTTATTGGTAGCCTCCTTTTTTATAAAACGCATACCATCGGTTGGTAATGTCGACATTAATACTGGTGTGGTTTTCCTCGTCCATACTGGAGTTGACCTAATTGTGCCATTCGATTTATAATTTATATTGAAATTATCGGGGCTTTCTCTAAATTGTTCTCCACTTAACTCTTTGAAAGTCATAGTTTTCAAATGTGCTAAATTACATACATCAGTTTTAACATCAAATACTAAAATGGATTCTCCTGTTTGGCAATTGCTTTGTCTCATATTACAAAACGGATGCGTTTGAAGTTTTCCTGTTTCATCATCAAAAACTCCTTCAAATTCTCTTAATTCTGTCAAATATTCTTCAATCACCACTGATTGTTTAATAATTTTTTCATTTACTTTATATGGTTCTCCTTCGCACGTTCCATCTTGTTGTATTACTCCCTTTACAACAACTGTCTCTCTTATTCTGTGATTTACTTTTGCTTTTAATTTAATTTCCGGATTAATTTTTAACTCCTCTGTTTGAAACGCAGCTAAGCAGTTTTCTGGCATTACCTCTACTGGTCGTGGAATAGCGTGCATTTTTATCAATGATGTGTGGCTCCATTTACCACAGAAAAATACAAAAGTAGTTCGCTTCGCAATACATTCTCTAACTTTGGCTCGCCGTAGATCAGATTCCTGATACACATAATATTTTACATCATTTTCTACTTTCAATTTCTTTGGGTATGCATCCGGACATTCTGCCATGTCCACAACCGAATAAATTTTTCCCATTTCTGTTTGGGAACAATCGTAAGCTGTCATACCCGTAGCTTGTGTAGTTATTGTACAAAAAATAAAGAGCATAACTATTGCCCATGGGAATATCATCTTTTTTCTTAGCTTCGGGCTATCCTTTCCATTTAACGGTTTGTATAGTAATTTTTTTTCATCACTTTCATTTACTGTAAGATCATTATTCAACTTCTTCCAACCTCCATTATTTTTGACCCACTTCATAAAATATTCATTTGAGATTCGTGCTGCTACATCTATCAAATTTTCCAAATTATCCGTTTCTGCTATCACATGAGCTCCAATTTCTAAGACCATATATGTTAAACTAGTTAACATTACTTCTTTGTTAATTCCATTTTTAATCAAATTTTCAATTAGTTTCTTATCACAAAAGTTATCGTTTTCTCCAAATCTTTGCACAACACCTGGAAGTCGGTTTTTCATTTCAGTTACTATATTTCCTAACTCATACTCGACATCCATTTTTATTTCAAACGTCGGATATACTGCTTTAATCAAGCCCATTAAGATTATTTTTGTTTCATCAACTTCCTGTTCAATTTTCACTAAACTCCGCTTTATCTCATATAAAGTTCTAGGTTTCCTAACGATTATTTCACTATTTATTTCACCTCGTGGTGCCTCAAAATTTCTTGTTTTTCAACGTGTTCCACCTGAATTTTATTATTCAATTCATTTTCTTCCTTATTACTGAAAATTTCATCTACTTTTGTTTTCACGTTATCTTCCTCTATATCTGTATTTGAATTCTCCGAGTTATCCACTGAATCTACTTTCTGTTCCTTTATTGCTACTACACAATTTACTAAATACCCTGCCCTTCCATCAGCATCTAGGTATCCGTTTTCGTCTAATTCCTGTGGCTTAAATCCACAATCATATAAATATTCATCATTATCTAATTCTTCATCTTTGAACATCAATACAATAATTCCATCTTTTCCTATTTGGTTTGCAGCTCTTTTTCGTAACTTCTGAACCTTTGTACACCAATGTTCCTCTATATACTCTGTTTTTCCCCAATCTTCATAATCTATTGCTATAATAAATGGTTTTAATTCCATTCTAGTTTCTCTTAATTCTCTACCAAATCTTCGCATTAAACATTTCAATTTTTCTCCATACCTCGATTTATCATATAAATATGGTCGTATTATGTTTACTATTTCTAGTTTAGCATTTTCCTGTAGTTCTATTTTATCAATTAATTTTAATTTCTCCGTAATTTTAACTCCATCCCACTCACTTAAAGCATCTCTTAAGTCTCCTATTAGTTCTTGCGAATCACTTTTTTCCACTACTTCTTCCCTAATCATGCTCGCAACCTGCAATTTATTTTTATTTCCAGGAATAAAACCACAATCTATTAAAAATTCATCGTCTTCTAAATACCTATTCTTAAATTTCACCTTTATTATCTGTCTTCCATTATTCTCTTTTAATCTCTCTTTTAAATCTTTAACATAATCTCCAATTTCACAACGAATACAAATCACGCTATTTCTACTTTCATCTACAACATCAATAAAAATAAAATCTAACCATTTATTTTCTCTGAAAGCTTTCCCAAATATCTTCATCATATTTGTTATTTCATCTCTATCTTTTAAATTTACCTCATAATGATCAGCACATAGTTCAATTACATTTTTCAATTTTTGTACACTCAGTGACATTTGACTCAATTCCAGTAATGATGTCATTATTTTAGACGTTTCCGCTGCTCTCGATTCGATTAATTTATTAAGCTTCGATATAATCATTATTGCCTTTTCGCTTTGCAGATCATCTTTAATCATCATTCTTTTCAGCTCTGTATCTGATGCTTCTGATTGCGACTCATACATCATGTAATTATCTGTCTCTTCATCAGATTCAAACTTGCATATTAAGCGATCCAAACGTCGACTCATTTGTTTCACTTCGTCTTCAATTCTATTATTATAATTATCTGGCTGCACAAAAGCAACGTTGTCTGCATGTGATTTATCACTTTGGAATCTAATTTTCTTTAAGATTGGCTTTTGAAATCTCTCATTATTTCTGGGACATGACCTTGCCATATGCCCATAACCTCTACATGAATGACATTGAATTCGGCCTTGTAAATTAACTCTATCTCTTTGAGGTGACGGTGAAGTTGATGGAGATCTTGATCTTGCGAAACAGTTCCGTGATACATGCCCTCTTTTTCCACAATTATAGCACTGTATATTATCATTAATTCGCTGACTATTAGTGATCATTTTATTAAAACTTTTCCCACCATTGCTTTTCAACCAATTTGGCCACATCCTCTTTGGACTTTGTTGCTCTTCATCTTTAAACCAACATTGACTATTACTATGTCCCTTTCTTTGGCAATGATCACACTGGACAGGACTTGGACTTCTTTGAGTATTATCTTTAAACCAGCATTGATTTATATTATGTCCCAATTTCTGACAATGACTACACTGAACTATTCTCTCTCTCTCCTCATTTGGACTATTTGTAGATTTCCTTGGCTCAAATTTTACTCTAAATTTTGGTGATGGACTGGTGGATTTCTGGAATAAATTACTTTTGATTGGTGATATTGATCTGTCTCTAGATTCATTAATAGTTGTAAAAGATTCTGCTTTTGGTTGAGTAGTTTTCAAATTCAATTCAATCTTCATAGCCTTTTTAATTAGCTCATCAAAATTGTTGAAATCTACATAGCATAGGGCCTTTTTAATTTCTTTTCTGACTCCTGTCAAAAATTGGTCTTGCAACAATTCCTTCAGTTGCTTCGCCACATCAATTTGTTCAGGTTTAATCTCAAAAGCTTTCTCTGCAAGGGTTGTCAAATGATAAGCAAATTCACTTACTGACTCGTCTGGTCTCTGCACTCGATTGTAAAACTTTTGGCGCATTATTCGTTTGATATCACCACCAATTAATTTCGCTGCTAAGGCATCTTTCAACTTGGTCCAATCATTGGCAATGAGTCTTTTATCAATTTGTTGCCAAGCCTCTCTCGCTGCTCCTTTTAAATACAATGGTAACCGTTGCACCATAATCGATTGGCTCCATCCATAAGCAGTGGCATACATGTAGTAATCAGCCATAAAATCAACAAATTCAACCGGATCTCCTCCATATTGCTGAACTGGTAGTTTCTGACAACTTGCATAATCATTACTAAGAGTAGTAGACATATTTGCTTGGATATTAGATACAGGGGTTGTCACA
The DNA here is from genome assembly GCA_022537955.1 of Schmidtea mediterranea. Taxonomy (NCBI): domain Eukaryota; kingdom Metazoa; phylum Platyhelminthes; order Tricladida; family Dugesiidae; genus Schmidtea; species Schmidtea mediterranea. The sequence continues at coordinate 216,892,486 of CM039680.1, forward strand.
GTAGACACCGGGGTTTGATCATTATTATTGGAATTGCTCGCCATTATTTCTGATTGCTTCTGGTTTCTCAAATTATAAAATCTTTTTTGTACAACTTTTTCTCGTCTGAATTTTAAAATATTACAATTATTAATATTACCTTTTGTTTTAATTTTGGAATTTATTCTATAATAATTTTCTTTATAACTTCTGGCGTACTGAACCACGAAGTTCCTCAATAATTTGAAAGTTTTCTTTTAATTTAATAATTTATTCTCTTTTCAGTTTATTTTTGCTCTGACACTCTTCTTCTTTTTTTTTTTTTAGTTTTCCTTTTCGATCACGTCGTCTCTTTTTAACAATTCAATTATTTTCAGCACTGTTTTCCGCCGACTTTTTATCACGTCGGGCTCACCAAAATGTTGGGTTATTATTATTGAAAGTCGGTTCCCTCTGACTCCTCGTGTCCTTTTTCGATCAAATAAGCAAACCCAACACAGAATAATTTTATTTGCACTTTATCACAATAACAAATCAATCCTTTGGTTCAATATTTGTAATCACAATTTCACTACTTGATTTGGCTCGGATTATCTTAGGGTAGGTTGTCCAAGGGAGAACCACCCTGTCTGATAGATAACCGTGACTTTTACTTAAATTTGGATTTCTCTACTAACCTAGCTACTGCTTGTTCACGTCGATTCACTCTAGTTAATAATATCTGCTCTCTCGTATCTAGTTAATAATAATTGTCCTTTCTTGTCTGGTTGATAATGTCTCTTTTCTTGTCTGATGAATTCTGGTCCTCTTTTCTTGTCTGATGAGTTATGGTCCTCGCGTGTTTTTCCCTCTTTCTTTTATACTCCTGCTCAGACTGTTTTCCGACGATTGTCAACAATAGGTTCTGCATTATCAAATTATCATTAATAATTACCTTTCAGACCGACATTTGTCAACAACGTTTGACGTTGTTTAGGCTAATTTATCCTACTATATTATTCCGTCTATGCGCCGGGTTTTCTTTATCTCTCGGGTTTTCCTCAGCTCTCGGCTTTTCCACATCTCTCGGGTTTTCCATTGCCTCGGGCTTCCCATTGACTCGGGCTTCCCATTGACTCGGGCTTCCCATTAGTAATTAATTTTCTTAATTAATTTCCTTTTTTATTTTATATCATTTTCTAGGGACCCCTCACTCAATTTTTATTATTATTTCCGGACTCGTCTCTCAATTTGGCGTTCAACCATACCAATTTCCCCCCGATCATTATTACTTTCGAATTTTATACATTTTTTAATTAATATTGCACTTTTATCATTTTTTGTGTTTTATCGATTTTACTGTGCTTTTTCGTGATACCCCAACACACGTAAATTTATTACAAACACGTATTTGGTAAACATTGTCAATATCAGTCAAGTGGATACTAATGATATCTAAATAAACTTTTGTTTTTAATAAGAGCTTTGAAAATATCTAAATACTAATTAAATGTTGATACCAAAACGTGTAAAATTAGATTTACATTCATTAACAACATGCTAATTAACCGATAATATCGAACATTAAAGCTCTATGTAACCAAAAATTGATTAAACAACAATGTAAAACTCATCAGGTCTTATGTGACACCTATTAAATATTTCAATAATTTATGATTCAAACTAGGTATATTATAATACTTTTCGATAAATTTATGAATAAACTATTACATGATTTGTTATAAAGTTATTTAAAAGGTTAAGAATTTTAACCATATGTGAAAAATAGGTAATAACTTTAACCATAAATAATGAAAGAAGTAACAATTTTAACCCAAAGTAATGAAATATTTAATGATTTTAACTCTAAATAATGAAAGAAGACACAATTTTAACCCTAAATGATGAAAGATGTAATAATTTTAACCCTATGTGATTAAAAGTTATAACCTTATGTATACCAATAAATACTAAATACCAAGTATATTATAACACATGTCTTTAATAAAAAGTAGTTGCTTAATTGGTAAAAAACATAAATATATTTAAAAATCATCGCTAAACTCATGTTCAAAATACTAATAAATTTATTGTAATTTTTCTTGAAAACAATTTGAAAACGTACAAACCATATTGAATTTTTCAATAAACTTATTATTTAACTAAAACCGGTTATTGAAAATACTAATAAATTTATCTATTAAAATAATTACAGTTTTCATGAAAATAATAATTTGAAAATGAAATTATAGAATACTTGATTTTAATTGGTTAATTATATTTATTACCAATGACAACGACTCAAATTAATTCAAATTTTAATGTTCTAAAACAGTACTTTATCACTTCAAATTATTTTCTAAATATATTGGTACCGCATTGATTAGTTGATAGGAAATCATACTATTCAATCGAACATAATTTCATTAATCTTTTTAAATAAATCAACAAAACAGAAGTCTTTTAAAATTATTTTAATGTTGAACTTGTTACTAATCACCGATAAATTAACTTATTTCATTTAAAACTTATCCGAATCTAATTATATGCATTGTAAAATGCTACAATTACCATAATTCATTACTCTAAAGTTTCCTTATAACGAATACTTCAACAATGTTTCCAAATCGTTACATACAAAAGTTGTAATTATAACGATTCAAGCAAAATCAAATAGATCGACTAGAAAATTTTCATGTACAACAAATATTGGTTAAATTGACTATCAAATGTTGTAATTTATGGTTACCGTACAATAAGAATTTGCCTCTATAAAAATATACTAATTATCCCTATTAAAAGTTTAAATACTAAAAGTGCTTGGAATGCCCCATTAGTTATTGTAGCTAAGAAGGATTAAAACATCAGAGAAAAAGAATCATTTCTAATGACGGTCACTCGATTCCTATTAGATTACTAAGCAGATCCAAAATATTTTTCCTCAGTAAACTTAGAACAAGCATATTCCCAAATTGGGATAGTTCCAGAAATACAAGAGTTGACTGCCTTAAGTACTAAAGAAGGACAAGTTTGTTTTAGCAAGCTGTCATTTTGATTAGCAACAGCTCCAGCTACTTTTCAAAGGCTGATGAGTACTCTCTTGGAAGACATTATCTTTAATGGAGTTATAGTATATTTGAACGATATATTTATTTAGGGAAAACAATAAAAGAAAATGATGCAATACTTGAAACTGTGCTAACAAGAATTCAAAATGCAGGTTTAAAGATTAATCCTGATAAATATGAGTTTCATAGAAAGAAATTGTTTTTTCTTGGTCATACCATAAGTGAAGAATATATTGGTGGGTTTCTGGGTGTTGATATTTTGAATATATATGGTTGTTACCCAGGTACCCCATACAAATATTTCCTTTGCTTACCACTCGACACCCGTTGCTGAGCAACGTTAACAACTGTGTTCTAGTGGGTAGATCGTCCGCAAAAAGTGAGCGCTATTGCTAATGCTATAATTGACCGAACGATCCATGGGTCCAACGAGCAGCCGATAGGAGGCCTGTGCTCGATTTTGATTTTTAGGTCACATTATTCTCCTATCTCTGTCAAATGTTATTCTATACTCTCATATCATCTATCTTTATGTCCATTTGCTTGGTCCTTCTCATTATTGTCCATGCTGATGATTATTCTTTGGCCTGTACACCCTTTGTTATGTTAAATACACCCACATTATATCTTTCACCCTTATCCCTATTATAACTACAATGTTTCCAATTATTATTGCTAGCATTATTATTGTTGCCATCATATGTATTACCTTTATTAATTGTTGCTACTATTTCCTATATTATTATTTTTGTTACTATAACTACCATTATAATTATTGTTATTACCACTATGATTATTACTACTATTATTATTATCATAATTATTATCATCGTTACTACAAATACCATGATTATTATTATTATTATTATTATTATTATTATTATTATTACTATTATTATTATTATAATTATTATTATCGAGTTTTTAGTAGGGATCCTTCCTCATTCCTCAGCTTTATAAAATAATTTTTTATTGATATACAACATTAGCCGTAACCCATTCTTATTTTACAATTTTAGACAAAGTAGTTTTGTCGGTTCGAAAATTTTGGCAGCGTACCACCCTTATTTTACGCGTTCCATTTTTACGTTACTATTTTTGTTAAGTATTTGATTTAATTCGGAAAATTTGAGCAGCATTCTGCCTTTATTTTTCAGTTTCATAATAATCTTATACCAACCGTTGAGTCGCATTTCACTTTTATTTTTCTATATTCTATAAGTATTTTAGTTGATTCGGTAAATTTGAGCAGCGTTCCGCCCTTATTTTACAGTTTTTTATGATAAGTGTTTTAACTACTCCCAAAAATTTGCGCAGCGTTCTGCCCATATTTTCCGTTTCAATTGACATAATTTATTTAATTTTTATTTAAATATTATTTTTCGTGATTTTGAGTCGTTCGGATCAATCTTTTTCCGATGGCTATTCATTTAGGGTGTTGCAACGATTTCTCAATTTTCCCCGCTACCCATTCCCTCTTTTTGTCCTTAAGATCTATGTATGTTCATTTCATAGTTAGTGAGTGCCCACTGGACTACTCGGTGTTAGAGATTTTGAGCCGATTGTAGAATCATTTAGGTCGATTTTAAAGAAATCGAGAAACGAGGAAGTAACCAAAAGACCACTTCCTTACTCCTCCTTTCTTCTATACGGAATAATATTGACGTTCCGATCCCTGCGTTCCGCACGCCGGGTCTTCACGGGCACAGATCATCGGCGGTATTCCACGCACTTACACGAATCTGAATACTGTATATGATTTTACTATCTTGCAATGTATTGGCTGTGGGCCGGAAAATTTTCGACAATTAGAAAATAATTTAAGCATCATAATAATTTATTAAAACCAAAGCTAAATTACCGGCTACTTCCATTAAAATTCATAAATTCAACCATCCAAATTAAAAACATTGAATTAAACTTCCTAAATAAATCGAATGCATCCATAAAAATCCATAAATCCATATCCTTCCTAAATAAATCGAATACATCCATAAAAATTCATAAATCCATCCAAATTAAAAACATCGAATTAAATAATCCAAAGTGAAACTGCTGATAACCAGTGTCAAAATACGATTTAAAATCAATACTGAAAATTAAGATTAGATATTTGTCAAATCATATCAGTATATATACCTATAGTTTGGCCTTAACCTTGCGTGTTAGTTTTAGTGCGATTAAACAAAATTCGACTTTGAAATTATTTGTGTTATCTAAATTAAATTTTTATTTATTTCTTAATTTAAACTGGTAATTTATTTTTAACATTTTTAATTAAATTTATTCATCCCAAAAATATTTTATTTTTATTCATTTAATTCATTAATTTCTAATTTTATATAAATGGTCATTTTACGGTCGAATTTTCTTGTTATTATGTTATTTTTTATGTAAATTTCGTGCGGTTCTTGATGCATTTTGTATTCATTTTATTTTACTTTTTATGTTTTTGATTTTATATTTATTTATATTCTCTCAGATTTTAAAATGTTTAATTGGTGTTGTGTATTATATTTTAAATATCTTGGTGCTAGGTTTTCGTGTTGTATTACTGATACATTTAAACGATTTTCAAGGCTATTTGTGTGCTGGCCCAACAATATTAATAAAAATGAAAAAAAGATAGAAGATATTTAAAATGAAGAAAACGTAAACCATGTTGGGTTTCCAAAATATGACATTCACGGGTCGTTTAAGGTGAACTACCACACCACTGACAAGGTATCCTTCGGCACTCACCAGTTTGATACCATGTGTGGCAAAAAACGATTGGTAGTTAATGTATCATCATTTTATTCTTTTGGAGGTAATAAATAGGTGCATGTGATATGAATTAAACTTTACAAATTTTCTTTATACTGATAAGGCATATAAATGGCATGAAAATACGATCCTCAACTTAAACATTGTCTTCCTAAAACTTTCAATCAAAAACAAATTGTTTTGGTATTTAATCATAAACTTCCTTTCTATCGTTCAAAAATTACCGAAGTGCATAACTAAGACTGTCATTCATTTAACTCCTAGTACCTAGATAATTCCTGCAAATATTTATAAGTAAAAGGAAAAAACAATTTCAGAAAATCATATTTGAATAAAACGCGTAAATAATATATGTGACATACTACCGTAATTTGAGTTTGACATTTAAGATTTTAAGTTCATTTTCAATTAAACAATTTTCGATAAATCGACATTTACCAGATATCATGAAAGTCATTTTAGGATTTGTAAATATGCGGTTTTCAACCGGCGGTACGCCAGATGTCGCTAAGTGAAAAAATACTTATAATTTATTCATAAAATTTACTCATTGTATAACTTAAAATTTAATATTTTACAATAATAATTTCAAAGATTATAATAGTCCATCATGCGTCTTAGGTATTTTATGAGTAGTAGGATGTGAGCCCGTCAAATACAACACCCTCCACTGACTTACGTAATGTTACATAATATCTGACCTCTGTCCATGCTATTACTACCTGGAGATTGACCTCTGCTCACTCAGTTGCTACCTAGTAATTGACCTTTGTCCACTGTTTATTTAGTATCTAGTTTATTTAGTATCTAATTTATTAGTATCTAACCATTAAAATTATGGACTATTTAATTCTAGTGTTTACCAAATTTTTTCTTTAATTTCTTTCTGGAATCTGCAATAGTTTTGTTTAAGGAAATTAAAACAAACGACAACCTCAAATGAAAATTATAACTGAGTTAATTAACACACAAATATACCGATTCTGTAACCTTAAAACAACTTAAACTGAGATTTGGTCAATGGAGTGTGTCACCTTTAAAGTATTACATAATCACTCGTGACTAATTATTATTAGTATTATTATTATTATCATTATTATTGTTATTATTATTATTATTATTATTATTATTATTATTATTATTATTATTATTATTATTATTATTATTATTATTATTATTATTATTATTATTATTAACCAACACTATTCAATAAAAACAATGAACATTCAACAACAACAAATATCAATTCAAGCCCACAGAAAGCATGTTTACTTGTATTCGATAAAACAAATGATAAAATATTTATAAAAAAAGTAACAATTCAACCAAAACTACAACACTAAAATATTGAGAAAGAGACAGAGAAAGAGAGAATAGCATAAGATAAAAGGACCAACATATACAGAAATTACAAGAGAAATTATTATTTTCAGCGGCAAAACTCGAGAATAAAAACCGAAGTGATAAAAAACTCATTTACAAAATCTAGAATTTTTGTTTCAACTTTTCCATTAGGATTTCATTCTCGTGTTTCTTTTTCCTTTATAAGAATCTATTTCTATACAAAATGGCGCAACGGTTGAATAAATATCCATCCAATCTATGTACATAAGAAGCTGAAAAGGATACTGTTGAGCCATCGAATAAAAGCTACTCAGCGATGCGAGCTACGCGAAAATTCCTCGGGTTTCATCTAGTAAATTATCCACAGCTTGTGGCTCCAGCATCGATGAGTTGTGATGAGTTGACATGGAATTCGTCACTGACAGTTTTGCACATTCCAGCATCACCGATTTTAACAGTTTGATTTCTGTATTCAGATTTTCAATGTCTTTTCGGAGTTTACGGTTCTCATTGACAACAATTGACGAGACTTCTCGACGAATGTAGAGCCGAGTTTTCATATTCAGATTATGCTGAAATCCATTGAAATTAGATTTTGGCCTGTTTTCACATTCAGGGTTCTTCACTAAAATTATTGATAACGTCAACCCAAAAAACAAAATTATCTATCTATATATATATATATATATATATATATGTGTGTGTGTGTGTGTGTTGGATCAACATTACTATTCGTCATGACAGAGCTTATGATCAAACTCCTCGTGTCCTCGACAAAAATTAGAAACTTAATACATTTAATTTTGTTAATAAAACAATAAATAAAAACTGGTCTGATTGCCACTGACAAAATAAAAACCTTTCGCATTACACGATGGACCAGGTGACTTAAAGAGAAAGCTCCTCAAGATGAACATATCTGATCTAGTCTAAAGAAAATGCCTAATTTTCACTTTCGTTTTATCGATTGGCTGCTTTTTTTCTTCGACTGTTAATGAAACCTAATAAAATTTTCGATTTTTTATAGAAGTCTTTCTTCGTCAGCCGAAAAAACGAGGCGTATTTTGAACTGATATTTTTTTTAAAAATATATTATAAATTTTTAATTACCCTTGATGCAGCCTCAATAATATTATGTTAATTATTCAGAAAATTGTTATTCCGGGTACTAAAATCTACAAAGATGAATGGAAAGCATACAGTACTTTGAGAAGAAATCCAGATTATGAGCATTGGAAGTATGTCATAAATATAATTTCATCAACAGAGAAACAGGAGTTCACACTCAAAATGTTGAGAGTTTCAATTCTAAACTAAAACTTAGAATCAAAGAAATGTAAAATATTACGAAACTAAAGACATGATGATTTTTTGTTAGAATTTATGTAGATGATAGATTTAAAAAAAAGAAATATAGAATCTTTTAGTTGAATTAAAAAAATAGGAAAAGTCAATATTTTATTAAATTTAAGTGTTTTTTATTTAAAGTAAAAATGCCTATATTTTACAATTTATTTATTTAATTTTTTATTTGGTGGGGGAAATTTGATCCGAAAAAAGTAATAAAATTAAAAATTACAAATAATAAATAAGCCTGTCTCTTTATATCTCACTCTTTTACATTCTCTCAAAATTAAAATTTCAATGTGTACTCAATGCTATTAAACATTTAATATTACTCAAAATCGCATAGTTAACATATTTCTCCACAGAGATAGGTTACCAAATTGAAAATTTCCAAAAAGTTATTATAGTAATATCAATCGATCTGAAATTTTAAAAGAATGCATTGTTCAAGACGACTAATCTATCTGCCAAATTTCAGCTTGATCTGATTACGGGAGTGGGTTAATTTGCCGGCGTAAGATTTTCGTGGCTAATTCAAACATAAAAAGTGAAGTTAACATAGAGAGTAAAAATACTTTTAAAGCTCGGTGGTTTACTTTATTGATTATATTGATTTAATTTTTACTAATTAATTAATTAATTTGTATTTTTAAATATTGTTGCCCAGGAACCTCCGATCGATTTAAAATTAAATATATTAGTATTTTTTGGATACATGCTTCCAGAAAAAAATCAATTTTTATTTTAAAATTGTAATTAAATTTTTGCATTTCAATTATACTTTTGTATTAATTTTGCATTTTAATTATATTTTAACTCTGGGTTACTCTTCTACAAGATAAACCAATAAGTTTTGTCCGGTGAAACATGTGTAAATTTAAAAACAGCAAAAATGTCAATCATCTGGGTCAGAGAGATGTTCAAAATATGCACCATTATGAAGGACACATCGGCGCCATCGATCAGACAGTTTCCTGATTCCATTAGCGAAGAAGCTGCGTGGTTTAGTGTTCAACCAAGCGTCCAGAATCACTTGAATTTCATCAGCTCCGTTGAAATCTCTTCCTCGAATCGCAGATTTCAAAGGAGAAAACAAATAAAAATCGGATGGTGCGAGGTATGGGGAGTAAGGGAGATATGACAGAACAGTAAAACCAATGTCATTAAGGTTTTTCCAAAATTTGGCTGCCGTATCGGGTCGTGCATTGTCGTGGAGATAGTAAACATCGCAGTAAACATCGGAAGTGATTGCAGTACCCTGAGGCAGAATATCCATCATAATCACACCTTTACAGTCCAAAAAGACGGACATGAGATGTTTTCTGGGTGAGAGTGTGCGGCGAGCTTCCTCATTAGGGGCATCACCTGCGCCTTTCCACCAAATGGTGGTGATAGATTCCGTCGTCGCTCCAATAGATCCAGACTTCGTCCATTGTAATGAGCTGACTGAGGAAGTCATTAGCAGCATACTTGCACAGCAGCTCGTTGCATATTTTCTCACGGCTGGCCATTTGTTGCTCGGACAACTTGTGTGGGACCCAGTGGTTGCACAGGTAACGAATGCCCATTGCAAGCAGATGATTTCGAATTGTCTGCTGAAAAACTCCGAGCTCCGCGCTCACTTCCACAGTACTGTTGTGCTCCTCCAAAAGACCTAGAATTTTGTCGTTGATATCAAGAAAGGGCCTCCAACATCAAAGTTTCCTTCCTTGAAGTTTGCAACCCAGTGTCGAAAAGTGCGCCCATTTGTTGTGTTCTTCCCCAGTGTCAAATTTATTTCATTTGCAATCTGGGAAGGCAATAATTCACGTTTCCAATTGTAGTAGATTAACTTGCGAATATCCTCTCGTGCGAAATTCATTTCAAATCGACGTATTCTAATAAAAACAAAAAGTATTTCAGTCAAACAAGAAATTTATAAAAAGTGCTTAATCCATGTAAGACATATCAAAGTTAATAGCAATGTTAAAAATTATTAATAAGTGACTTTTTTTAAAATGTTACAAATCTACAACATATATAGCATAGATACACAGAGCTGCAGACCTATACACTCATTACAGCATCGGAAAGCTGAGTATGAGCACCGGACAAAACTTACTGGTTTATCCTGTATTACATCACATTGCAATTGATAAAAACTGCCATTAACATAAAAAATTGATAAATTATATTATATGAAGCATACAAACTTCCCTGTGTATTGAAAATTCATTAACAAGCACACCTACCAATTTATTATAGGTTTTTGGAGAGGGTAGAAAAATTGAATAAAACATACAAACACGGTGTACACAATTTCTGTAATAAAAAACACAAATAAGCGATAAAATGTACCGGAAAAAATATACACCCATTTTTAAGCAAATAACTTTTTAAAAATAAAACTGGAAAATATTTCAGCAGCTACTTTCAGAAGTGTACTTTCATTTTTGTGAAAATAAAGAAAGAAATTTTATTTATAATTAATAATGGCTAAATTATTGTGAAAAATTACTTTCAACATATTAAACTGTTGAAATATATCGTACAGTGAGTGTTTGAATGGGGCTTTCTTTTAATAAAATCGTTTTCAAGCTTATTTAATTATTTATATTAAAAAATGTTTTACTAAATCTTTGGTAAGAGGAAAATTGTCGACTGGCCTAATAAATTTTAAATCTTTACAACATTTATTAAAATAAAAAATTTAATAATAAACTCAAATAACCCTTTTAGTATATATTTCGACAGTTTTCCCATCATCAGGTATGATAGAAAAAACCATTCGCACTGTAGATTATTTAATCAAATTTTATTAATTTTAAAATAAATATATTTTTTAATTTTTGATAATTTTGTATTTTAAATTTAAAAAAAAATTTATTCACGCAATCTTCAATTAAATTATCATTTATTAAATTATTGATAATACTAATTAAAATAATTTACCACTTTAATAATTTAATTAAAGTAATTAATTTTTGAAATGTAGGGTAAAATTCTTTAATTTTTTCTGCATTTTAATTTGGATATTTAAATAAAAATTATCATCTTTATTCTTGATACTCTTAAATTTTTTAGTAAATTATTTTTAAAAAATTTTCGATTATTATGAGCCATTCATTATATTCTAAATGGCTATGATAAATTAAAATTAATTTATTATAAAGAATTAATGCATTGATTTATAAATTTTGTCTGTTTTTCAAGGAGGTAGAGAAAAGTAATTTTAAATTTAAAATGGACATCATTATTCACAGTTTATACATAAAATAATAGCAATAATAAATAAGAGAATACCATTTTTAAAAAATATATTTCGACAGCTTAGATATAAAGCTCAGAAACTAAACCACTTCAACAAAACGATACTTATAGAAAAGCAACCGATACTGGTTTTTTATGCATCACCAGATAGTTTTTGCAGATCTAAATGCAAGAGAAATACGATTGGGATAGTGTTCTATAGTTCTTGTACATTACAATTCACTTATTCCATATCTATTTATAGTATAGATCAGGGCTTCTTAAACCATGGGTCGCGACCCTATTTGGGGTCGCGTAGCAAAATTCTGGGGTCGCGAGAGATAAAAATACAATTTAACAGAAAATGTTTTTTAACTTGTAAAATTATTGTTATAAAGATAAAATAACAAATATCGTAGATAAATATATCATAAAATCTTCTAGTTCGGAAAGATTGTTTGTACCTGCATTTCTATTATGAATTACTATGAATTAGAAGATGTTATAGGAATTTTAAAAAAATATAAATTTATTTTTCTTTTATATTTGTATGGGGTCGTCAAAAAACTCGCAATCATAAATGAGGTCGTGAATTACAAAAGTTTAAGAAACTCTGGTATAGATAAATTGATTGACTTAATAATGGATATTCTAAGGCTTTTTACAATGTTTGGTGCTTGAGATACTGTATCATTATGACCGAGCAATTTTTAAGGTTAGTATTAATTAATTTTATTTTTTACACAGAAAATGCAATTAAAAGTAAAATATTTATATAAAATAATGTAGATATTGATTACAGTTGATCAGTCATGTGTTTTTCTTAACTCATACTCAAAATTTAACAATACAATCGATTAAAAGCTATGTGCATAATTATTGATATCATTTTTTAAATAAATAGCTATAAGAATAAAAATTTTTTTTATCTTTATCAAAAATAAATCAGATCTGAAGGGGTTGAAATGACTTTTATTGTGAACAAATTTATATATAATTTCACTTTAGTTGATATTTTTTATAATATATAAATACTAACCTTATACTTTTGAAAATTGCTCGGCCATGATGATTTAATTATGGAGTATATCATGAATTACCTGACACGCGTTAACAGAAGTTTAAGGTTATTTTTATACATATTGCCAGCATTAAATAATCGAAGTGTGATAAACAAATATTGATGTGCATAATTACTTACACAAACAAAATATGCGATTTTATAAATTATATTGTCTTAGGGACATCAGAACTTTTTACATTGATTCTTTTCGTGGATAACCTTCCAAGTAAGAACTTTTAATGTCCATTCGACTACCTGCTTAACTTAGATGACATTGTCTTTAATCTCTACTGCTTTTAATTTATTTGGAAATACCATAACGCCCTTGGTATAAACTTAGAAGCAAAATGCTTAGTATAATTTCAACTGCAATAAATAGTTTCTCATAAAGAATTTTCTCAAACGATTACACGGAAACTCAGTGCCGTTCCTGCGCTGCTGGCCGTTCAGATGCAAAAACAATATTGCCGCCCCTATTAATTTAATTTTTTATTTAGAATTGCCAGACAATGTTGAAAATTCATGGCATAGTTAAAAATTTTTAATAGCAAAATTTAAAGTTTTGTCATGAAATTTAAAAAAAAATATAAGTAAATTGGAAAATACATAAAAAAATTAGATTTTTTTTTGAAAACTTGTCTTCTTCTTAATTCTACCAAGTTTAATTTTTTTTACAGTTTAGTACACCAAATTAACATCAATTTTTTTAAAATATAATAATAGCTAGTAGGCGGCCGCCCTTCGACTTGGCCGTTCACATGCGGGGGCACCATCTGCACCCCTACCAGGAACGGCCTGTGGAAACTCCCCAAATTGAAAAAGTTTCTAGCAATTGCTAGGGTTAAGCTCATACCCTTAAAAGAAAAATCCCGACGTCACAAATTAGTATTAAGTTAATATTAATGACAACACAATTAAAATAACCAAAAATAACAAAACAATTACTAAAAATAGATTTTAGTCATTTAAAATTATCTGACTTATAAAAAGTTGCATCAGAAAATGACTATCCATCGAATTTTGATGTCGTACGTCTGAATGTAGTAATTATTAAAAATAAAATAATTATAATTTTTGGAAGGAAATAACCTCAGTCAAAACTGGCGAAGGAAATATTTACATAATAAATAATCGAATAATGGAGATAATCGGATACACCTTATACGGATAAAAATTTCGGGAAAACGATTTAGGATATACCTTATCCAGTGGGTAATTATTATTACTATTATTAAAGAAATTAATAACTTCAATTTCTAAGCATTTGCAAAGCTCCAAAATCAGTCCTTAATTTTCATCTGTATATTTCAGTACAGATCGGTTGTGGTGCATATGAGCCATTGATCTCTTTCTGGCGGTTAAGCAGGGATCGTTTAATCCAATTCTTATATTACTGTAAATTTTGCGCACAAACATTTTGTAAATTTAATCAATAATTAAATATCACACAAAAAGTAATGGGATTTTCCGCCTTCATTTAAATACAAATATATTAATAGCATTTTATATTTTAATTCATATTCTTTACTTATATAAAGGTTTTAATTAGAGTCAGATTAATTTTAGGATCGTTTCTCCATCTTTTTGATCTGAATTTAACGATTAATCTAACTCGAATATAATTTATTATTTAGTAATTAATGGGATGTAAATATTAATTGATAAATCAACACTTTCACGTGATGATTCGATTATATAGCAATGCGGTAATTACTAACTGTTATCACTTGGCGAATTGCATCTGCGTGATTTATTATTGTTTAGGCAGCTAATCGGGCTCGGATTGGCTGATGATTTACGCTTCACGCACACCGACAATCGATTTTTAGAATTCGCGGACAAGATGCCGGAGAGAAACGAATTTGTCATTGATTCATCGATCGATTGGTTATCTGAATTACTGTGAGTTACGGCATCTTTCAGATCTGAAATGCCAACAAATTAAATTGGAACAAATAAAAAACTTAAATTTATTTTTATCCGAAATATTCAAAATAATAAATTCCACAAAAACAAAATCTTATAAATCCATGATTAGGAACTACTGAATCGATAAATGAAATGGAATTTCGGATTATTTCAGAATATTAGACGAAAAAAAATATCACTTTTGGTTGTCTATAAAAAGTTGAGTTGTTTGATCATTGCAAAACTATCAGATTTAATAGATTTTGTAATATAATTAGTATAAAGGCGAACAAATCTAGCATACTCCGGTTTCGATATAGTTCCTAAACAGATCATAACGAAAGGAAACCCTCATTTAAACTTTTTTCTCATAGTGTAGGACATTTTCTGAAAAAGTTAAAACGTTACCACTCTAATGCTTATTTATAAATTTTTTATTATTTAATAGTATGTTCATTCTAATACTGAGCTCATTCGAGCAATAGGAACCATAGGTGTGAGGTGAGTACGAGTACACACTTATCCTCACTTCATTTAGAGGTCCGATTGTTTTTTGTTAAACATTTAGTTTATCAATGAATCAGTATTTTTATCAGACACCATACTCGATAACCGCAACCAACATGAAGGCTGGAAACCTATTTGAGAAATATAGTAAAGCAAGAATTTTTGTTAAATGTTCATCGAAATATTGAAGTTGACAAAACTATGAAATCAATGTTGTAGCAAAAGAGAAAAGAATATTGAATTTTAATTTTCAATTTGTTTATGTAATTGAAAATAGTATAGTGCTTCTTAGTTTAAATGGTCTTAATTTTATGTATTTGAACCAAATTAGTGCAATGTAAAAATTAATAAATTTCGAATTTCTACATATAAATTTTGTATCTCAAAAGATTACACTTTATTTTGTAGAATCGCTGCCCCCCCAAAAAGATAAAATCCTTGATGCACCTTGATAATAATATTAAATAAATAATAATAAAAATAATAATTATAATAGCATATCAGATAAGTGAATAACAAAATAAGCCCTTGTTGCGAAGTAATAATTATATTGTTACTTAGCAGCAAGTGCTTTTTTTGTTATTCACTTATCTGATATATTAATTTATGCTGCTACCAAGGAATCACCGTTTTATACAAATAATTATTATTATTATTATATTATTATTATTATTATTATTATTATTATTATTATTATTATTATTATTAAAATTAATTCTTTTCGTTTTCACCTCTGATTGCTTTTCATTTTGTAATAATATTAAAAAATTTTTATTATTTGACTATGAATCAGTAAAGATATCAATGTTTTATTGATGTGCCAAAAATTTGTGAATATCAATAAAACATCGATATCTTCACTGATTCAGTCAAATAATAAAAAAAATTCTTAATAATAATAATAATAATGGGAAAATATTAGCGATCAAGATGAATTTTTGTGTGTTGAAGTTGATTTGCTTTGATAGCCTGCAAATGTTTTTGTATGCATTAAGAGCGATTTTGAACGTTGGCTGCTCGTGCTTTGTCAATTTAATTTTCGTAATAATGGGATTCGGAATTTTACTGTTATCAATATGGGAGCTTTTGGAATTACAAGTTGATATTGAATGCAAATTGTATAAAGATGGCCTTATAGAATTGATTGACAAAGACAACTGATAGGGGATTAGGACAACAATGATGTAATAAAATTATTTGTTGGCGTTTACTGTGAACCAAATTATATTTCAAATTGGAACTTTATGGTGATATAATTTATACCAAATTTATTTTAATCGTATCTTGCAGCATACTATAGGAAGCTTGGTTACAATATTATTGCTACAGTAGACTCGATTTTTCGGACATCTCGGGACCGGGCATTTTATTTTACTGAGTTTTACTGCATTTTCCCGGATAATCGATAGTATACGCATATTCAATATGAAAAGGCATATTTCTTGAATAAATAGAAAATAGCAAAACTCAAAATTATTGTAAATTATAATTTATAAAAAGACAAAATTATAAAATTTAATAACTAGATAATTGTTTTGATCAACTTTAATTGCTTCAAGATTCGATATTTTTCCATGTTTGTAGATTTTGCTCTCATTATCATCTGCCTTATCATCACAATCATTTAGTACCAGAAATTCATTCTTTAATTTCATTGAAAGATTAAAGTTTGAATGTAACTTTAAATTTCAAATCTCTATAATACCCGGAGAGTCTACTGTACTGGATAATTCCAATTGCTATTTTAGGATTAATTTCTTTTGTACCTATTTTATTTCTAATCGCTATAAATCTTGGACAAATGACAATCGCATAAATTTACATGACTTTGTATAACTTAATTTCGTATGTAACTTATACTTGTAAGTCTCCTTTGTATAAAGTTTAGTTGTTTTTAAAAACTAAAGCGCTAAAAGTGAATTCAAATGATTGTAAATTTTGATTAAATTAAGGTATTTTGTTGTTCAATTTTGTCATTCAATATTATTCAATCGAATTGGAGATTATTTCATTATTCAATATTGTGCAATAATAATATTAATAAAACGATGATTCCTTAGTAGCAGCATAAATTAAGATATCAGATAAGCGAATAACAAAATAAGCCCTTGCTGCAGTAATAATTATATTGAAAAAAAGTTTCGATTATTAAATAATCCTCTTCAGTTTCTTTTTTGCAGCAAGGGCTTATTTTATTATTCACTTATCTTATATAATAATAATAATAATAATGATAATATTTAACGTTAATAAAAAAATATATAATAGCCCAAGAAAGCAAAACCTGATAGAACCGTTTACTGAGACAAAACAAATATAAACTTACCGCTGTCAACTGGGCCATTCAATTCCAATTGATGATTTAATAAATGTGGAGGTTCATCGGGGTTGACAAAAAAGCAATCTGTATTTTCTTGTTTCAAACTCAAATCAAGAATGTCTTGTAAGTCAATTTTCAATCGGTTTCCGTTCGTCAGCAGTTGTGGATTTTCAGCACTGATAGTTTGTTTATTACAAATTTTAGGTAAATCTGGGCTTATATTAAAAGTCAACTCATCCACTTGAAGCAAAGGAGTGCTGTTAAAAGAACATGAGCTGATGCCATGATCCGATGGTTTGGTTGGAGTTTTCGGCATCAAAGATGGTAACAATAATGTGGCTTTCGATGTGATATCATCTTTGAAATTTGGCGGAGTTATGAGATTAGAAAGGAAAGGAATGTTACCAAGAGTGATCAGATTGGCTTGGTATTTATTAGAATTTATACAGGGTTTTGAATTTTCATTCATTTTATGAGTAGTAGCTCCAGATATGTTGACTCTGTCAGTATTAGATTTATCATTGATGTCTTGTGTTTCATTAGTTCCAGGCGGAAATGCAGTGAAGACCGGAAAGATCATTCCATTTATGTGATCAGAATTATTATTATTATTATTATTATTATTATTATTATTATTATTATTATTATTATTATTATTATTATTATTATTATTATTATTATTTGATGGCTCATGTACCAGAGAAGGAGATAGCAATTTGAAGCTGGAATCATCCAACTCCAATTTATTCTGATTGCCATTTACCAAACCAAAATTCATTTTTAATTGGAAAAGTTCATTTTCTAGTTGCTTATTCCGTTGTGAAAGCTCCAGAATTCTTTTGTCCATTACCATGTCATTTTGTCGGCGTTTTTCGCGTGACCGTCGGGCAGCTTCATTATTTCGTCGTCGTCGTTCCCAATATTTGTTGTCTTTCTTTGTATCTGGAACTGTAGTTCTCACACGACCGCCAGACGTATCGTTGGAAGCCACGCCATTCATGTTATTAACCGAAACATTTGATGAAGTTACTTCCGGTGAACTGCAGCAGTTTATCGAACAATTTGAGCTCATCTAAATATATATATATATATATATATATATATATATATATATATATGCTTAATTAAGGTTTGGAACTACCATATAAATTATAAAAACAGTTTTTTCCAGCTAAAAGCATGTGATGTGGCTAGCATATAAAATAAGACTTAAATACCCTAAAATCTCGTATATTATTTTTTAAAATATCAATTTTTTTATTTAAGATTTTATTGTGCTTTTCATATGACATGAACATAACTTTAAAGCACTTTATTTTGGCATTAAACATATCGAAAAGGACTTTATCCCATTGGTTGTGGAAAACGTCAAATAACGGCAGTATTATTCATTTTTATTATTTCAAACAGAGAGAATGTATTAAAAGCAATTTACAAAGCATCCCACAAATTATCCTATGCATTAAATATTTAATTTTTTTAATAAATAATGAATCAGGAAAAATGTTCAAAAATGAGTTACAAATATTATGAGAAAGTCACTATTATGAAGAGAGGTATTCCTGAATTAAAGTTTTTTAATGCCTCACACCATGGGAGTATATAGGGGGATTAGGGGGATAAATCCCTCCAAAAATTTCAAAAGGAACTAAAATTAAAAACTAGTTATTTAAGTCCCAGAATATAGAATGACATTATAGAGACGTGCGGAAACATTTTGTTGTCAAACTTATGAGACAGGTTAAAAACTGTTCATTATTTTCTGTCCTAGCGGATGAAACAACAGATATATCATGAATTGAACAATTTTCAATAAACGCCAGGTATGTCGATCACCAACACAAATGATTTTGTGTGCCACTATGGAAATTCAGATAGTTCTACGGATCACATAAATAATATATTTGCAATTTTTTGGGGTGAAAATTCAAAATAGAATAAATTATTATGGTTTTCAATTATTATTCATAAATTAACAATTGCACAGTTAAATCAGTGTCGGGCTACAAGTGTGATACGAAAAAATATATGATTAGAATCGAGTAAATTACATTTTTTTGAAAGATTTTGGAATTTAAAGAGTAACAATAATGTGTAAAGAAGAATAAGAAAACGGTCTCGGTTAATACGAGTACAAAGAAAAGAATCAATCTTTCAAGATTTAAAACTTTTACCGTGTATCAGAGAGAATCAGGAAAATATGAAAGTCAAATTTGAATACTATATCTCTAAATCGTTCAAGGTTTACGATTAGCCGTCATAACATCACAACCAACCGATCTCCAGTAGAGCGGTTGCTTCATGTTCTGTGAACTGATTGAAGAGCTTGTATGAATGCAAAATTAAATGAATTATTTCTTTTTTAAAGAACTAATTCGGTTTAGGTCAAGAATGAAAAATAAGACATAATTAAACAAATAGTTCAACAACCTTTTACCCATAAAGGGAAAACTATCAGAAGGAACTCAAAGAAACTGAATAAAAATGATAGTTTATATGGTAATGTCCAAAACCATCATTGCGTACTTATTGTTGTAATATTTTTAAAATCTTTCGCGATACACACTTTAAGAAACTCTGCCTTAGGTAGATGAGACTTTGAATGATCAATTATTTTGAGTGATTGCCATTATTTATTACAGTGGTCCCTAACCTTTTTAAAGTTACGGAGAACTCATGATTATTAGAAAAATTTACAGAGCGCCAAAATAATAAAAAATTTAATTTAACAATAAAATGTTTGAACATTGCTTTTATTTATATGTTACAAATAAAACATAAAATACGAAAAATCATTATAAAATATAACATTATAAAATTATACGAAACTTTTGTAACATTCTTGCGGAGCACCAGTTGAGAACCACTGATCTATTATTACGATTGCAAATACATGACAATAAAATTATTCATATGATAAAATTCAAATGAACTTTTTTCAAATTGTTCTCTCTAATTATTTTGATGTTTGAGCGGAAAGTGTGGAGCTTAAGCAACGGATATACAAAAACACATTTATTGAGAGGTTTTAATAATAATAAGTGGTATAATAATATTTTTTGTATAAATGAATAGAAGTGTAAAAAATGAATATCAGCCGTTACCAAGTTAACCAAAAGGCAAAGCTAGTACTGATGGAATAAATTATTTTTTTCTCAATTGATTTCAAAATTTAAAGTAATATTTTGAAACAGTTAAGTATTTAAAAAAATACCTTTACTTTTTCTATAATTTTGAAGTGCGAGTATTCTGATAACTCGTGCCACGATTTTTAATACGTGCACGGCCCTGCTGCCGCACACCCTAGAGGGAACATTGAGTTGGGGCCAATAAATTTTTATATGACTAATCTAGCTGTGAATGCGAATCACTCCATGCGGCTCTTTTGTTGGACGGCATAATAATTATCAGACTAAGAGGTGTCAAGGTAGTATAGGGGTAGGTGATCACTTATAATAAATACTTTAAAAGAATAAATTTTCGTGATTTTGCAATTGAAAAATCATTAAATATTTAAATTCTGCATTATAAGTCATTAATACATTCGCACAGCAGATGAATATCAAAAAGTATATTGCACAACTATTATGTAATTTACGCATTCCAGTACCTTTTGAGAAGAATAAATGTGTCTGTCGAACTTATCAAATGCGTTGAAGTTTTTATCATGCAAAGTGAGCAGTTGTGTCTTAAAAGGTTTGGGAACCTATGGTCTAAAGTCTATCACATTTTTTACGCAAACCATGCTATTAATATAACTTTGACACAAGAAAATATTAATAGTTTATGTAGTAATTAATACTTCTAAAGGTTTATGGTCATGGTATTTACTATTTCACAAATGTGAACAAGTACTGTTTGCTTTTATATGCTTATTACGTTATCAATGAAGATCGTTACAAAAATACAATTTAATTCACAAATTTACCAATAAAATTTACAATTTTGAACACATTTCGCTCTTCAATCTTATCAGTAAATATTTATAGTCAGTCCGCGGCTTATAACCAATTTTTATCAGACATGCAATTAACCACAGCCGTTAATCTTATTTTTCAACATTGAAATTGTAATTTTCGTCTGGCTTCTAGATGTAGATTTTATTACTTCGACAAATTTTTAGACTCTTACTGCAATACATTAATCAGAAATTAAAAAATATAGATAATAATTCAGTTATTTTCATTCTGACAAAAGATCAAAAATGAATTGTGTAACAGAAATTTTCGCTTAGCGTAAAATTTATTTTTGATCTTTTGCTAAAATGAAAATAAATGAAATAATATCCAAAATAAAAAAAAGGGTAAATGTAACAAAAAAATTTTTAGACAATTATTTTGTTTTATATTAGCACGAATTTTTAGCGCTACCTTTATCATATCTTTGTAAAAAAAAGGCAACGCCGAAAGTTTGTGTTAAATCACAATTGAAGCATTGGTTTAAAAAAAAAATGAATGTTAAGGAAATAGAATATATATATATATGTACTCAATTCTTTTTTATGCGTTTTTGAAGTTATGCGATTTCTCCCCTTATTCTAGATATTTTGCATGGGAATTTCCGTTAATAGTTTTTATTTGGTTCTTGTAAATTTTTTTCATTAGAATTTTCGGTGAATGTTAATTTTATCCCGTTTTTGAAAAAATATAATACTCCTCAGAAATACAGATTAGAAAACAAAATATAATTGAGGGAGAAAAGTTGTTGACCAAGTCTGAATTTGATGGGAGTAAAAAAAATTTAACAAATAATACAGTAGTTTGTCTAGGTTAAAATGTTTTTTATAGAAAATGAACCTATATTTCTACTGTACAATAATCAGAATTTCTAATAAGATTCATCTGGAATATAACATTCGAAAAAAATTAGTTAAATGTTGAGATTTGGATTTTTTAACAATATAATTTTAATTAAATAAGTTTTTCCTTATTTTTTTTTTAATATTGAAAATAATGAAACTTATCCAAATTTATTTTTTATGCGGTTTTCTGATGAACGTATCTAAATAAATCTGATTCATAGTCAAATTTTGTAGAAAATATTATGTCACTTATAAAGAAAACATAGGTGAAAAACAAAAAAGTCCTTATAATATATATATATATATATATATATATATAATTTTATATTATTGTATCGTAATGTTTTAAAAACATTTTGATTAAACAGTTAATAGTTTTCTGGTGTCGTATTTTTGAATATATCAGTAAAACCTTTTATCTTTTTCACCATTGATCTATTTTCTTTTTTTTTCAGTGAATTTGTTTAAAGTTTTCTGGGATTTATTTTTTCCTGCATGTTTATATTAAATCATAACTCAGTTTAAGTCGAGATATTTTAGAACATATTTATGACGCAAAGCGGACGTAATTGTATATTCGAGAGACCTTTAAAAAAATATCCCCTTGCTTAAATAAATGTAACGGCCAATTTCATTTTGACATTTAAAAAATGTTTTCCGATTTTTTACTTACAAAAAAATAACAAAATTTACCTAATTTAAAAAACAAAAATCGTATTTACGAAAAAAGGAGATAAGAAAATATGGAAAATTTTCTTTAGATTTACTTTCAACATATTTTTATTATATTCACGGACACTCAATGGAAAGCGGCTCAGATAATGGCAAAAATAAAATAAAATTCGATAGATATTTTGAATTCCCTTTTCGAGGCATGTACAAAAGTTTAAGAAACCCTTGTCTTAGAAAATGAAGCATAAAATAAAAATTTAATGTATATTCCCAGGTATTTTTATCTACTTTCATTATTAGACCTCCTCAATTACCTTTTCAACAAAAATAGTACATAAAAATCAATCTTTTACAGTAAAAACCAAACGAAAATACTAGTTTTGATCAGAAGTCATTAAATTACGAAACATCTTTAAAAAGAGAACATCACCTGTGACGCCATCTCACCCGGATACCTTTGTTCATTAGTATTCACAGGATATTGCTGAATGGAATTGCTTTCTGCGCCACTTAAGAACAGAAAATCGAAATGTAAATCTTATATAATTCATGCAATTTCACATATAAATTTAGAAGTTGCACGCTTGTAGCACTTTACCATAATTCATATAAGAAAATCACGTTGCCAAATATATAATAAACACATATAACATGATTTATATATCATTTTCAAAGCGTAATAGTTGCAAAAGTCATGATATTATTTTACGAACAAATCATTTCGAAAAATATAAACATTGAGAAAACTATTCAACAATTGTTTACCAACAGTTTTGTAACAACTGCATTGCTAGACACAACCTCATCAGGACAGTCTGTTATTATTCAGTTTAAATTGTTTCAATTCTTATTGGTCAGTTTAATATGACTAATACAATTACACACAAATTTCAATGCAATCCACACATCATACCGAATGTGTGTGCGTATGTACTGTACGCATGTAATACATCCAGACAACTCTGTATGCTTATTTACGAAATTTACGGAATAATCTGTGATAATATAAAATGAGTAAAAGACAAAAAAAATGCACTTGATAAATAAATTTATAGTTATGATTACATCACTGAAAATATTAAAAATATACATAAAATATGTTAAAATATTTAAACTCATCGATAAAAAAATTCACATTAAAATTCACAATTTTTACAATTCCAATGAAATAATTCATCGGGATATGTTATAAAATTTAACAAATTTTAATTAAACAATTTGAAAATCTCTTTAAAATAAGAAGCAAGAAAACAAACTTACGTTAAATTGTTAATTCAATGTCCATTTAACAAATCAATGATATTGAATAATAATTATTGTATGATAATGCTTTATGTCACACAATTCACTATCTGACGGCGTAATCTAATAAATCGACTAACCAATCAAGTTTTAATACCGATTACGTCATCACAATTTACTGGAATTAACCTGAGATTCATTTTTAGTTTAAACATGCCTGCCTTGTTTGCCTTACATATCGATTGATTATAAGGACGGGATTAGGTTACAAAGATTATCTAATAGGGGAAGGAAAATATTTTACTGGTTGGTTGATTGTTGAATAACTATTTATACAATTTATTAAGTAACATTTATTTTTGAAATTTATTTTATTATTATTAGCAATAAAATTATTTACTAAATGATTTTTTAAAAGATTTATTTTTCACACAACTCAATAAATTGATGCGTATAAACGCAAACGAGAGAATTTGATGGACATTTTTTTGATGGAGGTATTAATGAAAAAAGTTGTAAAATTTATAATTTATTTTATTAGTTTTCTTGTTTAGGAATTTTCTAAAAGAAAAAGTCTATATTTTAAATAAAGAAAATGATAAAACGTTTTTTAATGTTGTTGGTTGATTAGAAGCTTGTTTGGCTACCCTTGATGAATCTATGTAGTCATATAATATAATAGATTTCTATAGTTTAAGGTTTATAATAATGGTTTTCATTAACTTTGTAATTAAATAACAATTTTTTCGCTCGAGGCACAACAATCCATTTTTGTTTATAGATTTGAAGTTTTTTAAGGCATTTTTTAAAATTTAAAACAATTTTCGACTTCTACAAGCTTGCAGTTTATTTTTTGTTTTAATAGGAATTTTACATAACATCGTAGTTTTTGTTTCAATCAATAGTCACATATACCTTAATGGTTTTTAGGAATGATTGACCTCTACATGATTGTTGTTTATTTCTTGTTTTAACGATATTGTTTATGACAATTCTTGTTTGGCAGTTTTATAAATAATTAATGACAAGACATTCTATCTCTCTTTTATAGTTGGAGAATCAAGTGTATATAATGCTTGCAATCCAGGGTGTATTTTTCAATCCCGGGATTTCGGAATTGAAAATTATTAAAATCCCAGGATCATTAAAATATAAAATACTCACATAAGAATAGAAAAAAATAAATAAATGTTTAAAGCAAAAACACCTTTATTAAATAAGACTGTAAAGAAAACATAAAAAATCAGTTTCAAAATAATAAAGCATAATTGCTGATTAGCGACTAGCAACCTTGCAACTTTTTTCATAGTTCTAGCTCCATCCGTCATTATAGCTACAATTTCTTTGTGTAAATCAAGACTTTGCTCTTTAAGTTTTTTTACTAGTAGCTCAATACATTTTTCTTCTGGCATCGAACATGTTACTAACAATAAACCTATACTCCAGAACTGATAATTTTGTCCATGAACGTTTATGTTCATTTAACGCCGATTTCGAAGTGACGTCAATTCGTGGAAAAACAAGGAAATCCTCTCTCCTACTCCGAATTCTGTTTCTTTTTTTCTTTAATTTGATGAATTATAGATGTTTTTTATTTTTTTGCTGTACATAATTACGAATTGTATTTCCTGAAGTTGGCAGATTTCTGAATCCCGTGGCAGTTAGGCCGGCACGTAAATCTTTTGAAGAATAAATAATATTAAATGAAAGCCCTCCAAGTGTAGAAGGAAGTGATTTTTGATTGTTTTCCAAAACCGAAAAATATTCTGATAGTCGTTTTTAAATTTTTTCATTGGTGGATCATCTGATGTGCTTGCTCGAGTAGTATTGGTAGAGGTAGCACTTCCGACTTTAATGTTATTTATTTAATTACTTAATTTAATTATATTCTCACAGGATCAAACATTTTAAAACAAGGGGATGTAGGATAACGGAAAATAATAGTTCTCCCAAATTATGAAATATGTATTTATGTATGTTGAAGTTGTTTGACTAAAGATTATGTTAAGTATGAAAAATGTCAACAGTCTGATTTAGTATTATATGCATTTGTATGAATCTTTGCAAGTTAATTACAATATAACTATTTTCATACTATGAATCAGACACTTAATTTAAATAATAAATGTTATATCTCCAAAGTTTATGAACAGGCGCCATTTACATTTGGCGTTCTTTTAACGAGAATAAAAAATCTATTTTTACCCTTATGTGAGATTTTACTGATTTTTAACTAAATTTGAATAACTAAATAGGTTTTTACAATTTTGATTTAAGTTAACTATTGAGATTACAAAATAACAATAAAGATATATTCTCAAAGACAGCGATTATACTCATCAATGTGGAACTCCATTTTCCATCCAAAATGATCGTGGAATCCAATTTGAAATAAGTAATTATCTTCTCGACAACGGTCTCGTAAAAGCTAAAAAACCATTTGGTTCATGGCTAATGTGAAAAGGCCATGAAAACATAAAAAAATTGTGTTAAAAGATCTACGATTGGACAAACACAGTTAATAAGTATTCGCTTATGAGTTTGTAAAATAAGAGAATAATTATAATTTAATAGAACCGTGAAGAACTTTCACCTAACTGGAATGATATCGGTTCAATTTTACTCTAAGACGAGCATAGGCCTTCTATCGGCAGGTCACAGGATCCGTGGTATGTCCGAGACAGAAAAGTATTGGCAACAAAGCTCACTTTTGGCAGACGAACAACCCTTTGTTACAGTATCAATGTCACTTTACAGCGAATAACAAGAGGGCGGAATGATCAGCTGGTATGCATGGGTTAATTGAGTATCATCACCAAAACCCTTCTGGCTCTGAAGTACCCTGGGTAGAGTAAGCTGTGGATGGAAGACCGTTTCATCCACAGTTTACTAAACAACTGCTAATTTATTATTAATTTAAAATGCTTAGAAAACTCATATCCAACATATTTTGATTTGCGAAAAACTCAAATAATTTTTATTTCTCATACAATATCTGCATGGTTTTCTCAGAATTGTATCTTGCCTTGAGCACAGAGGAGACGGTTTCTCGACCTTTTAGCCTTGCCTAACTTCACACACGTACTAGTTGGCTCAGTTGGTTTATTGATGGGTTTACGCTTGGTAGTGAAATTGCGCTGTGGCAAATAGCAATTTGTATGTAACAATATTCCCTTCATGCCAAATTCTGTTGGTATTTCTATTTAATAAATGTTTTATTCCCGTAAACCCTTCTTGTCATACATTTTCACTATTAGAAACCATTGTTGATAATATTTTTGTTTTTAGTTTTCTAATTTTTGGATCATGATGTATCAACCTGACACTTCTCGACATCGCATCAGAATTTGCATGAATTTCACCCTTTCTATACTACAAATCGATATCTAAACTACTTAAATAGTTCATACATGTTTGAAATAGGGGTGCCAATGTTGTCTTGGTTTTCACCATGAAGGTTATGGCTCTATGATCTGTTCGTAACTTGAATCGTTTACTATATAAATAGTGCTTGAAGAATTAGATGGAAATTACAATTATTTTCAATTTTTTTAATAATATTAAAAAAGAGCTTTTGTGAATTTAAGTATAAGAGAAATATGGTGAAAGGATTGATTTATCGTTCATGGTCTTTATCTTCGGTAAAAAGTGTTGATAAATTGGTTGAGTTGTTGATAAAGAATGGGTATTCTAAATCATTTTAATTGTTGATGATAAAAGAGACTGTTGACCAATTTATTAATAATCCTAAGGATCCATGTTTTGGAAAATCTGAGTGTAATTTGTCAAATGAGTGTGGATTGAGTGTGATCTAAATAATAATAAAAATGGATATAAAAAAATTGAGCCTAAATATGTGTTAGTATTGCCGTACTCTGAAGGTTTTACAAATTATAAAAGGAAGTTAAATAAACAGATGGGAAATTTAGAGTATAAGATCGTCTCTAATTCGTGTAAGGTACGCAATATGTTTATTAATAAATCAAAAACTCCGGTTGGATTGTGTTCTGATCTCGTTTATCAATTTACATGTAATGGGTGTAATACCACATACATTGGAGAGACTTCCCGTCATCTCTGTACTCGAGTTCTAGATCATTGTCGATTGAAGGGTTTGACCAATATTAGTGAGCACAATAGAGGCTGTAAAAGTGATATAGGAATGTCTGATTTTAGAATTTTGTTGAAAAGTTTTAATAATTATTGGGAACGCGTGATTTGTGAAGCATTGTTGATAAGGCCATTGGATCCAAAGATTAATGTGCAGAGTGCTGTGACTAAGAATGTTTTGAATGTTTTTAAATAGTTTATGTATGTTAAATCATGTTTATGTATTGTTTTTTAAAAAAAAACTTTTTTTTAATATTATTAAAATAATTGAATTTTTAAATTACATTATTTTTTAAAAAGTTATAATATAAATAAAAATTATAATAGTTATAGAAATAAAATTTTAAATTAATTAAAAGTTATTTGAATATATTTTTTAAATATTTATTTATTACAAAATTAAATTAATATAGAAAAATAATTTGTTTAAATTAAAAGTTAATTCATAATATTTTTATTTGGTTTTGAGTACCTGAAGATGACAGTTATGCTGTCGAAATATATCGTACGAAAAGTTTTTTATTGGCGTTATCTTTTAATTAAATCGTTGCCAAAATTATTTAATTAATTTTTTTATTCTTTCGAACTTTCTTGATTTCTAAATTTCAATGAATTTTACTAAATGTTAATTTTTAGATACTTATATTATTACAAATATGGAAAAATGCAAAATAAGGATCTCAAATCAAAGATTTCTCTACTACCCCCTTAGTAAAATCGTTGATTAGGAGTTTTTCTGGTCTTTTACGCTTTAAAATTAACAAATTCTCCCGAATCTGAACGTACAGAGTCATTTGTCTTTCTTTCTTTTTAAAGACTACAGGGCAATATTTTACGAAGAAGATAAAATATTTTACCGTTAAAGAAAAGTAAGAAAGACTAAATTTTCTGAAAATATTTTTAGAATTTAGTTCAAATTACGCAATAATATGATTAAATATCCCTGTTACGGTTTCAGGTTGTCGGCCTGGAAGTCACATTCTACTAACACCGTATCAGTTTCGGGTGGAAAGACTCGATGCTCATGAATTTCCTGTTCGGTGAAATGGAACCATTTACTGTTGCTGTTGCAACGACAGATGAAACTTTTCTTTTTACTGATAAAACATTCTGGCTGAAATTTGTTCAAAATTTTGATACCAACGATAAATCTATCCCGCTTGATTGCGCCCTGGTTTCCTTTATAATTTCTACAATTTTTAAATTCTATACACAAATGGGTGCCCTTATGTCGTTCACACCCACACGGAGATAAATGCAGATTCATTTTGTATTCGCCCTTATCCGACCAGAAAGTTTCACTGTTTATCCGTTTATCATAGCTTCGGATTCGAGAAATTCCTGCGACGATCCACGAAAATATTGAGATTGGTTCCATTGGTATTTCAACAATCTAAAATGTGTATTTGTTAACAATATTCAAAAAAGGGAAAATATATATATATATATATATATATATATATATATATACATTTATCCTAAAATACATGTTCCCAACTAGGCTGGTAAAGACAGCCTCCCCCCTTATAAAGTGCTGAAAATGGAACTATAATAAATCCACACAAAACCTTACTCTCGACCAAATGTCACTTTTTTGGAGATATTTTTAAAATGTAATTTTAATATTTATTATCACAGCAAAATTATTCGGTATTTTACATGCTAACTGAAAAACTTGACCGAAATCGGCGCAACAAGAATAGTATCCGAAGAATGTTTTATCTTTCTAACCATTGACTATTGATCACAACTTTAGGGGCACTGAAACAAGAATTCTACTGACCAAATATGAGTACCACAGTAAATACAATGGTTCAATCATGCAGAGAATACCAGCCTCGCAAGTATTTAAATGGACGAATTAAAGCGCAGAGAATAACGGCTAATGAGCCATTTCAGATTATTGGTATAGATATAATGGGACCATTCAATATCAACAAAAAAGGATTTAAGTATATACTAGAGGTTATTGATTATTTTACTAAGTGTGTAAGCCTAATACCAATACGAACGACTGAAGCAGAAACTCAATGGATCTCAAAATTTGGAGTGACAAAAAGAATTCATTCCGATTGCGGTACTAATTTTAATTCAAGAATTTTTACAGAATTCTGTAATATAATGATAATACAGAAAACTTCTACATTTCTAAATTATCCACAACGTAACGGTTGAGTTGAAAGATTATTTAAAACAGCAAAAGCAATACTAAATTCTATAAAAATCAAATAAATCGAGTGCTTTACTACCCGTGGTTAAATTTGGCATAAGATGCTCAGAACACAGTACTAAAAAGAGCAATGAAAATTTCATTCGAATCCCTGAAATACCATCGTATAATTTTACCATTAATTAAGGTTTTCCTTGCAGTTTTAGATACAAACCGTACGAATGTTCGCATCGGTCCGTTAGGAAAGTGAAGTCACATATTCATTTACTGGTTGTTTCGTTTTTAGGAATATTTAAATTCCATTGATAATGTGAATGAAACGTTGCAAAACCTTGCCTATCCTCCACCAACGAGCATCACTGTAGTATAAAATATCCTCATATTCTTATTCAATTTCATTGATAAATTCCTTTAATTATCTGTGTTTTAGTCCTAGTGGACTAATGAAATTCACTGTTTTCACAACATGTTTTACGGCATAGTCGAAACCAAAGTTTTTGCGAATTGATATTTGATTAATTTAGTCTGATGTGTTCGAAGAGAAGAGTAAATAGGTCGTTTTTAGATTCTATCATAGAAAGTGAACTATATTCATTTTGACCTACGGATAAATAATCCAAAATTAACCTCTGACTACATTACGTGCCTCAAATTGACATTATATTCTGTACTATAGTGCTTCACATTGGCTTTCAAAGTTCTGTCTGGCAGAAGGAAGGTGTTTCTGATTACTAATTGCCTATTTTATTCCTTCACAATTTGAAAAGTCCTCTCTTATTTGGTTACAAACTTCATTAGGGCAACCAGCTTTCTCCCCAACAAACAATGATTGGCTATCATCTTTGAGCTGGCTTAACCAATTGTATATTGTGGTATAAGAAGGGAATATTATAGATATCCATTAGCTGTCTGGAACTGATTCAATATTTGTTGACTATTATAATCGAGCAAAACAACGAATTTAATCACACTTTTTTACCCAACCGGAGGACACATAAATCTAAAATGATCTCTCTCGTGCCGCAATATAAGTGCATATAAAAACAAATTATATATTTGAAACCATAGATTATATATTATGATTTCAGTATAGTATTGTGAAGTAATATTATTTTTTATGTGGTAGTCCGGGTTTTTATTAAACACACTAAGTATTTATCGAAGTCTAAAACATGATATTGCATTTAGAATGAAAAACTTGAATATTTTTAATTTGTTTACATTTTCATTATATTTGTTTAAAAATAATTTATTTAGTATAAATAAAGAATGAAATTTATACAAATTGTATAAAATCAAACCCTTATAAACAATGTCTTCACAGAATAATCAAAGTCACACTAAATAATAATAATATAATGATAAAGTTTATAATTATTATTATTAAAAATATAATTTAAATAAATAACTACATAAACCAATTTCCGTAGTGTGTAAAATGAAATATAAAATATTTCAACCTAAAATAATTCCTAGTCACTCCAAAAATAAATTTAACAAGTCTTTCGCTTTCTGCTTCATCTCTTTTTGAACTATATCTTCCCACATATGTTTTCAGAATATATATATACACTGTTGGAAAAAAAAATTTGGCAAATGTCTTTTTTTCGAATTAGTCCTTAATAATATCATTACTTATTAATGAAAATTTGGCATGTATTAAAACTAACAAGTTCAACATGGTTTATGCTTTTTATTTTTGATATTATAATTGATTTTCTGTTTAAATCTAAAAATTTTATTATATGCCTGGAAAATAAAAATCGGCAGATTTCTACAAACCTCTCAAAAACTTTTCCCGCCAAAAAATAAAATTGTGGAATAATTTATTACCCCTTAATGAGCATAAATGAAACTAAAATTGTACGTGATTCAGAGGTAGTAAGGTTGCATAAAGAAAACCTCTCGGATTCTGAAATTTCCAAAAGACTGGATATTCCAAGGTCTACAATATAGAGTATCATAAAGAAATATGAGAAACATGATACTGTATTGAGATTGTCTGGTTCTGGAAGAAAAAAGTCATTAGATGATTCAGATATCCAGATTATTTTAAATGAAATTGAAAAAAAATCCGTTTACGTCATCTGAGAGTATCAAAAATGAAATAGAAAAGACTACTAAAAAATCACTTACAAGCAGAACAGTAAGAAACTTTATCAAAGATACCTCTTATACATCTCGAGTCCCAAGGAAGGTACCGAAATTATCCAAATCCAATATTACGAGAAGATTGGATTTGACAAATGAATGGTCTTCTTGGGAAGAAAGTGATTGGGATAAGGTAATTTGGAGCGATGAAACAAAGATTAACCTTTTTTCATCCGATGGGCGGCAGAGAGTCTATAGAAAGAAAGGAAAGGCCTTAGAATCTAAATATTGTCTTCCAACTATAAAGCATGGAGGGGGTAGTATAATGCAATGGGGATGCATGTCATCTAAAGGTGTCGGGAGACTCCATATTATCAAGGGAAAGATGGATGGTCTAATGTATAAGTCCATTCTAACTAAAAATCTAGGTCCTTCGGCAAGAGATATGGGTCTCGATGATGAATTTGTTTTTCAGCAGGATAATGATCCTAAACATACTTCCAGAGTTGTAGGCGAATACTTCATTTTTAAGAATGTAAATGTGCTAGATTGACCAGCACAATCTCCAGATTTGAATCCCACTGAACATTTATGGGATTACGTGAAGAGAGAAGTAAGGAAAAGAAAGCCGACTAATTTAAGAGAACTTGAGCAGTATGTTATAGAAATATGGGAAAATATCGATTCAGAGCTTTGCAAAAGACTCGTAAAGACTATGAACGATAGAGTTAATTGTGTGATTCGAGCCAAAGGGAAACATATACTTTATTAAATATAATTGCCGAAATTTTTTTTCCAGTCTGTTTTGAAAAAGTATAAATTTTATTGATTTTAAAAGCATATACTAGACCGTTTTCCTCCTTAATATGTTTAAATAATATAAAAAGAGAATTTACTTTGTTTAATTATGTTTAAAGGTGCTTTTCTTTCGGATTAGCGTACTTTTTAAGAAAATTGGCATTTGCCGAAATTTTTTTCCAACAGTGTATATATATATTAATTAAAACAAACTTAAAAAGTTTTCTAATAAAATTATAAAATCTAATTTATTAAAATTTAATTTTCCGATATTAGAATCTATATTAAAAAATATTATAAGTGTGACCAAGAATATTATTATTGTGATCAAGACTAATAATATTCTTGGTCACACTTATAATATTTTTTAATATAGATTCTAATATCGGAAAATTAAATTAAATTTCATATTTTATTTTATGAATAAATTTTGCGGAAATTGGTTTACATAGTTTTTGTATTTAAATTATAGTTTTGTGATTTAAAATATCATACTATTTCATTTGATCAATATTGGAAAACGTTTTTGGGAAGTGATCTCAAAATTTGTTACGTCACATTCAAAAGGGGGGGGGCTGAATTTATTTGCGACACGTTACGATGGTGAGGTGGGTTAAAAATCTCCCAAAATCGTGACATGATTTATGGATGGCCCTTTATAGTTGTATTTATTGTTATTGTTATGTTTGTAATCATTGCAATCATTGTAATTATATTAATTATTGTTATTATTGTTTTTACTACTTTCATTTTGGCTATTATTATAACTTTATAATTTAATATTATTTTACAAATCAAATATAATAAAGTATACAACAGCCATAGTTCAATTACATGGCATCATACCTTAATTACATATTCGTTTTTACCAAGAATCTGTATATTTTTATGTAATCAGGTTATATAATATGTGATATAGCACTGTATCCTAAATGTATTAAACGTATACATACACCTTTATGTTAGTTACGTAATTAGATCATAAAATAGCTGTTTATATGTTATGTAATGATATGAATTTTTTCATGTAATATAATTACATAAAATGACATTTATTATAAAATTGGAATACATAAAAATGTTTAAAGCATCTTTTAATTTTTAATAATAACAATAATAATAATTTTTAATAAATACCATGGACAAATTCTTGAAAAGAAAGCAGGAAGATTCAAACCAGGTTAAAAACAAAGACAGGACTGTAAAATCAAAACAAATCGTAGTCTCAAAACGAAAATACCACAAAAATTATCTTGATTTTGGCTTTATTCAAAGTGTTAAAGACCCGTCCTTCCCATTATGTCTTAATTGCAACACTACACTAGCCAACGAATCTATGAACCCGAGCAAATTACAGCGTCCCTTTGACACAAATCACCCAAGTCTAAAAAACAAGCCAAGAAGTTACTTTGAATCCATTCGTTCCAATTTGGAGCAGCAATCAAAAAAATGAAATTTTTTTATCAGTTCCTGTTAAAGCTCAGCTAGCAAGTTATAAAATTGTGCATCTCTTAGCAAAGCAGAAGAAATCCCATTTGAATGGTAACAATATCATCGTTCCTGCATTAAGAATAGCAGTTGAAGCTATGTTAGGTCCCGAATATGTTGAGAAAGTTGAAAAGATTCTATTATTAGATCAGACGATTGCACGTAAAATCGAAGATATTTCAGCTGACTTGGACAATCAAATCATTGAACACTTTGCTGTGGCTGATGAGATTAAGAGGCTCTGGAAAATTCAACTTGATGAAAGTACTGATATAAATAGAAAAACGCAACTTATCAGATTTGCAAAAGATGGAAATATACAGAACCATTTCCTGTTTTGTGATGAATTGAAGGGAAAAAGTACGGGTTACGATATTTTCGAGCTTGTAAACAAAAATGTTGTTAAAAGAGGATTGTGGTGGGAAAATTGTGTCAGCGTATGTCCTGTCGGAGCGCCACCGATAAAAAGAATTAGCAGCACAGATACTCAAACTAAATCAAAACATCAACATCGTTCATTGTATGATTCATCGGGAAGTGCTAGTCTCGAAATCATTACCAAATTCACTTTCGATTGCCTTGATTCAAGCCACCAAAGTTGTGAACTACATCAAGTCTAATCCCTTTTGTTCAAGAATATTTTCATCCTTGTGTAAGGCAATGGATTCAGATTATAGGTGTTTGCATTTCCATACGAAGTTCGATAGCTTTCCAAGGGAAGAGTTTTAGCTCGTGTCGTGTCTTTTCGCAATGAAATTCAGACATTTCTAGAGACCGACACAGAGTTCAAATTCATTTACGATGAAAAATCGTGGTTGTAAATTATTTTCCTCTAAGATCTATTCGAAAAACTGAATGACCTCAATTTGAGTTTTCAGGGGGCTAAAGAAAACATAATAACAATTGACTGCAAACTTCAAGCGTTCAACGAGAAATTGGGAATTTGGATTAAAAGCATTGGGAAAAAACAATTTGATTTCTTACCGGGTGTCAATGGCTCAACCCTAAGAGATCAACTTACAACCGAAATCCAGAAAACGTTTGCAAATCTTCAATAATCTTTTTTGAAATATTTTCCATCCGTTGATATATAACATTATATGTGGGTTTCTGATGTTTCTAATTTGTCGATATTTGAGCAGGAACAATTGATCGACATAAGAAACGACATAGTCCACAAAAATGAATCTGTTGAAAAGATCTTTCAGCTTTTTGGGTGTCACTAAGAACCGAATTTCCTCAACTTACAAAACGTGCAGTTGATTTATTGTTACCATTTAGATCATCATACCTCTGCAAATTTGGATTTTCTGCCTCAGAAATAAAATCGAAAAAACGTGAAAGATTAAAGATGATTGACAGTGAATTAAGAGTGTGCTTATCAAGCAACGAGCCGCGTTTTGAGCTCATATGCACAAAATAAAACGCTAAAGTATCTCATTAATAAATATTAAATGTGGACAATTTTTCAATTGTATTGTATTTTTTTATAAAATATTTTAATTTTTTTCGAAAGTGCCGTGATCGATTTTATGTTTATTTAGTGTGCCGTGAGCGATTTTCAGTGGGGCAACACTGATATATGGACTCAATGGATAACAAAGTTTGGATGCCCAGAATATATTCACTCAGGTAACGGTTCAGATTTTTGGAGTAAACTATTTGAGATTTTCAATATGATCATGAGAGTAAAACAAAGTGTTTCATATCCATATTATCTACAATGTAATGGATTAATTGAAAGAATATTTCAAACTGCAAAAGGAATGATTTTAAAAGAAAGAAGGTATACCAGTTGGGATTAAATATTGCCAATGATCGAAATGGGAATCAGATTTACAGTACAAAACACAACATTGTTTTCTCCTTTTGAGATTTTGTTCGGGTGGCAACCCCAAATAAACACACCATTGGATGTTGATAACTTACATAATAATTTGTTTTTAGAGCAACGGAGATTAGATATGAAAGAAATTCATTAGAAAGTCATAGAAAAAAATTCAAAGTAATCAGGAGATTCAAAAGGCATATTATGATAAACGAAGAATATCTAAGGAAATTAAAATTGGTGATGTGATATTGGTTAAAAAATAAAATAATCAAGTTGCCATTTCAAAATATTATGGTCCTTTTCAGATTGAAAATGCCATTAATAAATGGACATATTTACTACGAACGAAAGATGGAAGAATGTTTCAGAGAAATTATAACCAAGTAAAAAAATACCGAATAATTCGCGGAGTGTTAGATCACATGAAATAAGTGTATGAACTAGAACACATATAACAAGATATCATATCCTATCCATAAGAAACACTAACCTTGTTTACCGATGATTTTTACAATGAGAATGTAATATATTTGAATGAAAGTTAAGTTAATAGTGGGACATTATTTAAATATTGAAGTAAATGAAAAATAATTTGAATTTGTGTTGATTTAATTATTTAATATATAATACATATATGCATTAATATCTTATCTTAGTTTAAAACTAAAAATATTTACTTTTATTTTATTAAATTACTTTTTGAGAAATTAAAAATAAATATATGTGTATTATATAGATGTATTAAATATAAATACATGTAAGGTAGGCCATGAAAAGTTTACAAATATTTTTTTACATTTTTAAACTCAAATTTAAATAAAAACCACCGAATTGTTCTAATGTTTAAAAATGTATTAAAATTCTAACTGTAACTTTCATTAAAAAAATCTATGGTTTCTCAAATGTTTTTTACATTAAAATTCAAATTCGAATGGAATCTCTTACGGAACCCTAGGGTTTCGCGGAACACAGTTTGAGAAACGCTGCTCTATACCTAACACCAGGCCCATTTTAAGGTCGTCGTAACTTAAGATCGTCGCACACTAGTAAGCGATAGGTGTGGACGGGAAAAAAGGGATTTCCTTAAACGCTCACATTACGATATAGCTAATTGATAAACGATACTGGATAACTGTAGTATTTATGAATGTTCCGGTCACATAGATCTAAATGTACATTGATTTTGTACTTGTACCGCACACAGAGACGATTTGATTTTCTAATTAAAATTTAAGTTTGTTTTAAATGAGCCTTAATGGTCTATAAAGTTTTTACATTTAATTATTTATTTTCTGCTTGAGTGTTGTTTTAAACTAAGAACAGATAAAATTTTCAATACGTTATGACTGTGGTAGAGTCTAATTTTTAATCGTATCCGATACGATTAGACTACCTATAGCCTATGGCTATATAGGCCTATATATGTATTCAGCTGAATGGCCAGTGGCGATAATAAATTCTTTATCGTGTGTAATATATACTGTACGTACAATGTCACTGTATTTATTTTGCATAAGTGAATAAAGAAAGTTATAGTTCTTTTTCGGTTTGTTTGATGGCCATCGATTTAAAACAAACCCACAAAATTTAAAGTTGTTGATACTTTTATTATTCCTGATTTTTTTATTTTTTTATTTAATTATGATTACTGTTTGAGTTAATTTTTTTATTACAAATTTGCTTTTTTGTGTTATATTTACTAATGAATAATTAGCAAATTTGTGTTTTTTGTTATTGTACTTAATTCTACTTAATTCTAATCTTGCCTGTAGCAGAAAAAAGTCTAGGGCCGGCCCTGCCTAGGCACTTTTTGAATTAGGATATCTGCATAGCAGCATTTGTAGCCTTGGAGGCCTCAAATGGATTAAATTTAATTCTTCACTAATTATTAAGTAATGAAATTGTAAAAACGTTTATAGCATTTTGAGTACATTGTTTTGAAACATAATTTATGAATGCACACAGATTTTGATATTTTTAATCTCAATTCATTTTTTGTAACCTTTTATTTACTTTTCTTTTTTCCAATATTTCGTCTAGTTTAAATAAAAAATGATTTAGAATTTGTTAATTTTTTACCAATTAGTAATTTTTAATTAGTAAAATTGGTGAAATCATATCTGATGGATACTAGAGAAAACACGAGTATGTATCTGAAAAAAGAAAGAAAAAACAAGTGAAAGAAGAAGCATTAAAACAGATGAAGGGTTCCTTACTAAAATATGTAAATATTGATGATAAGTTTGATAATGACACAATTGTCACGACTTATGTTTCAATACCAAAAATATCCTTGAACGAGATTTTCCTCATACGAAGAGTCGCAATGTTCATATAATTTAGTATACAGTGTAGACTGTAGAGCAACCTAACTTAACTTAAAGAGATTAATTTTGAATTTGCAGTTTTAATTTTGGTTTCTTGTTTATGTTCTTTGTTAAATTTTTTTATTTTTAATCAATTAACAAATGATTTAAAAAGATTACAATGTAATTTAATTTTGTGCCTACTCGATAAAACGGTCCTGCCTAACACGCGAAAAAAACTCTTAGTGGATTATAAGTTTTTTTTATAATTTTGCAATCAGTATACATATATTCTCATTGACTGACTTACTGACTGTAGAACGCTTTTTTTTCTAACGCCACCTATTGAATAAAAATTTCAAATCTATTTATCCCAGATGAACGTGTGAACATTTGGGCTTTAAGTTTCAACAGAGCAGTTAGTTTCTTTATAAGCATAGGCGCTTGCGATCAAAAATCTAGCTCAATAATAAATAGCTAAGCAATGTTTCCTCCATTTTATTTGCATTCTTAAAAATCAGTATCAACTCAATATTCTTTCGAAAAGTTATCACGGTACTCTTAATAAGCTTGTGACATACATGTGGTGCCTTTATTGCCTATTTGGTAACCCGGAATTGAGCCAAACACAAATATTTCAATTTGTAAAAGAAGTATTGTTTGATCCATGTTCCAGTGAATTTTAAGGTTGCTCCGATGAGTATTAAACATACCTAAAATTAGGCACCACATTTTTTTGAACACCCTATACAATGCATGGTAGTTTATTGTTATACTATTTAATTCCGAGGGATTTCCCGATGTTCGTAGCTACGTTACTGCAAAATCCGTATAAAATACCGCATAGTTTGGAGTCTCTAAGTTTGTGTGAATATTTACCCTAATATTTTTTGATTGAGTAAAAAGTATAATAAAAGCGTCTCATAATAGAGGTAGAAGTGTTAGGGTCACCGGTAATTAGCTAATCAAATTATTACAAAATCGGATACCTTGTGCACACACCAATCAAAGATCCGGATAATAGTTCTAAAAAGATTTAAACTAAAACAATTCTTACATAGTTTAGATAGACATTTCCATGAATTTTAGCTTCCGATTTGCCAGTCTCATTTTCCTTTTCAGATCGAATGGGCTTTACATTTTCTAGATCATTTTCACTCGGAATTTTGGCTTCATTTCCATTCTCAGATTCTATTTTTAATCTTTCCATCGACTTTCCAAATCCAATCATATCGATTTCTTGGACCTTTCCTAATTGTAAATAATCCACCTGTTTTCTTAGTTGTCCTTGATCCATTGTCAGTCGTTGAATAATTTCACGGTTTTTAAAGTTCTCTTCAATAAGTTCTTTTGAGAGGTCTTCTAATTTCTCTAGCTTTTTCCTAAGACATTCAATTTGTTTATTGGCATGTCTGAAAGATATCTGAAATTTATATTTCAGAGAAATGCATTTTTATCCGGAAATTCTCATACTTTTGTTTCATTTTCCACGTCAATGTGTGATCTTAATGATTGGGACATTTTCATTTCTATCAATCGTTGTATGGTGTTCATCTGGGATTCTGGAGATATCAGATCTTTCGACAAAAACGAAGAAATTTCATTTTTAATATTAATAATCCATTCAATTAAAAACTTGCTGTGTTTAGTTATTTCGGAAAGCATATGATCTGTTAATTTCCCAATTTCCTTGCTGGCTCCATCGCATCCGATTTCGGTAAACGGACAAGAAATCAGTTTCCCAATACAACTTTCCAAATGCCCATTCATGTTAATCATTGCGCAATAATGGAAGCACTCTTTCAATGGGCATTTTTGAATTAAATTAGAAACATCGTTATTAATTTGATCAGATTTTATGATGTTATTTTCAATGTTTAGTGGATGAGCTTTACAGAGATCAGTATTTCCCGGACAGAACTCATTTCCATTGGTTAAGGAGGCTTGGATACATTTCCAACAATATCTGCATTGACAGGGACCGACAGAGGCATCGATCAAAATTTTGTGGCATATAATGCATTTCAATGAATCAATTTCTATTTCGAATTCATAAGTTTCTAAGAGCCTCCAAATTGTATAATAAATACTATTATTCATTGAATTCTTTAAGCTTTTGCTGCATGGAATCAATTTTCTGCTTGCAAGATACCAAATCAATAATTGTCGCATAGCATATTAAATCGAATCTTATTTGTTGTTTTATTGGCTGGTTTTGAAGGTGTGCATCCAATAAAAAAGCTGATAATGTCTTTTTAAAACCAATTAAAGTTTTTGTAATATTAACTATTTTTAACTCCGAATATTTAGGGGCATTGTTCACAATTTGTAAAGGGGAGGGCGATTCAGGTGCACGTCCATTGGGAAAACACAGCATAACATTTCTATCAATTTATAATATAATAAAGTTTAAAAATGACACAGCTGTGCATGGCAAACAATCGATAATAGGAAAAAGCAATAAGCACCGTTAATTTGAGGAATCAAATTTTAGATTGAATATTCTGAGTATTTTTGGGATAAATATTATAATTTTAAAAATCCTTTTTTCTCCGTTTGAAATGAAACAATTATTTAATAAAAAATTAAAATTATTTACATAAATATTATTTTACAAAAACTTTAAAAAGATATTGTTAAAATGTTTTTTAAGATTTTTTAATTGATTAAAATATTAATAATTTCAATTAAAATATGAACATAAATTTTTATATGCAAGTTAAAATACTTTTTAAATAATAATGGATTTTATATATCTTTATGCGCATCTAAAAACAGAATCGTTTAAATGTAAAAATTTTAATTTTAATTTTTTATATTGAATTGTTTTTTATAAAATGGAATTTAAATATTTAAATTTTACATACATCAAACACCGGTTAATCCAGATAGTCTGTTGCCAAGAAATTTAGTCTGGGTTAAACGTTTAATCACTTATCTTCAATAAACAATGCCAAAGAATACCATTTTCATTATTATAAAATTCACAAAGAAATAAACATGGAATCATCACGAATAAAATGCACAACTGAAAGAAGTCAGTAATCTTCTTTTAGTGGAGATTTTTCAATGCAGATTCCTCTAATATATCTGCGATGCGACAGAGTGCTTGGAAATTGGCAATGGTAGGATGAATTGTTTCCAAGAGATATCACAAGTCGCTCATCATTTGCAGTCCGTCGTGAATAGTAGAATGTCATGAATAGATGTAATATTTAACATTATCATTAAATGCCACTCCAATGGGAATAAATCCATTGCCATAAAGGATGTCCCATATGTTTCCAATATAGTCTTTACTCAGTGGTTGAATGTTCTCATAGAAACCAACATGGCGAAAACAGTTGGATATGATATCTGCGGAGAAATCATAATGATCTGTAATTTGAGTAGTCTTTTACGAATGAGGAGGAGCCTGTACTGAGCTTTCAGATTATGAATCACCCAATCATCAAAAGGCTGTGTATGCGATGTTGTGCCTTTTTTGGTGCTGGAAATACAGTAGACATGCCGACATTGAAATCAGCTGCCACTTGCTCTTGGGACTTTCTTTGATCTATCTGCAGCAGAATGTCATTTTCTGTTGCAGAGTTAGTTCGACACGTTTTAGTGATGACATGACAATAATAAAAGATGAAAATTAAATAAATTGTGAGTCTTTCAGAGATTACGTGGACTTGTGCTGGTATATGAAAGCAATAGAAAGAGTGTATGTGAGACACTATTGTGTCAACTCTTACATGTATATAGATGATAAATACCGGAACCACCTAAGTCTGAACTAAAATGTATCAAAATTTCGTTTGTTTCAAACTTGTTTCATGGTAAAAAGAATATGAAGAAATAGATATTTAAAACATTAAATTTTCCTATTTTATCCTATTCAAAAAATAAATTCCATCAATTAAAGAGGTTTATCTATTCAACTATAAATTAGTATAGAAAGTAGTATTAAAAAGAAAAAGTCAAAGATCTTTCGTTAAACTCCAAAGTCAGGAGCTTGGTTTTTAAAACATAAGACATAAAAGAACTACCAAAAGTGAACACAAATATAAAATTATACATGATATTTCTAAATAGATCAATTCAAATAATTATGATAAAGGCTTGACCGAAAATTAGTGGTTATCTTTAATGATTATATTGGTTGATTGCAATCTGATAACTAAAATCTTTATTATTATCAATCAGTGATGAAAATGAAAATGAAAAATTTTATTGCTATTAAATATAAAAATATTAAAAAGTATTCCCATCTAGTAAAATAAGGAAAAAATATTTTTAAATTTCATGTATTTTAAATTTGTTCGAATAAAAATGAAATTTCATTTAATAATAAACCAAATAAACTATGACAAAAGCCAGTGATAAACCAGTGAAATCTAAATCTGCCTTTCACCACTTCATGAAGAATTTTAGGGAGGAAGCAAAAAATGAAAATTCTAAAATAAGTTTTGCAGAAATTTCAACCAATGGTTCACAAAAATGGAAGGTTTTTTGCATATTTTTATCAAATTTATAATAATAATAATCGAATAATTTAAGAGTTTGAATAAGGAAGAGAAAAAGAAATATACCGATTTAGCAGGAACCGACAAAGAAAGATATTTGAAAGAAATTGAAAATTTTCAACCTGACCCAAATGAAAATAAAATATCCAAAACACCTAAGAAAACTAAGAGAGAACTCAGGGATCCTAACAAACCCAAGAAACCATCGACTCCTTTCTTATTTTTCTCCAATGAAAATCGTCAATCAGTAAAGCAATCGAATCCTGATTTTAAAGTTGGTGATGTAGCCAAAAAATTGGGACAAATGTGGACTGAACTCCAAGACAAGACCAAGTATGAAATTCTTTACAAAGAGGCAAAAGAGAAATATGAAGATGTAAGTTAACTAATTTGTTTTGATAAGATTTTTTACATATATTAGGAAATGGAACAATACAATCAGTATGAAGGAGTCCCATCGAAAAGAGCAAAACTTATTAAAAATGACAATGAAAATGAAAACTCATAAAGATACATTATTATATTAATTTAAAATTTATTAATACAATTTTTTACGGTTTTGATTATTTTTCTCTTGAAACACTCTTTTGCGAAATCTATTTACTCAACAAAAGTAGAGGAAATTTTTAGATTTTTTACACTTAAATCTATCTAGTGGTATTTAGCTTATTCATTAAGTGATTGGGGGGTGCAACTAAATGTAAAATAATTCAAAAAGTGGAGGTAATCGCTTTGGCCTTTTAATAGCTCAATTAATAACCGATTTTATTTACGTGAAAAAATTGTCATTTTTATTTAACAGTATATTTAGATTAAATAATTGGTGATGTCATTATTCTGTACTATTTAATAAAACAAAACTGTCGGGTTTCTCACTATTTTAT
Source organism: Schmidtea mediterranea (assembly GCA_022537955.1). Lineage (NCBI taxonomy): Eukaryota > Metazoa > Platyhelminthes > Tricladida > Dugesiidae > Schmidtea > Schmidtea mediterranea. Next base: position 216,936,899 of record CM039680.1, read on the forward strand.
GTCAAGGTATTTTGTTTTACCTTAGAAACTGAAAATGCCGTAAAACGTTCTCCTAAGTAAAATACAGTACTAAATGCTTATATCTCAGATTTTGGAGATTTTTTTTCTAATTACTGACAAAAACTTAAAATTATTTACTATACACACTTTACATTGTAAGAATTGTGAATGCAAGATTTAATTATTTTAATAGAATTACTTAACAATCCGTTGTCTTTGTATGGAATTTGTTTTGAAAAGTTATAAACAATTGGAAACTTCCAAGCATGGGCATGAAAAAAAGTTGTTTCATTAATAATTGTGCGAATGTTTTAATACACTAGACCAGTGGTTCTTAACCTTTTTAGCTACTAGCACCCCTAAAGTGTTCAAACAAAATTCTCGCAACCCTTATCACAAATAAGGAATTATATAAATTGAAAATAAACAATGCACAATATATTTTTTATTAATATAATGTGCATAATAATTTTTTAAAAATCTTAACGATTATCTAAAATTTAGATTATAAAATAATCAATTAAATAAAATAAAACAGGGTTATGTATAGGGTTAGATCAGTTCTGGACAAAAAAAAGCCAGTTAAGGTTAGTATTTTATATTTTTTTGGATTCGAACCCGGGAGGTACTTAAGTGCATAAGTACCTACTAATTACAGTGAATTTGTAAAATTGTAAACTCACACCCCCATATATACTAGATCGCACCCCTGGTTAAGAACCACTGCACTAGAGGGACGCTCATATGAAAAAGTTTCAAAATCATTTAAAAACTTTTGAATTAGTAGTTAATTTTTTCAAAATATTTTACTTACGACAAAATTCAAAAGAAATACAATAAATAAAAATAGGAAGAGAAATTTCATGACAAAAAATAATCAATAAAAGTAAAATTTTCACAACCGACATGTTTTTGAAGTACTTATTTGCTAAGCTTTCAACTCAAACAAGCAATCAAAGCACTTTTTATACTACTTTCCGTTTGCAAAATTAAAAAATAAATTATTAATTTAAATGCAATTTAAATGACATAGGCGCCCACAAGGGGGGTCAAGGGGGGGGGCAGTTGCCCCCCTGGCTTCTGGAAATAAATACCAATTCGCGGTTTTTAAGAAAAAAAATAGATTATTTAAATATAAAATATAAGGTCATAAAATATTATTAGAAAATTCTACTTAATTCTGCTATATAAGTTTTTTTTTCGATGATCGAAAAATTTTTTTATAATCTAATGTCCGTCTTAGGTTCACTCTATCTTTGCAAAGTAATTCTTAATTTATCAAATTTGTAGATATTTGATCCTATGTATATAGGATTAATGATCCTATATAATAACAATAAACGGCACTGCTCTCCACACACACATACACATAGAATTATTGTCTTAAGCGCGCCAATTTCTATGAAGTCGTAAAATTATTTTTCCTAAGATTAATAATAAAACATGTTTATAAAACAAATTTCTTTCATTTATCATTTATTGTTCATCTTTTGAAAAAATGCATACGTTTTTGTTTTTATTTAGTGTTATTTTCAATTTAAATAGACTCTAATTAATTTGAATGAAATACATTATAAACATTGAAGTACTAGGACCAGGTATCCAGGTAAATATAATAAATTACTTTACTATTAATCAGTATGTAATTTAAGGGTTCTAAAGAATTATGTCTATAAGAATTATTTTGAATTGCGGATTTAAGTAAAATTTTAAAATTATTTAAAAGTGACTACATTCTTTCGATTAATGTTTTGATTCTTTTGATTTCGAGTTAACTATAGACATTACAGAAAAAGTTCAAATAAATTTTGTAGAACTTACAAGGGAAGCTTTTGAAGTGTAGATTTCAGATCTGGTTGAAACTTGCACAGTTTGGAGGCCCTATAGTGGTATTAAGAACCCCCAAATATTTGGACCAGTAGGACACTTATTATATAGTGTTATATGTAGATACATATTTACCTCACAAGTTAAGTAAAATATTGGCAATAAGATTGTTTTTTATTTGCGAGTTTGTCTACTGTCATTCAAAGAAAACCATACTATTCATTATTTGTTTTTGCTTTTCTGTTTTTTTGTTGTTGTTCAATCAAAAATATGTCAAAATTGTTGCGAAAATAATTCTTGCTTCCGTAATTTATGCGCATGTTGTTCCGTGAAAAAAAAACAAGTAAAATCTGGCATCTTTTGTCTTAAATGTTACATTAAATAGATCTGACACCCTCATTTTTTTATTAGATTAGAAAATGGATATACTGAATTTTTTCAAGAAGCAGCGGCTCGAAGAATAAAATTCAAAAATTGCAGACAATAATACGAAACTCGATAATAATGATACGCATGCAATGGAAGCCTCTACTTCTACACTATTCGCATCTACTGCGGGTACTCCAGAAAATACCACAAAACTTTACCACGAATTGGACATAGGGAATTTTATAAATCATTCACATACACCAGATGATATAGTTTTTAAAGCTTTGAAGCATCCTTGGACACCAGAAACATATTATGATTTCAAGAACGATTCTTTGGACAGTTCTCGGACCTTTCGACACACCTGGTTTCATGATTATCCAGAAATGTCATATTCTGCAAAATTGAAAGGTGTTGTTTGTCGCACTTGTGTCTTATTTAAACCTCATGTTGATAGAGGAACTCAATGTGGTTTTATTTTAAAAGAATTTACAAAATATAAAAAATTTCATGAGTTTGCGAAACTACATCTACAATCAAAGTGGCATCGCGAATCAATTAACAAAGCCAATAATTTTAGCCAGATTTTACAAAATAAGAGGCAGCAATGTTGCTGAAATGATGAATTCGGTGCTAGAGCAGACCATAGAAAATAATAGGAAAATATTGTTGCCAATTGTAAAAACAGTTGTATTTTGTGCAATAAACAATATTCCTTTTCGGGGAAAGACAGATAAAACTGCAATATTCAATAACCTACTGCAGTTTAGAATAGACGCAGGAGATTCAATTTTGAGTAATCATTTACAAAGTTGTCCTTCAAACGCTACTTACATTTCACATCGCGTACAAAATGAATTAATAAGAATTTGTAATGATGTTTTAAGAGAAAATATTATTGAAGATGCAAAGTAAAGCCCATTTCTTTCAATCATTGCAGATGAATCGTGGGATATATCTGGAATAGAGCAATTATCTATTGGAATAAGATTTATAAAAAAAATGTCCACTAATGAATTTTGCTGCCGGAAAGAATTTCTAGGATTTGTTCCATTAGAACATATGGACGCCAAATATATATCAGAAACTATGATCTCGTCTCTTGTAAAATTTGGCCTTGATCTATCAAAAATGGTTGGTCAAGCCTACGACGGTTGCTCGACAATGGCGGAAAAAATTAGTAGCGTGCAAAAGCGTATCCAGGATCAATACCCTTTTGCAAATTTTTACCATTGAAGTTCACATAGATTGAACCTTGTGATTAACGACCTAAATGATTTATGTGAAATTAGAAATGAGGTTGGGACTATTAAATCGATTATTAACTTCTTTCGAGAGAACTCTTTAAGAAGAAAACATATTCCAAATATTCCTCTATTTTGTGAAACACGTTGGACTGCTAAATACAAGAGCGTTCGAATTTTTTAAAAAAATCTTATTGTCATAATAGAAGCATTACATAAATTATCTTTAAATGGTAATATTAATACAACACAGAGATCTAGTCAGCTATATCACGCATGCACAGATTCAACTTTTTCAGTTTGTTTATATATAATGTCTGAGTATTCGTCTATGCTAGAACCTGTAGCTAATAATCTCCAAGGAGTTGATCAAAATCTATTAACTGTGAGGAAACCAATTACTTCTCTTGTTGAACTAATAAAAAACCCTCGAAAGTTTGCAAAAGACAATTTCCATAATCTCTGGGAAAAAATGGAGACATGTTTGTCTGAATTAAATATTGAGCTGATACCACCAAGAACTGTGAAAGGGCAAACTTGCCTAACAAATATTCCTTCCGATTCTCCTGAAAGTTACTATAGAAGGTCAATTTTTATTCTATACCTGGATTCATTAATAACATCTCCGGAAGAAAGTTTTCCTGAAGAAAATGATGTTTCATATTCGATATTTAATTTAGCACCTAGTTCTATGAAAAAGCTAGATCAAGACGAATATGAAAGAATAACGAATGATATTTTTAACAAATATGGTACGTTTTTAGAAAATGACCAAGCAGAACGATCATTTAGCACACTGCGCAAAGTTAAAACTTGCAGCGCTCGACAATGTCGGAAGGCAGACTTGATGCCCTCTGTATGATGTACATACATCACAATTTAGTCAATGAGTTAATTGAAAAAGGATTTTACTCAGAAATCATAGATCGCTTCGGACGAGATCAGAGAAGGCTACAATTACTACAATAGGGCAAAGTTTCGGAAAACAAATTAGCTGGGTAATATTAATATCTCCAGAACCTCCGGGGATTTATATTTAATGTCATTAAACCAAAGATTTTTTATAAAATAAGTTATTTGTATAACAAAGCTGTGTATTTTCTTATCTGTATAAGTCATCTATGTACATATATATGGCTCATTATATATTTGGTATGAATAAAAATAAATGCTGAAACAGTCCAATTTTTATTATTTTAATTTTAACTAATAAAGAACACAACTTTTTACTACAAAATAAGTATCAAGCTTTATGTCTATATCTCTGTTTTGGTTTTGCCCCCCCCCCCTGGATTTATTTCTGCGGGCGCCTATGAATGTTGATTCAACTAATTCAAACACAAAAACTTTTACTTCTTAGCATTATACATCAGGGTGAGAACTATTTCACAACCGTTGCTTGGCATATTTTCGGAGGATGCCAAGTAATATAAATATAAAAAACTGCCCCCAACCAAATAGAAATTTATAATTTTGCCAATTTTCCTACTGAAAAACGAAGCACTTGTCTCACTTACAGTCGCTTTATAGTAATTCGCTAACGAAAAAGTAGATATTATTCATGCAAAATGTTTTATTTTGATATTCAAACTAACAGTCAAAAGAAATCTTTCACAGAGCTTATGAAAGGTTTTGCACTTTGAAAAGGACTTTTATTGAATTTATTGCGCATTCAGCTCATTGATTACTTCTCAATTCCAAAATTATCAACTTTAGGATATTTCTGTAAAGCTTTCAGTAAATATTGTAATTTCACTGGAAATACTTCTGCAAAAGCGCGACAAAACCATTTCTGTGGTATCACAAATAATCATCTTTACTAAGTCGTACTGGATTATTACAGCAGTTATGCCTACGGAAATTGTAGAACAGCCAGACGGATTTCGTGTATTTTTTACCACAATCACTTGCGTTTCATTGTTTAAATATTTTCTCGAAACGCTGCGTCAAAAGAACTGAAAAAAAAATCTGAGTTCCAGATAGAGAAAACAAAGGAACGGTGTACCCATCGTCATCAGGAATTTTCAATACTTTGGAAACATTGCGAGTTGAAAGATCAGTTTTGTGACAAGTCTTACAGCGATTTTTTGTAGAATAGCGGTATCGTCCTTTCTGTGGAAGTCTTGACTGATTTGGATGCCAAGATTCTTCATCTGAGGATATTTGTGATGAATCAGTTAAAGAGGGCATGTTTATAAATGACGTTGGTTAAAAAGATGAAGTTGACTGCGAACGCATTCTACTGGATAGGTGTACATGCGCCAATATCATCATAGTGCCCCGGTATTTTATTATTTTAAACTACTTTCAAAGTGCAAATGTCGAAGATTGAACAAGAAGGAAATGAAACGAGTTGAAATTGGAATATTTTAAACGCCACCTTAATCAGAAGATGCAGTTAATGAATTGCGGAATTTTATATATTTTGAAGGAAACAAAATGAACGATGGAAAAAGGATGTTGAATCGGTACAAATTATGCATTCGAGTTGGTTGAATGAATTAATTTTGTACTCGAGAAACAGCCAGCCTCCCGACACAAATAATAGAGGAAAGTACAGACATCGGTCCTACAATGTTTGAAGATATTTTGAATTAAAAAAATTCAGATAGAGCTTCATTTTTGATATTAAAAAAAGCGGTAATGTTTACATCGAACGAACAAGTGTTTATACTAGGACAAAAAATGGAGTGGCGGCCCTTCTCAAAATATACATATCATATTTTACGGAACAAAATGGTGTTGTGAACCGAAAAGAATAATGTTTAGATAACGCAAAGAAACATCTACCTACTACGCAATATATAGGGACCTTCCTTTAGGATTGTATCTATATGTTTTCTTTCAAGTGACGAAGATTACAAGAAGAGTATTCCAAACTGAAATACTTGATTGCAGAGAAAACTAAGGTAAGAACATTTAAAATATTTGGTGACTGTTCGGAATATATACTGCAAATTCCAAAATTTCCGACTATAATAGTGCTCTATGATATTATGGGAACGTTCCAGGATCCAGTGCCGGCTGTGAGGGATGATTTTGCACAATGAATCTATTAAATACAAAAATTTGACATAGGTTGAATGGTGATACTTTAAATCAGTGGCATACAAACCTTTTAGATCCCAACACGTGTAATCAGAAATAAATAGAGGGGACTTAGGTTGTGAGATCCCAAGTTCTTACCTTTGTAATATTGCATGGAAACGGTTGCTCAATGTCATTTTAGGAAAACTGTGCCTAGCACATGTGACCGTAACTGGTTATGTAACCAATGTGCTAAATTAAAACACCAAACCTAAACAGAAAAATGTAGTTCAGCACTTCGTAGGAAATAAAAAGAATTGAAGCTCATCGGAGAGTTCTTTACTGGAGAGAGAAAACAGCAAAATTAACCTACGTTCTGCTGACGCCTTGACTCAGAGCCCTTGCGACGTGCTGGACCTGCCAAAACTTATCCCAACAAATTGTTAGCATGGATAGAAAAAATCACTTTTCAAAAGAGAACATTAAACTCTATTACAAATTTTATAAATAAATTCACAAATACACTCCTTTCTGTGAGGCGCCTACACGGATTAGCAAAATGTATACGAACAGCAAATTATATTTTGTTTATATCACTGTAGAAACAGTCAAATGTGAATTTATAAATATAAGTTATAATCTATTGTAGAAAATTCTGCAAATAAAACTCAGTGAGAAACATCAAACGTGAATGTAAGGGTATCAATCTGACAAAGGACGACGACTTCTAGCTTTTATATTACTGGAATAGGCATGGGAAATGTCTTTCTAGTTCCTAAACATTTCTCTCGGTCAATGAATAGGGAGTTGGTCTTGACATTCAAGTCATGCTCGAGATTGGACTTACTAGACAGCAAATGTTGCATGGTGGCCTCCGCCTGTTGCAACTGCCTATTGAGGTTGTTGATGGATTCCCGGATCTCGTGGACTTCTTCGATTAAACTGCAAATAAAGAGAAATTAGCAACAAAAAACATAAAATAAAAGTCGACCCCAAACACTGTGCAATTGATCATTTGCTTGGGTAGCATGAAACCTTCACTAATTTTATTTTGGTGAATACATGTTAATTTGCACATTTTTAATCCAATGACTTTTTATGATTGATAAATATTATCAAGGAGCCATAGAACTTGAAAATTTACGAATCGACTATACGCACATTATTACAAGACTATCCTGTTTCCTTTAAACAAAACTTCCAAAGTAAAGTCACCAAGAGAATCTGGTACAAAGGACGAATGAAAGGAAATAGAAGTTCACTAAACGAAAAATAAACAATTCAAAGAAATGTTCACCACTTGAACCATCGCCGAGCCTTGAATCAGAATGAACGACAAAATTTAATTATTTATTACTTCAGAGTTTTGAACGCGTTTCTTAATATTTCAGTTACGTGTGAAACTTTCAGTGTATATGAACAAATATCTGATTAATTTTATTTTAATAAATCCTGGGGGAGCCCGATAAGTAAAGAATATTTATTTCTTAGATTCATTTAAATGGCGAAGTTTCTTGTTATTTAATAAATAAAAATGGTGGTCGATGACAATTTTCTGTAATAATTTCATTTTGTAGCAAATAAATAATGATAAAAATAATAATAATAATAATAATAATAATAATAATAATAATAATAAGAAGAAGAAGAAGAAGAAGAAGAAGAAGAAAAAGAAGAAGAAGGAGAAGAAGGAGAAGAATTGACTAATTTGTGTACTGATCATAAAATAAATTATTATTATTAATATTATTTTTATTATTATTATTATTATTATTATTATTATTATTATTATTATTATTATTATTATTATTATTATTATTATTATTATTATTATTATTATTATTATTATTATTATTATTATTATTATTATTATTATTATTATTATTATTATTATTATTATTATTATTATTATTATTATTATTATTATTATTATTATTATTATTATTATTATTATTATTATTATTATTATTATTATTATTATTATTATTATTATTATTATTATTATTATTATTTAAACTTTAAAATAACTTTTCAAAATATAATTTAAATACATATTTAAGCTATTCCACAGTGTATATTACTTGAAATATTTTTACATGAAATAAATCATTTTAACTTAATCCTCTGTATTAAATAGAGAACATTTCGTTAAAAATTTTTTTTGATATAATTTTTATTTATTCGTTTTATTCAAAAGCTTAAAGTTAGTAAAACAAACAAAAGACTTGATAATGATATCAATTGAAAAATAAAAAACTGTACAGTTCATATTGAACCAATATGTTTTCTATTTAATACAGAAGATTAAGTTAAAATGTAGATGAGTTGTTTTCTTGTTTAAATTAAACAAAATAAAAAAATATTAAGAAGGAATTAAAAGATAAATAAAAAATGCAAATGCAAAAAGGTTAAATTTATTTCGAAGCGAATTTGAAAAATATACTTAAAATTTAAAAATTACAAATATATTTATTTATTTACTGGTTACAAATTATAAGCAGTAGAAATAATCATTATACTGTTATTAGTAGTTTTAGAAACAGTAACAAATAAGAAATATTTAATAGTTATTTCAAAATTATTATTATTATTATATTATTTTTATTATTAATATTATTATTATTATAATAATTATTATTATTATAATTATTATTGTTACTCTTAATATTATTATTATTATTATTAAATTCTATACGGTTGTGTTTAACTGGAATAAATGTTAAAAAAGAGCAATAAAAATCTATCAATATTTTTTTTTCAATCTCTTAAATAAACAAAATTTCCTGTAAAATCTTTACAAGCTCAGCAAAACAAATAATAGATTTAATTCATTCCTGCCAATGAAAGAATGATTTATTTGTAAACAGATTTGTGAGAAATTTTTGATGTTTTCCATTTAAAAATACTTCGTAAAAATTCTAAAGTATTTTAATAGATGATTTTTAATTGTGTTGATCATTTTTGTGCTTGAAATGCTGAGATTGAATATATTTATATTTATATATATATATATATATATATATATATATATATATTCACTGATGCTATGACACAAATCAATTTTGCAAAAATTCCAATTTATATTTCATGAAATGGAATATGATCTTCCAATTATAATTATAATAAACAATGTTCTGCCCGTGGCTGACCAGATGGTACTTTCATTCTTTGGGAAGAATAAAATTCAATTAGAGAAGAAGCAGAGAGCGAAAGACTTAACCAAGACATATTTTAGGTCGCGTAATATTTCATATTTCATTTTTTGAATATACACTGCGGAAATTGGCTTACGTAGTAATTCATTAAACTTATATTTATATAAATAATTCCACCATGAAAAATTGAATAGGAAATTTTAATCTCAATCCTGTACGATTTGCTCTAACAATAAACTCGAAGCCACAATTTGAGAAACTGGAGGAGAAAATTTTTAAACATAATGAAAGTATTATAAGGACTTTTTTTGATTTTCACCTCTGAGACATAATATTTTCTACAAAATTTTTGACTATGAATCAGATTTATTTATGGTATTCATAGTAAAAAATTTTGTAGAAAATGTAATGTCTTTTAAAATTAAAGTAATTAATTTATAATTTATTGATTTTTGTTTGGTTAATATTTGATATGAAATTTTTCTTGGTTTTCTCCACGACATTGTGTTAGAGACAAAAAAAGAAAATCTCCTAAAATTTAATGTGGCAGAGGAAACAGGATCAAAAATATTATTGATGATTAGTATATGAAATGCACGAATAAATAAAAATTTAAGTAATAAGTCTAACCTAGTTTTTAAAACCTTTTGGCTTTTAGACACTTATACCCTAACAAGAGCGCTATGTGCCTGTCTGGATATCTCGGGTCTGAAACTAAACCCCTCCCCTATTGGATTTTTCATGTACAAATATTTGTCGACGTCAAATGTCTAAAAGATCATCCGCCTAAATAAGAAAAAAACAAAACACACTTTATTCCTTTATTTTATTTACTGTAAATGTAATACTGTGAAATTTGTCTTTACTCTCAGTACATTGTGATTATTTTGTTAAATTTTATTTTGGGTATTTTTTTCTGATGTACAATACGTTATCTCCGTACTTTATGGAGTCAGCGAATGACGTCATTTTTTCGCGCCTTCGGCGCCCTCATTCGTCCTAGTTTGAAATGATTGACCATAATATTAATAAATATTTCTCAACTCCAACCCCCCCTTCATAAATTCCTGGCTACGCCACCGTAATATACACAGAATAAAAATTACTAATTTGCAAAATATTTTCAGAATTTTATTAAAGGATACAGCAAAATTCGTTTTACACGTTCTTTTCTCTCTTTCCTTTGTTTAATTTTTTAAAATCGAATTAATAAATATTAATAAAAGATAAAATTCTAATAATAAATTTTTAATTCTTAATTTTTTCAAAGCATTTGATTTCAATTTGACAAAACAACTGTACAATGAAATAATATTTTACATTTCCAATTTATTTTCCGCTCCTATTTTATATATTTTGTAATAGTTATTATTGTTAATTTGTTATAAAATTTTGATTAAAATTTTCTCTAAAAGTCGCTCACGTTATGATTTTTCATTACGGAAACTCAATCTCTAATTTCGCCTTAAATTTTAAAATATTATATTTCAAATATGTAGTTAAAGTGGCTAGAATTTTTTAACCGGAAAGAAGTACAAAAGATGCAAAGGATGGAAAAGTGCGAGTTATTATGCGATCTACAAAAAGTTTTAAGTAAGAAAAAAGTTTTTTCAACATTTTAATTTTTTATAACGATTTTTTTAATTGAAATAATTTCTTTTATTAATGTATCATAGTATACTAGTTTCGAAACTAGTATACTATTGGGAATTGCACTGGATATCACGTAATGTATCGTATATTCTTTGATTAGAATCAGACATAAGTGAGTCATATTTATTGATGTGAAGAATAAATAATTCCACTCATTAAATCGAGTGGCCATGAATAATTACACAAATATAATTTTTACCATTCAGATTTTGAAAAAACTATATTTATGAAAAAGTAAGAAAATTTCACCTCATATCTCCATTGTGAGTGTCACTGGTTGCCGTCGGTGTTTTATCTTTATTGCGCTAGTATTATCAATATGTTTTTGATAATTTTTGATAATTCTTTTTACAACATTTTTCATAGCTGGAAATTTAACCGTGATTTTTGCTTTGCTTTTGTTTCCCAGCTATATTTTGTTAACAAGACAAAGGCGCAGCTAAGGTTTGTGCGGGCCCTCATACAAATATCTAATAGAAAATCTAAAGTTCAAAACACTTGCGCATTACATCTCTCAGACAGTATTTACGAACTTCAAAGAGTTATTAATTTAATTATATTTTATTAATATAAATATTTATAAAACAATTTTAATATATTTCATTCTAAACATCTAGTATAACTTCTACTTTTACTTGCTCTAAGAAACTGACCAAATATTCGGGCAGGCTAAAAATACTTTTATTTATAGGATTGGCATTTTGTTAACAGCTGCGCCAGAAAATCAGCATTTTTAAAATTGTTATTTATGGTTTTCACATATTCAACTTTGCTATTAGCTATTCATGGATGCGTTATTTTTCAGCGCATTCGGTTTAGCAACTACACACAACGAAATTTCCGTAAACAGGCAAATTCTACTCGAAGCGGTCTGCCCCTCTCACCAGATCTTCAAATGACACAATTTTAAATTATTTTATCGGTAACTACCTCAACGCAAAGTGTAACTGAGGAACTCAAAAAAATATATATTTTCTTAAGTTATTAATAAACTTGTAACATAAATTATTACCGGCTTCTAGGTTGGTCACGGCACGCTTCCATATTTGGCCTATCAAGTCTGACATGTAAGCGAGTTTGAGCAACTTTCAGTGGAGCTTCTTTGTCTTGAATTGACTTTTTAATATACTCAATATTCTTTTCCATGTCGAATATCTCTTGGAGAACCTTAATCAGAAATTTGGCAATTCAAACGAATGACAACGTACTTTATTCAAATGGTTTTGGATCTTATTCCTAGCGTCCGCTGTTTCTTGTGCTCTCTGCGATAAAGCTGCATTGACTTCAGCCCATTTTTTTGCCATATCTCGTTGAGTTCTGGCTAAAACTTGTTCAATTTCTTCTCGCAATCGTCGACTAGCTTCTCGTTCCGCAGCAGACCGCTGTAAATTATTGTTTGTGAATTTCAGCCAAGTTTCAGGAGTGGAAATACTAAGCCCGCAGAATGAATGAATGAGTAATAGAAAGAATCAACGATACCAATTGTCAACATTTTCTACCCCATTATAATACGCAATGCCCGGGGATGAGTTTTTGAGACTTTGAGCATAACTGTCAATCTGTTCAGCTTGGAATTTGTCGTGAGAGTCTTTTTCCAGTTCATGCTGAGAAGCGCGATTCAAGCTGAATATTAGGTATTTTATTAAAACCTCTGTAATTGATTTATATAAATTTATACTTCAACTGAACATTTGCTTTATTGACAAGTTCAGCAATTTGATCTTGACATTTTTTGATTAAATCCACTTCCTGAATAATAAAAACAATTATTATTGATAGAAAAGAACAATTGGACTTTTGTTTTATTCAACACTCTTAAGTAATTGATAAAACAATCAATCAAATTCCCATGGAAAACTGCCCAACAAACCAGAAGTTCAATAAAATAATTTGATGTCTATAAAGTCTATCAATGACTTTATAAATGGTATCATATCAGATAAATTGGTGTGCAGCAGTAGCGGTGGAATGAGTTGGTCTGCAGCAGCAGTAGCGGTGGAATGAGTTGGTGTGCAACAGCAGTAGCGGTGGAATGAGTTGGTGTGCAACAGCAGTAGCGGTGGAATGAGTTGGTGTGCAACAGCAGTAGCGGTGGAATGAGTTGGTGTGCAGCAGCAGTAGCGGTGGAATGAGTTGGTCTGCAGCAGCAGTAGCGGTGGAATGAGTTGGTGTGCAACAGCAGTAGCGGTGGAATGAGTTGGTGTGTAGCAACGGAATGAGGTGGCGTGCTTGTTTTAGAGTCTACTTGAATTTTTCACTAGTTAATGGTTCTGTAACAGTTATTTACCAACTCTATTTTCACTTTGTCTGGTGCATCTATGAATTTGTCTTGTCAGCTTCATTACATTGTTTTAATATATTGTTTTAAAGTATGGTATTCCATTAGATAATTGAATACTTAATTACAAATTTAATTAAATGACTTAAAAGAGAAATTTTTATTGAAAATAAAACTTCAATTCTTACTCCAAGTAAGTTTTTCTCAACCATATCATGCACCAGATCGATTCCGGAACGTTTCTCTCGATTGTAGAGACATTCTTGGGTCACATGGAGAGGGTTTTCGGTTTCACTCAGACTTTTTTCAGCAGCTCGTTTGGCATTGGATAAGGCTTCAGATTCGGCCATCATTTTATCTATTTCATCGTTCACTTCATTTCTCATGAAATTGATATCGGCTAATCTGTCTCCTGAAATAATTTTCGCAATAATAAATAATAATATAATAAATAATATAAATAACAATAATAATAATAATAATAATAATAATAATAATAATATAATAAATAATATAAATAATAATAATAATAATAATAATAATAATAATAATAATATAATAAATAATATAAATAACAATAATAATAATAATAATAATAATAATAATATAATAAATAATATAAATAATAATAATAATAATAATAATAATAATAATAATAATAATAATAATAATAATACCCAATTTCTTTCCAGAATCTTCTTGTGCTCGTTTCGTTCTGTCGTCAAATTCTCGAGCCATTCTCGAAGTATCCAATCTGATTTTCTCAGCATTATTTCTGACATTGTCGCTGACATTGTAATTGATTTCGGCGGATTTGATCCAATCATTCGGAGTGTAACGAGTGTAAAGAGCGTTGCGTGCCGAAGAGAAGATATTTGGTACTTTTATGCCTTCTAATTCTGTGAGATAATTTCTAATTGAACTGGGAGAAACTGTGGAATTGACCAAACTGGTGCTATTATTTGGGACTCGAGAACTTTGATAATAAACCGCCGGACGCCATGCCAGAGTCGTGTAGGATCGCTGCAATGTTGATGGACTTGGATAAAAATCTGTTAATGTCTTTGATGGTTTATTTAGTTTGTATTCTTCATCTATATAATCTATCATTTGTTTCTACAATGACTTGCCGTATTCACTAAATTTTGGTTATCAAATTTTTTAAAATCCAAACTAATCACCTACCAATTGAAATTAACTTGAAATATTAACCAGATTGGCAGTTATTAGAAACCGTAATTTTGAAATACTAAAACAAATGTGAATCGATTTAATCTTAGCCACAAAATTTCATAGAAAAAAATTATTATTATTATTATTATTATTATTATTATTATTATTATTATTATTATTATTAATAATAATAATAATAATAATAATAATAATAATAATAATAATAATAATAATAATAATAATAATAATAATTTAATTACTCAATTTATTTAAACTTTTCGATGCTTTATTTATTTAATAATATAATTAACTTAATTACATTAATTATTTTTATTTATTATTTTTAATTATTTTTTTTTAATTTTACCATTATATATATATTTTTATTTTAAATAATTTATTTAGCTTTAATTAAATTAATTATTGTTTTATTTTATTATAATTTTTTATCTATTTTTTTAAAATTTATGATACATTATCATTACTTTTCTTATTTACTCAGTTATTTATCTCCAAATAACAACAAAGTCATAAAATGAATTGAAAATAAGTTAAAAAATCAAATTGTAACAAAGTAATAAACTATTACAAAAAAATGCAACAAAAATGTGAAATCTTTCATTAAATTACGACAAAGTTATAAAGTATTTCATTAAATTTTAATTAAGTAATAAAGTATTGCATTGAATTAGAACAGAATAATAAAGTAATTCAGTAAATTTGTATAAAAATAATAAAGTATTTCAACGAAGTAATAAACTATTTTATATGACATAGAAAATATAAATTTTTGAATAATTATTTTATATATATATGTATTGTAGAAAATTAAAATTTTAGTTATATTTTGTTACATGTAAAAACACAAAAAGACTCATTTAACTACGTGAAAAATGCAAAATTCACAGGGAAAACATTGTAGCACATACTCAACACAACATTTTGAAATTTAAAATAAATCATCATGTAGGAAATCAAATTCCATCTATACGTTGTTACAGCACAAACTCACGGGAATTATTTTCCGTGGATGAAAATACAAAATTCAGGAGGAAAGATATAAATCTTTTTTTTGCATAAATGTAATATATATGTAATATAAATGTAATATAAATGTAATAATATGCATGTTTACAGTGGCTTGTGATTTTTGTTGTGTATTGATCAATCTTTGCTTTTTGTTGTTGTCTTATGAATGAATGTTAAAGATTTTACAAATATTTAAGACATAAATAAATATATGGTTTTACGTATGTACATAGAAAAAATTTCTTTCTTAAATCATACTGAACATTTATTTTGAATTTTAGATTTACTCTATATTTTCATAGTCATTACATTTTTTGTCTGGAAAGTAAAAACCTTTGTTGAGGGCTGAGAGTTTGACATGTTTCCCGTAACCCCTTGAATATTATAAGTAGTATTGCAAGGTCAAAATGAATCAAAGTGCAAACCGAATTTAATTGGAATTCGATTGACTCCCATGATGGCTTTCTTGAAAAAGATGACTTATATTTCGTTATTCGTATAGATTCTTGCCTCCTGTTGCTAACCTGTAATAATAAGCAATATATGTAGATTTATTTTTATTTATTTGTTTGAATGTTATAATTTGTGTGTGTTTGTGAATAGTAATTAATATTAATTTACATTTAAAATTTGAAAAGTTATAAAATTTTAAAGGAAATAAAACCTAAATGGTTGAAATTATTTAAAGTGAGGTGTATCGTGATTAAGTCAGGATAATAAAACGAGAGTTTCAAAGGGTAATCCATAAAAAGCAGAGTAATTTTCCATGTCAAAGGAAGCTGAGAAACAAATATAAGCAAGTGCCGGGCGAGATAATTGATAAGTAGTTAAAGCATAAGTCCTTCAACGGCAGCTCATGAGAAAGAGGGTATGTTTCGAGGATTATCACTTCGTGAGATCACCTCCTCAGGTACATCATACATCACACTCACGGGTAAGATTGTGGATAGTAATAGTCCTGTTAAGCATCCAAGCATTAAGAACCTTAGATCTAGGTAGATTAGATAAACGAAAACCTAGCTACCAACAAGCGGTATCAAAATACAATTTAACAAAGATTATGACTTATTAATGAAAGTATTGCGTACCTTACACAAATTAGAAACGATATTACAATCCAAATTTCCCAATTGCATACTTATCTTTCTCATATAATTTTGTTGGGCTTAAAGCCAAAATTAAAACAAAATACAATTGTAATGTTAGTTAAAACAAAAAAGTAAAAATAATGAAAATTGCCACTGCACAAACACATGCACCGGAAGCAGAAACTAAAAATAAAACAAAAACATCAATTAAACAAATTAAAAATATAACAAAATTAATTAAAACAAATATTAATAAAATTGATAAAAGCTAACAGACGCAGAAAGAAACACATATTAAATAAATAAAACTGCCAAAACCTTGCAAAATAAGGTTTAGAAAAAACACAGACCAAGAAACCAAATTTTAAGGGTCAAAAAGAACATTGAATAAAAAATAATTATAAAAATAAATTTGAGAAAATAAAAGTAATATATCAAAAAATAGAGAAAAATCAGTAAAAATTATAAAAATATTTAAAAGTTAACAAAAAATTTAAAAACCCTTAAAAGGGCGAAAAATACCTATATAAGCAGTGGCTAAATTCATTATTTCAACTTTACTAAAACCTTTGCAAACTTAACCAAATTTTTCACAATCTCACAAAATTTATCTGATTACGTAATATTGGAAATTTTTGACAGTAAAGATTTTGTTGGTTTTATATTTTGGTAATTTCTATGAAATTTAAGTAATTTTTATGCATCAATAAAATTTTAATGGTTTTCATTTAATGCTCTGGATGGTAACGACATTCTTTAGGTTGAATGGTAGCGCTACGGGATAGTTTGGTTTAGCTGGTGGAAGTGCTGTTAAACTATTCAGATCCCTTGGTAATCGCGCCGGGTTCTGGCTGTCGTGCACAGGTCGACATTGTACTACCCCACTACGTCTCATGGAAACATCGTCCGGAACGGGTACTATAAAATCAGGGAAGAGCGTTTGAGTTAAGGGAATAGGTTTAATGTAGATAATGATCTACTTTATAAGTGTTTGTAAAAGCTTGCCAAGTTGAGTTGCAAAGGTAGCTACGGATAAGATTCTGATGATGCGAATATAGTTGTTTTTTGTTATTTATCAGCAATGTTAAGGAACGTGATCTATATAACCAAATTTTTAAAGGGGGAAGCATCAATATTTAACTGTGCCAGACGATATAAACGTTTTGTTTTTGTATAACACCATTAGGCATTAGAAATGTTTAATCCATGTTAATGCCGACGCTAATCTTAAGATTCCTAGAAATATGCTTACCTAACCTTTTATCGACTATAATAGGGTGCGAAGCGTGCCAAGGAGACATTAAGTAAAGTGCTTAGTCGGTATTTTGAAGGTATTGCCTTGAAAAAACCAAAACGACGAAAATAGAGAAGTATTTACTATAATAATCAAATTACTGAAAATTTGCGTGCTGACC
Organism: Schmidtea mediterranea; assembly: GCA_022537955.1. Taxonomy (NCBI): domain Eukaryota; kingdom Metazoa; phylum Platyhelminthes; order Tricladida; family Dugesiidae; genus Schmidtea; species Schmidtea mediterranea. The sequence goes on from CM039680.1 coordinate 216,955,157, forward strand.
ATTTCCAATTATATACTAACATTTACTACACGATGGAATGTCCATCAACCCAATTTTATTAATTATAATTTTACTTTGGAATGAATTTAGTTTAAAATTAACATTCATATTTTATTAAACTATCCTTTTTGAATTATATTAAGTTATATTTCTTAATTTATACAAACAATAATAATACTAATAATTATGGAATTAAGAATAATAAGAATGATAAGAATAAATAAGAGTAATTATAATAATGATAGGAGAAATAAATAAAATAATAACATAGTGTAGGTAAATTAATGGCAATAATAGTTATAAAACAAGTAGTAAAATAGGATAAGGAAATTAATGATAATAATAATAATATAAATATTCAATATAATTTATTAACAGTAATATTATTAGAAGTATTAGACATAAGTAGATAGGGTAATTTTAATAGTTAAACGAAACTGTTCCTGCGCCTATCCCTTCAATTTCTCTGATCGTACATCAAGTACCAAGAGAGGAAAATCCATACTACTGGATCATGTCAGCCGCTCATGATGACATAGTACTAAATATCCGGCTGACAATGGACCAGTTGAACGTAAATTTCCCAGAACGGTTTAAATTGGCCATAGCGGCGGATCAGAGTAAACAAAATAAGCAAGAAGTTATCGATCTGAGTGAGCTCCCCTGGCTTACTATTCCTCCAGCTCGATCCTACTCGAAAATGACAAAGGCAGTGTGGATCAACCGCGACAAACTCCGAAACGTCGATACTTCCCCATCTATATCGACGAATAAAAACAGACGCAATGGAATTTGATATCCCTGTGAATATAATTGTTAATTGTTTTCTAAGTTTTTTCTTTTCTCGTTTAATTTTCGTAAAAATTATAATAATAATTGTACAATGTTGACACGTCAGGCGTGAAGGATTTTTATGTAAGTAGATAAGCTGATAGGCGAAAGGTAATGAGCAACTGATAATGGGTACCCGGGGAAGAAACAATTCATATTCAAGTGACGAACCAGTTGGACCCGAGATGAGAAAAGTAGAGAGATCTAGAGAGTGCAACCCTGAATTAAGATTATAGTTAAAATTTAAGTGTTCAACGATATGCTTGGAATTAAGGGTTCACACAAAAAGGATTGTAGACCTGAAGTGCTTCTATCCCATTCCACTATAATTTGTTTCCCTCAAAAACTGGTGAATAAAAACCAACTTAATGATTTGAAAATCCTGTAAATATAATTCAACGTATTTAAATTAAATTATTAAATTTCAAATTTTCAATTAGTTACAATAAATTAAATGATCAGTTTAAACATTAAAATGCAATTATATAGAGTTTTCATTAATTAAAACTTTCCATCAATGACGCGAGGGATGTTTAAGCCCAGGTAGGTTGTGTTATTCATTTAAGTGTGAGAAACATAAGACCTTCTATGGCAGCCTAGAACCCGAAATCAAAAGTCATCCAAGGAGTAGTACTGGAAACGGTGCTCACCTGCTTGAATGGTTTTCGGCCATTGTGTACAGTACCAACATGAGTTACCTCACGGGTACATAATGATGAAACAAAGTTATGAGGTTTACGAGGGAGAGTCATACCTTAGCGAAAAGTAATCAGAGGAGGGATAATAGAGGTAGTTATAGAAACAAAAAATTGATGACTCGCCCGTACACCAACAATTTATAAACCTTCCGAGTACGGCTATACCATTACAAGTTAGGCTCATCATTCTTACATACACTATTGATATTTTAATACTGTTTCTCTCTCTATTTGGTAAACTTGAAAGCAAAAAAATATGCTCTTCAGTACTCCAAATGACATGACATGAACAACATCAGCACCATTCAGACTGTATTCAGTTGCATTACATAAATATCTGGAAATTCTAAAAAACATGCAGCGAAAATCCAATAATCAAACTTTCCTTCATCTATCTGGCCTAAGTCATATGATACTGGAGACCTCAATATCTCCTGGTGAATACTTGGTGATCTTATATTTTGATAGGCTATAAAATGGGAAGATATAAGCATTAGATTCTAGTAAAGACGAACGGCCTGCTGCAACTAAATCTATTTTTTATCAACAGATTGATGTATTTGTTTGGAAGTTAAATCTCGCAAAAACTGCTAGAACCAATGTTCCATGATTTTGGCGTACTTTATGTTAGAAAACGTTTTTATTACAAGACCCGTGATAAAATATTTATGAAATTCTTTAAGAAACATGTCACTCGTGATGGATCAAACCCAAAATTTCACAGTGATTGCATCAAACACAAAATTTCCCCCCATTTAAAAAATTAAATTTTAATAAATATAAAAAAAAATATTTCTGGGTGTATTTTTTCGAGGAGTATCGGAAGAAGCGATTCTGCTGATCTTGAACGGACCAGTTGCATATATCCTCTAGCTGGTGTATATCTTGTGTCAACGATTCCTACCACCCAAGCTTCGTTTGAAGTCACTCTTCCACGAGTAATCCCTACAAAGCCTTCTCAAGGCACCATACAACTTAATTATTGTATTTTCAGAACAGTCCAGTTAATTCTTAAAACCCAGACATGTCATTTTAACATGTCATTTTGGAAAACCCAGTGATGAGCATGATAAAAGACTCTTCCACACCATCCGAACAATCAAAAACCGATATCTAGGAAAAGCAAACGAATGGCTGATGGCAGACCTTTTGCTTGTTTTTTCATAATCCATTTGCTTTTATAAGTTTGCAATTATACATATTGACTTGGACATGCGTTTTACTATGAAATATGTTTCATCTTTTTTGTACTGTATTATTATTTTAATATACTTTATTATTCTCTGTCAAATTGGACGTACAGATAAACCGGTTGACTAAGCTGTTTTGTGTGAGAAAAAAATCAAAAAGTTTAAATGTCAGACCATGTCACTGATTAATTTAAATTTATAATCGACTAATTAACTAATATTTAAATTGAATGACCAATTTGTAATTATAATTGATTAATTAATATTTAAATTGATTAATTAATTAATATTTAAATTGATTGATTAATTTATACATATAATTGATTGCATGATTCCTATGACAACAAACTAGCGAAACATTTCCAGATCCTGAATGATAAAATGAAATCGAATATTAATGAATAAAAATCAATAAATAAACTTTAAAATATATTTTCTTCACAATAAAATCAAAACATTTCTAATCGATAAACACATTTCTTCAAGAAAAGAGAAATAAACAAAAATTTGTAAATAAATCTTGATTAACCTATCAAAATTTATCGTGCTCATCATCGTAATTGAGGAAATTGACGCACTGCTCGCGCCTCAAGTTCGATCCGCTCTTATCTGAAAAGGAGTACTTTAAATAGGAGCCATTCGAATCTAGAACTGAAATCATGACAGCTATCAATTCCGAAGGAGAAATATCATTATCAATTACTGATTAGGGTGTTGGGAGAACTGAGGCTGAAGGCCGCCACCGATTTGGCTTTTCCCGAAAGCATGCACCGAATTTGACTAAAGGATGAACTGATAGATATTAAAGTTAAAATTATTAAAACTCCAACAGTTGAATATATTCTGATAATACCTTTAAAAATAAGTAAAAATAAAAAAGGAACGCCTCTCAATTCGGTTTGATAAGTTTGTGTAAGAATTAAGTGAGAACTGTAATGTTGGAAGTAGTCACAAGTCAGCGGTGAGCTATAAAGACCCCCTGCGTGCCCTTTGTTATTTCATTATATGGTTTGCGAGCCCCTTGTTCTGCTTGGTAACTATTTTACCCCAAAAAAATATAATACTTTGAAATCATTTTAATTACATTATGTAAGAGACTATCCAATTTATAATCCCTCCTCCCCCTGTCCCTATCTGTCCCTTTTCACGAGCACCTCCGGGAAACATCGCTTCAAAAATAGAAAATTAAATAATTTATAAACATTAGGCTAAATTTAATATCAATATTATATGTGGTAGTACGCAATATTGGTTGACATGCATACATAATTAAAATGATCAAACGGGAAAACAAGGGACATGAAACCTGCCGCTTACTTACTTACCATATATAGTATATAAAAAGATAATAGAAAAATTGAAAAAAAATCATTAATCCATTATGTATAATATTTAAACGACCAATGCTGCTGGGATGTCCTAAGCACTTGACCCCATTCCCTAGTGTGCCCACTTCTCCCTTTTCGAAGACCCCTTCTTTCCCTCTTCTTAGGGGACGTCCTTAATGGATGCGCCCGAATTAAAATGATATTATTGTAGTTGACAATAAGGTTAAAGATAATACGCTTTTTATCATCAATCGCCTAAAAGTAAACGAGAATTAGATATATGATTACTAAAGAACTTGGTGTCGAAATTTCAAATATCGGTCGTGTATAAGGACCAAGATGGGCAGCATAGAGTTTACGAGCGATTCTTACTGTATGGAGGAATTACCCAGCTTTGCGCCGGCATTTTGAAGCGAAAAACAGATATAAAGGCTTTTTGAACTGACTTTTAAACTTAGAATTTTTAAAAGATCTAGCATTAATAATCGGTATCCTGCAGAAATTATAGTATCTCTCAGAAGCTCTTAATTAATGCGAGAAAAATTACTAAACTCACTCGTGATGTCTTTAAATGATAGATTAGTGCAGCAAACCAACTTTAAACTTAAAGATGGAAATTATGAAGCCTTGGAGTATGTGAAATTGAAAAACATATCTCTGGAAGAATTTAACCCTAAACTTTACGTTTATATGTCAGTCGCAGTGACACATTGCTAGAGTACTAGTTAATACGATTTTCGAGGAAAAAAAGAGAGCTCCTTCTTAAAAATTTCATAGCTCACCACTGGTCTAAGTCAAATATAAATTATATTTCACTGTAAATTAAATGCATACAGCTATAATGTTTATGTGTAATTAATATTGGTAAACTATAATTAATATTGGTAAACTATAATTAATATTGGTAAACTATAATTTATATTGGTAAACTATAATTAATATTGGTAAACTAAAATTAATATTGGTAAATTATAATTAACACTAATAAACTATAATCAATATTGTTAAACTATAATTAATATTGGTAAACTATAATTAATATATGCAAACTATAATTAATATTGGTAAACTATAATTAATATTGTTAAACTATAATTAATTTGTTAAACTATAATTAATATTGGTAAACTATAATTAATATTGTTAAACTATAATTAATTTATTAAACTATAATTAATATTGGTAAATTATAATTAATACTGATAAACTATAATTAATATATGCAAACTATAATTAATATTGGTAAACTATAATCAATGTTTGCAAACTATAATTAATATTTACAATTTAATTTGTTAATGATATGTTTAGCGATAAATTTTTTTTTAAAGAACAGTTGATTTTTTCCCATAAGTTAATAACGGATATTTCCAAAATAATCAAAATTAAATTGTTTACCATCCTAGATTGAAAGGTATAACCTTTCTTTCCGTGTCAATATTTATTCAAGAGAAATCACAATTGAAAAAGATTATCAATTGTGATTATGAGAGAAACATATTTATGAGATTTCTAGAATTCTGCTTTGATAAAATATTATTTCTGTGAGAACGAGCACGTTTTTGAAATTCTATTTTACGACATCTTTTTAATATTTAAACAATATTAATTGTTAAATATTACATTATTCCTACATCCCCACCAGATTCATCTGAATCTTCATCAAATCTTTTTCTGATTTCTCCCACGTACCGCGGCATATCATATCCGTTACATCTGACTAAAAAGTTTGTATTTGATAATGGTTTAACGATATGCCCGTCTTTCCATCTTTCTGTGCATTTTTGATTCAAATTCGGTTTTATTCATACTTGGGCACCAGCAGAATATTGTGCTTCGATTATTATTTCTTTTTTATGGCAGTTTGGCAAATTCAGTCTTGGATTATATTTAAATACGGCTCTAGACGGACAAATATTATTGTTGCCTGGCGTATTGTTCAACCAGTACGCAGGCAACCAGTCCCGAGGACCTAGATGCTAGCGATATTATTGTCCAATGATCCCGTTTCCCGCTGGCGGTTCATTGTTCTAAATACCAACTCAACATTCCATTTATCAGTTAATTCTTGAAATTTTCTAGATCTAAAAGACAAGTAATTATCTAATAATATTTCACTCGGAGCTCCTCTTTCATATAGAACTTCATTTAAGGCATATCTTCTACATTTTCATTCGTAATTTTCTTCTAGATTGCATATCTCGATGGCCCAATCGTCAAATATTTATACTTATGAAATTTAGTTACGTCAATTGCTAAACGGCACCAATTTTCATCACAGCTTAGTTCACCCTTTTTCCACATTACTGACGTTGGGTAAATTAATAGACATTGATTACAACTTGCAATTATTTCCGAGATTTCATTATCCATATTTAGTAACCCCGCTTCTAATGCTAAGAATCGCATAAGATTTTTCCCTACATGACAGTTCTTGTGAATGTCTAATAATACATCTTTCGAGCTTTTTTGATTGCCTAAAGCTGCGACTTCTTTTTTAATAATCATCCTTGCTATTTTCTGTAGATACAAACTCAATGTCCAATTTTAGTTTACAAATCTCACAGAGAAATTTTCCTTCAATATTTCTAACATACTACTACTAGAGCACGCTATCTGACAGGTTGCTTCTTCGCAACCGAAAATGGCTTCTTTATTCAATCGAACTCCACCAAACCTATTAATAGCATTCATTTCTAAAATTATATCCTAATTGAATACCAATTTCGGGTTTATTAAACAATAGGGTTGTTGACATCTTTAGTTGGTTTGACAAATAACTTGGTAAACTATTTATTAAAATACCGAGTCAGTAGATCACCTGAACATTCCAACAGTGACCTTAATTCATTTACATGAACATCCAAGTTATCACCCATTAATAACTTTTTCTGTAAAAGTTTCGTAAAGGCTTCTTGCTTGCTATACCGAAGGTTTTCAATAATTCATTTCTTAGCATTCCGAAATCCATCGACGTTTTTCTATTCTTTAACTGTTTGAAGACTGCATACAATCGCCCTTCAAGTAAAAATGGCATTTTTCACATTGTTGGCTTACAAAATAATTTCAAGTTTGTGGAACCATTCTTCCACATCTGTATTTTTGCCATCGAATTTTCCAATATATTCGATTATAATTTTGTTAATTTCCATTTGCCGGATAGCTTGTGAGAACGAAGACGTTTTTGAAATTCTATTTTATGACATTTTTATAATATTTAAACAACATTAATTGTTTAATATTATATTCTTCTTACGATTTCAATATAGTTTTTCTTTAGTAATAGATAAGGTAAAGGTTCCATTTGAAGAGCATTTGTATCAAAAACGTTTATACAATGACTAAAGTGTGTGGTGAAAGCACAAGCTATTTGTTCTACTGTATAAAGGAAGGTTCTAGTTCTTCCATGTAGTAATAAAAAGTGATTAAAAGATTTTTTCTTCAGCAATGAGCTTAAGTGCAAAGGTTTCAATGGTTATCTTTATAGCGTTATCTCTGTAAAAAAATCCTAGTAAAGAAAATTGAAAAAATGCAATATATTCCTCATGATTTGGTAAATCTGACTTTTGCGCATCAAATAATGAGAAACATTTTGGTTTTCCGACGAACAGCAACCGGATTATGCAAATACTGAATTCATTAGAAAAATATAACTTGTGATATTTGTTGATATGTTAATTTCAAATTTGATGATAATCACATGTCGGCCGAAATGTATGATTATACCACAATCATTAATAATAGTAATAATAACAAACTCATAATTCAGGTCGACTATCATTATGATTAATTAATTGAAATCGAGAGCGTTGGATTTTGAAAATCAAAAATCTGGATGGGTTCCATTTGTTACATGGAAATGAGTGACTCCGGGGATGGAATACAGTCGAATGAGTGTTGGTATCAATCACCAAAGGAGTAAATATATTAATATGAAAACAATTGTCCCGATAAATGGTTAACACATTCAATAAAACCGGCGGCGTCATCAGGAACCTATTGACAGTTTGCAAGATCTTCTAACCCCACCAACATTCCAGCATTCATTCACGATTTTGCAATTGAAATTAAAATAAATAACCTTTTTGATTTTATGATCAGAAATTCCTTTCCTCACTAATTTGAAATGATAATTTTTATATTAAATATTTTTTTCCGAGAATTTTCCAAATTATATATTCATAAATTATAAAAAATTTACGCAAAATATTCGTGGATTTAAAATGAAAAAAAGCAGTAGAGGATAGTAGAGGATTAATAGACGATTGGCGGACAAAAATTATGAGTACTTTTAACAATGAAAATTGAGGATATTTCAAACACCTTATGACATTCAACCTTTACTCGAGTGGGAGTTGAGCAAAGAGAAGCAATGTAATTATAATTTATTTGATAAAATTCCAGTTTAATACCTTTTTAGAAATTCGGAAAATTATGATAGTTTTGTAGAAATTATGGAAAATATAAAGGAAAAGCAATGAAAAACGTAACGTATAAGTGAAATAATTATTTTAAAGTCAAATATTTTTAGGTATTCAGAAATTGATTGATCAAAAGATTGATTAATGCCACTGAACTAGGAGAAAATTACTGCAATCACAGAAAAAAAATTTCCCGAAATTATTTATGAATGAAAACATTTTAAGAAATTTGAAAATCTATATTTAACACATTCACACCGGCGCCCATTTTCATGACAGGTTAGTGTGGGCAACCGATGGTACACGCCGACGTGAACATGTTAAATAAAAACTTAATAAATTTAAAACTTTTCAAAAATAAGAATAAATGACCTGAAATTCATAATAAATAATATTTTATTTAAATAAAAATATTATTAACATTAAAAAAAAAATCATAAACCTTTAAAAAATATAAATTTAAGCTTGTCATTTGCACATAATTTTTGTTATTTCTGATGGTAATTTATGAAAGCTGGTGCATCTTTATTTTGTGCTCCAATGATTCTTAACCGATGGGTCACGCCCCCAGGTGTGCAGGAAAATTTTCCCAAGGGTTAAGAACCATTACTCTATAATGTGTGTATTTTATAATGTGCGAAATTTTAATAATTGAAAAAAGCCAACTATATATTTTATATAACATCTCGCTATATATTTCGATCTTTAGGACAGAAAAATGCAAAATAAATAGTTGGGGATTTTTAATTAAATATTTTATAATTTTAATTTTAATAGATTTTAAAATATAAATTAATAATTATTTAACATAATAAAAATTTACCACCCAAATTATTTTTTAAAAACCTTCAAAGTACGTACAACATTTTATATCTTAATGTTTGAATATAATGATCTTATCAATTAAAGGTTCACTCATTACATGTTGCAAATAATTATTAATAAGTTTTGAGAACGTATAATAAATAATGCGTTGTTGGCATTTACAGATTGCTTGTTAAAATTAAATTATTAATTTATAATAAAATAATTTTGAAGTTTTTAAATATATTTATTGAAAATAATCTAAATTGAAAAATAATTGATTATTTAATTTAAATTAAAACTAAATAAATATTTTTATAGAATATTGCCATTTCGATACCACCAAAAAGATCAAGATAAAATATAATATACAAAATTTTCCTTTCCAACTTTATTGAATTACAAAACCAATTAAAGTAACAAAAATTATAATAAAATAGCTGCAATAAGTAACTATATTTTTTAGCAGCAAAATACTCACCAATCGATTTTTTAAATTATAAAAATTGTTTTAATAACATTATAATAAATAATATTTTCTACTTTATCGATTCTTAGATTACTATACAATCCAACACTTGAGATTCACTATTATTACGGAATAAAATTTTACAAAAAATTTTAAGTCTTCATTAACAAATTTATATTTATCATCAAGAATTCATTATTTCATTTAAACAAAAATTTATTATAAAATTATAAGGACTTTTTTGTGTTTCGCCTCTGATTTCTTTAAAGTGACATAATATTTTCTACAAAATTTGACTATGAATCAGATTTATTTAAGGTATTCACGAATTTTCAAGTGAAAAGGCTGTGACGAAATTTTTTGTAAAATTTTATTCCCTAATAATAGTGAATCTCAATTGTTGGATTGTATAGCAATCTAATAATCGATAAAGTGTACGTTAAATTGGGTTGATGGCAAAATCGGCAAAATTTAATTTAAATGAAATTATTTATTATTATTTTTTCTTGATAAACTTTAAAATCTTTTCTTTGTCGATAACGGAATTATTTATATAAATATAATTTAGATAAATAACTATGTAAGCCAATTTTAGTAATATATATTCATAAAATGAAATATTTCGATCTAAACAAGGTTCTGATCACTCATTAACAAACTTTAACAACTGGTTCGCAGTTTTCTTCTTCTCTTATTTATCTTTCACAATATATATTTATTTAAACAAAATTTTCAAATTTAATTTACCAGTAGTAAAAATTGAATAGATCCTAATAAAAATTATTTATTCAGATCTAGAAAAATTTTTTTTTAATATTTTAGAATCCAATTTGCATTTTATAAAAATTTAAATAAATAATTAACAGTTTTAAATTCTTTTACTAAATTTTGGATTTTCGACATATTACCTCACTGGGGCTTGTTTAGATCAACTTTAAAATTTGATTAAATAAATATATATTTTGAAAACAGTTGTTAAAATTGTTGAGGATATCTAAATAATAAGACAAAAATAATTATTTAATGCGTAAAATGATTGGTGGAGATGAAAATAAATGAATAAGTGTTGTTCTGGCGTGGAAAAGAGATATTGAAAATGAGAAGGGAGTAGAAGTAAATCAATAAAAGCAGAGAATTGAATAAAAGATCATTCCTAATTAACAAGCCAAGTGCAAAAGAAGAAAAACAAAAAGCAAAAACAAAGTTAAAATTATTTTTTTTTCTCGATAGTCTATTCGAGATAAAGAAAAGGAAGGACATTGAAAAGTCGAAAAATGGTGTCGTTAAAAAATGTATATCTCGACAGCTGTCAGAGATTAAAGAGTGCCCAATGGAACAGTTTGGAAAATAAATGCATTATCAATAAGCGCTATTATATGGAAAGGTATAAAACCTAGATATAAGCTAGTATAAGGCAGAAGCAAGAAGGGAAAAGATATTAAAGTGAAACGAGGTATGAATTTGATTTCTGAAATTATAAATTGGTAGAATTTTATATAATAATCAGAAGCAGTCAAAGAACCCAAATCAAGCCAAGAAAGTAATCCTATTAATTGGGTCAGATTACTCGGTACCAGCAGTAGTCAAGTGGTCGCGTTACTAGGGTGTTATTATTGTGCTATTCCTCCCGAAGGGTTGTAATAAGCACCAAACAATTTGAAATGTGTTGAAATTAATATCATCGTTGTGATTAATTGTGATAATCAATAAAGTTTTATGTCGTTGGAGTTTGTCGATATTGTTATTAATAAGACACGCTCGGAGACAGATTTTTAATTGGTAATTTAATAATCACGGACAAATAATAATAATTTTACCCAACAAAACTTTGATTTTTATTAGTGATCAGGACCTAGTTTAGGTAGAAACATTTAACTTCCATTTATGAATAAATATTGCGGAAATCAACTTACATAGTTATTTATTTAAATTATATTTATTAATTTTTTTGTTTTAATGAAGTAATTTTGTAATTTTTTTTAAATCGAGTGATAAATTTGTAACGAGAAGAACCAATATTAATGTCGATTTTAAATTTTGCGTAAAAATCAATGACACATTAATGCCAAATCTAGATTTTATAATTGTAGTGCAGCCATTCTAGAATCGAAAAATCATAGTTTTTGTTTTAATAAAATAAAGACGTACATAATAAGAACAAGTATGCATTTACTTATTAAAAGAAACTAGCTGATGTTCATTCGTGACAAATAATATAATAAAACAAATAACAAACAGTACCTTGGGATTTTATTTCCCGACCAATTATTGACAGCAAGATTGTCTTTTGAATTACTAAGACTATTCTTATCGAAACCCAATGCATTGGGCGTTATTTTGAATACATGTACGGTATCGTGATCACTTGTCACTGACATCATTGTGCTGTCCTGGTTGAATGAGATACTAGACATTTAACACACACCCATTAATATATACATATATATATATATATATATTAAAGACAAAAACATTGGCATTGAAATTAATAAAATAAACCACCAATCCACCATATATATTATACCAGTGGTTCTCAAGGTGTCGCGAAATTTTTTGAAATGTCACTAATATTTGATGTTGGATGTAAAGTTGTTTGTTGATAAACACTATTAATAAATCTTAAATTGAATTGTTACTTGTTGAAATTGCATAATATATCTAAAAATTATGTTTATATTTACAAATTTTTAGTTTCTAAAGCTTTACAAATATTAATGATTTAAATATAAAATCAAAACTAAAATATTAAGTGAAATCAGAGTATTTGAAAAAATTACCCCATAAATTTAATGGATAAATTTATTGATATTAAAAAGAAGAATTCAAATGAAAAGGAAGAAGAGCCCTCAGAGCAAATTGAAAGCAAAAACTTTAAAAAATTACAAAAAGAAAATATAGAGATGCCTATATAAAATTTGGATTTGATTATAAGGTTGAAAATGAAACGCATATACCAATTTGATTAATATGTTGTGCAAAATTATCAAATTCATCTCTTGTTCCAAGCAGGCTTGGTAGGCATCTTGTTACTTGCCATCCAAGCTTGAAAGATAAACAAATAGGTTATTTTGAGCATCTGAAAGAGTCTTCGAAGGCATTAAAGCAAACATTTTAAAAATTTGCGAAAATTTCTGAAACAAGTCTTTTTTAACATCATCGACGTTAAATTAATTTCTCTCCGATATTATGAGGTTTCTTTTTTATTACAATCAATTCCTCGATTTTGTAAGAAATCATTTTTTATCATTTCTTCGCAAGAAACGAAGTCTTGAGAACTCCTGTATTATACATCAATATATTTCAACAGACTCACTGTCATCGTCACGTTGATTTGAAGAAACTATATCGATTCAAACTGCATTATCAAACAAATTTCTTTATTAATCTTTTATATTTTAAAAATATATTATATTAAAAATTAAAAATTATAAATTCTGTTTTAAAAAATCTCAATTCTTAAAAATCTATTTTATTAAATTTTACAAAATCGAAATTTTAACAAAATTTGAATTCCATAAGAAATATATTGTAGTTTAATATATATGTTTGATTGTCGGTTTCTTATATTTTATTCAATGCCAATGTTATGTGATTCTTTTAATCAATTTGAAAGTTATACTTCATTTGTTCCAGTGCTTAAGAGGTTTTTGGAATTGAAGAGATGTAGAATTTCAATGAATGAAAAACTATCAATGATTGATTTAGCTTTGTGTGATATAGATAATGAGGTTTATTTTGGGTTTGGATTTTGCATTATAGGATCATTGTCATGTTTATTGGTAGACTTCAAGTCTTTCATAGATGGAATTCAGATCTCTGTTACGAATATTTATGTCATGGGTGCAATGCCACATAGATTTGAATGACTGACCGTCTGTTGTGCTCTGAAGTTCTTGATAAATGTCGATTGAAAGAATTGATTTATATCAGTGAACACAATTGTGGTCTGAATTTTGTGTTTATAAGTGGATTTCAATTCCTACTTAGATTTTGTTCGGATCTTGGTTATAAATATAAATCTCATGGGTACAATGCCACATACTTAGCAAATTTATTGATATAAGTAAACGCAATTTTATGATGCAGAATGAAAATAAATGTAAAATGTTTTTGTTTAAGAATTTTAAAAAAGTTATTAAAATTTTGTTATTTCGATTTTTAAAAATTTAATGTAATAGATTTTTGAGATTTGAGATTTATAAAACAGAATTTATAATTTTTCATGTATTTTTAAAATATAAAAAATTAATGAAAAATTTTGATTGAATAAAGCAATTTAATTCGATATAGTTTCGAGTTCGAATGAACCTGATGATGACAGTGAGTTTGTTGAAATATATTGTAGTATAATATATATGTTGGATTGGCGCTTTCTTTTATATCTATACATATACTTACTTTCTCTTATCGTAATAGTTGTTACTTTTTCCTGATTATTGACAAAAGTTTTTTTCAAAAACAAGGAAAGTTTTACGCTTTTTATAAAGTTGATTCAGAGTTTACAAGGCTAATTGCAAATAACAAAACGGCTTCCAATAAAATTTGATGATATTTTTTAAACTTACAAGCTTGAATTGTAATAAATTCGCTAGAATTAATGCTTACAAAAAATAGATATTTTTCGTCTTATACAATTGTGTGAATTGGGGGGGGGGATATTTGCAGTAGTTGAACGAACTCATTCTTTTTGATAATAGATGATTTTTATCATTTTAACGAGGAATTTAAATATAATCCAAATATATAATAATTATGTTTGTTTACACGTTCTGTTTACACGACCTACGATATCAACCAACTAATAACTATCATAAACAATCTGATCATTTCATTGATTTTACCAAATTTCTTTCACATCATGCGCCACTGATTTAATATTTTAAATACTAATTTTTATCAAAAATCAATAATTACATATATATATATATATATATATTACTAACAAATTATAAGTAAAATATTAATTTAAATTTATTTTCTATATTTTTATAATTGGGTATAACAAAAACTAATAGTTAATAATAAACCATATTCAATTTTAAATTTTAAATACCTGTAAATTGCGGCTGGGTTTGTGCCTCTACGCAACTCGAACAATTTAATACCCTTTCTAGGATTAAATACTCGAATAAGCGTTCCCTTAAAACGATTGAAATTCAAAAAACGAATAATGAGAAGAAAAAGAAAAACAGAAGAATAAAAAGAAGAGTACCTTAATAGAAGCGGTTGCTATTAATGTACCGATAGAATTAAACACAATCGCTGATAATTGGTTTTGATGGGCACCGAAACTGATGATGGGGTTTGTTGTTTCATTTTCATATCGAGTCAAATCAACAATTACAACTTTTCCCAGTTTCCGGTCTGGAAAAGCCATTAACGGATTTGATGATGAGTGGCTCACTGCGCACATTCCCATTGGGTTGGCACCAGTGTCACAATTAAACAATAACTTTGGTAAAGCTTCAAAACTGTACACTTTTATTGATAATTCCAACACAATAACCATTCTGTAACATTTAAGGGTTTTATGAGAAGGATAAATTACCATTATATTATTATATTTATTTCTTTATAAATAATAGATGTTAAATTTAAATATAAAAATAAGACATTTTTTTAATCTACGATGTCGTGGAATTATTTATAAAAACATAATTCAATTAAATAGATATGGAAAAGAAAAAATTAAAAAGATCAGTTTCACTTCATATTGGAATGAACTGGACTTATTTTAGAAGGAAATGGCTTCTCCTTTTATTTATTTAATATTTTTTTAATATACATTTTATTGTATTAAATTTCTCTTGAAAGGTTTTTTTGTTTGATTAATATGGATATCGATAACGATATTTAACAGATTACGAGAATCACAACCAAGATGGGTAAGAAAACCATGGCCTCTAGATTGATAAAAAATGAATGAGTTTCGACAGGTTTGAGAAATAATTTCGAAAACGAGCTCAAGTAAAAACATATATAATATGCGTTTTATATCATTCATTAGACAACTCAATTTCTTTCACGAACACTGTATATGCCAGGAGTTGGTAACCATTTAGCGTCTAGAGCTTCATGAAAATTAAATTGATAAATGTAACTGCCTGTGTTTGTCACAGCACAAAACTTCGACTAACTAATAAATTCATATTCAAAAGTAAAATCAATATAATTTAATTTATTGACAGCATATTAAAATATATAAATTTCCAAGTTATAAGGTTGTGTTTGACGAACAAATAAATTTTATTAAAAATCTTCGTTCACTTTAATGCAAAAAATGTGTTATTTTGCTAGTCATATATAATTATTAATCACATTTTTGATAGCTGTAATGATATTTTATGATTCAATCTAATTATTTCGTTAAAACGTGAAACACGAAAACTTGTTGGTAAAACATACAAAATCTATTTTTATAATTTTATCCAACTTTCATGGACGGACTTAGTTTAGTAGCATGTAATAAGTGGTAATTAGTGGTACCATAGCTAGGATTTATAGCTAAGTAGTTAATTTTGGTACTAATAAATTAATCGATTAAAATTTTTGTAAAAATAATAAAGTGTTCCGCATGGCATTGCGTTGCAAGGTTATGGAAGTTTTGATTAGCACATCAGTGCAATATAACTACTCATATAACTCACTGATGCGTGTAATTTATCGATTAATCAATGGCATAAATCCGCTTGATTATTGTCGAATAAATATTCAATATTCCAGGTGTAAATAAGGATCAGTATAACAAAACTCAATCGGAATGTCCCAAAGCCTTTCTCAAAGAGAGTACCGAGAAATCTCAAATAATCTAATATTATTCAAAATATTTCCACGGTTTCCATAAGGAAATAATAGCTATCAGTAACAGCTATTCGAGTTTGTTTCACTCGATTCCCCAATTACCATTAATCCCGCTATCGAAATAATTGGCCTTATAAGTAATACATAATTTTTTCTTTAACATTTCATTTAATGTTTTGTATTCTTTAAATCACCCCCATAATTTCATTAATTGTTTCTGATCATAATTTTCTCTATGCCTCATTTGTTTTCAAGATTTATTTCAACTAATTATTTATTAATTTTCTGTAAATTCACACCAAATGACCCGCTCCTCCATTGTTCACTTCCTTGCTTTATCATTTCTATTTCATTTGGTTCTCGTGTTATTTTTATTTTTAAATAATGTCAACTTATCACCAAAAAACAGGTAATTTAATTGAATATTTAATCTCTGTTCAAAATAAAAAATATCTTGTAAAATTGGTCAAATTTCAATTACAACATGAAAAATTTTTTTTAACTGTTTATTCTGTATTCATATTAAATAGGTTTCATTGAAATGAAATGCTGAGCTAATAAAGCATTTTTTATCGGATATAATAATAAAAGAGCAAAATAAAGAAAACGTTCTTACGAAGGACATGCGAAACACCTAGAAGATAAATTCTGAAACTATGACGCCTATCGTTTACTATCCGCTCATCACAAATATACAGAGTCAGTTTGAAACTCAGGCATGAAAATGGTCAGAAAAAAGGTTAATTTTATAGGCAATTAAAGTTAGGAGCAAGGTATTGCGTGAGAGAGGAATAAATCAAAAGAATGACATTCAGAAATAGTAATTTAACGGAAATCCGATGAATGAATATACAAGCAGATAGATATACAGTTCATCAATAATGTACGTGGTGAACCAAATCAGGATTTACATCAATTTACACCAATTTTTATCCGTTTTCAATGAATAATAGACAAACTATGGCATACAACTAATTGGTTGAATTTACACAGATGTGCAAATTTTACGGAATTTTCAGTGAGTGACAGACAAACTATGACCTATCTACCAATTTATTACGAATTGGCAAATCACCCTTTGACATTCAGTTTCGATGGTCGTGTAATTATAGCAAGGGAACAAGTTTTTATAACCAGTAATGATACGCTCTAGCTAATTTTTGTCTGTCGCTGTCAAATTATGCCGTTGCCTAAATTTGACGGTTTCTTTCAAGTTCGAGTATAAATCCTAGCGGGTGTTCATTTTTTCAGAAAGTTTGCTTAGTTACGACATTGACAGAGTTCATTTGAGATTGAAAGGTGGCCTAGAAAACGTTTGGAGATACAGGGTTAATTTGAGAATTAAAAGCAAACAAGAAATTAAATTTTAAAGGAAATTTGAGACAATTAAAAGAATCCAATGTTTAATTTTAGTCATTCGGAAAGTTTTAGAACAAAATGTTTGAATTTAGGAGCGCAATTAAGTTTTCCGTGTAAATGTAGCAAAAAAACTATGATTCAACAAATCGAAGAAGCCTATGGAGGATGAGCTCATTCGAAAGCAACAAAGTATAGCTGAATTCGAGAGCTTTTGTCAGACGGAACAAGAGTTTTTCACAGTCAAATAAGTTAAATATCTGTGGAGATTGATGGAAAAAAATTGTAAAATCGATGAAAATTGTGTATATCAGTAGGAAAGTCAAATAAATGTTTGGAAGAGAAAATGTGATGTTGAGTGTATTTTGTGATGTTAAAGGAGTTGTGAAAGTCGGATTTTCAAAAGGGAACATCAAATCAAAGTGCAATAATAATAATAAATAATAATAAATAATAAAAATTAATAAAAATAATAAATAATAACAATAATAATAAATAATAAATAATATTAATAATATTAACAATAATAAATAATAATAATAATATTAATAAATAACAATAATAATAATAATAAATAAAAAAAATAATAATAATAAATAATAATAATTAATTATAAATAATAAATACAAAAAATTCAAAAATAAATATTTTATAAGTTATAATTAATATTTAAAAATATAAAATTTTTAAATAGAAATATTTACACAATATTGGATATTTATAATAAAGGAAATATCACAATTTCCTCATTAATATGTTAATTTCATTTTTAAAAATTATTTAAAAATAAAAATATTATAAAATTAGTTTTGAACACATAATTTAAGTTAATATTTGTTACAATGAAATTATACAATATTTTAAACCAAATCAAAATAATATATAAAATTTCATTAAAAGTAACTAAAATATTTAATTTACGCACCTATCAAATCTTAATTTGACTGCTTTAATATCAGACGCATATTCAAATTCAATGACGAATTTCCGCTTTATATCATCCCAAACACAACACTTATTTGCTGGGAACATTGGATTAGATCCACCGCCTAAAATGCCAAGAAAATTGGTTCTAAATAACATTTCGACGTGACCTACGCCAGATTGCGTTTGATTTAAGAAATCTAATTGTATGTACATAGAATAAAAATGAAGTTAACACTCATCACCCATTCTTTCGTTTTCTTTAAGGGGGTCTGAATTAAACACACGAAACCCATTTTTTAATCCAACTGCAAAACATCCTAGAGATAATATTTGAACTGATTTGAAAAAATAAATTTTTTATTAACCAGCATCCTGATTGAAACCAATAAAATTTATGCCAGACGGACCAACTTCATTTGAGTTACTAATAGACACACTCATTAATTATTTTTAAAAATATGTTATTAAATTATTTGTAGATATTTTAGGAGTTAAATTATGCTATTTAAACCTCAATTTGCAGAAGTTTACGTTTATTATATAAACAAAACTCAGTTTTAAATTCCGAAAATTTTATACATTAAATATTTCAAACGAATTATAAATTATCATCAAAATATATTATAATTATTCGAATTAAAATTAACATATATATTATAAAATTAAAAAAGATATTTGATATAAAAATAAACTTAAGTATTCATAAATGTTGCATCATAAAGAAAATCTAAAATGTAACATTTACAAAAATCTGAAAATAAATGAAATTTTTATTCTGAATATATATTAATAAGAATTGAGTTAATTGTAATCATTTTTGTCACTCGTTAGTAACCATTTGAAGAAGATGGGTTTGAGCCCTCTCCGCTTTTCCTGGCTTCCGTCTTTTACTTTCTGCACTTTCGCGTGCTGTTGTAATATAATTTTCCTTTTATGTTAACTGGGATGGAGCAAAGACCAGAGGGTACGTGACCGCGTACTCTCTTGTCTTGCTGACAGCGCTGTCACGATGGCAAGGATCTGTGTGTACTAGTTTTGAGTATTGGTGGGTTACTGGGTTTTGATATTTTGAAACTATATGGTTGTTACCCAGACAATCCTATACAAATATTCTTTCGCTTACCACTCGGCACCCGTTGCTAAGCAACGTTGGAACTGTGTTCGAGTGGGTAGATCGTCCGCAAAAAGTGAGCGTTATTGCTAATACTATAATTGACCGAACGATCTCTGGGTCCAACAAGCTGTCGATAGAAGACCTGTGCTCGCTTTTGATTCTTAGGTCACATTATTCTCCTATCTCTTTCAAATGTTAACCTATACTCTCATATCATCTACCTTTATGTCCATTTGCTTAGTCATTCTTATTATTGTCCATGCTGATGATTATTCTTTGGCCTGTACACCCTTTGTTATGTTAAATACACCCACATTATATCTTTCACCCTTATCCCTATTATAACTACAATGTTTCCCATTATTATTACCAGCATTATTATTGTTGCCATAATATGTATTACCTTTATTAATTGTTGCTACTGTTACCTTTATTATTATTTTTATTACTATAACTACCATTATATTTATTGTTATTACCACTATGATTATTACTATTATTATTATTATTATCATAATTATTATCATCATTACTACAAATACCATGATTATTATTATTATTACCATTATTATTATTATTATTATTATTATTATTATTATTATTATTATTATTATTATTATTATTATTATTATTATTATTATTATTATTATTATTATTATTATTATTATTATTATTATTACAATTATTATAATTATTATCAATATTATTAACAAAATTTTGTGTAGGGATTCGTCCTTATTCCTCAGCTTTAAGAAATATTTTTCTTATATAACAATTTAGCCGTAATCCATTTGTATTTCCCTGGTTTTCGGTAAAGTATTTTTGTTGAGTCGAAAAATTTGAGCAGCGTTCCGCCCTTATTTTACACGTTCCATTTTTACGTTACTATTTTTGTTAAGTATTTGAATTAATTCGGAAAATTTGAGCAGCGTCCCGCCCATATTTTCCGACTCAACTCAAATTAATTAATTTAATTTTTATTTAAAAACATTATTTTTCATGATTTTGGTCGTTCGGATTAATCTTTTTCCGATGGCTTTTCATTTTAACTGTTGCAACGATTTCGCAATTTTCCCCATTACCCATTCCCTCTCTTTGTCCTTAAGATCTATGTATGTTCATATTATAGTTAATGAGTGCCCACTGGACTACCCGGTGTTAGAGATTTTGAGCCGATTGTTGTTAAAAATTTATGTCAATTTTACAGGAAACGGATGATGAAGGAGCAGCCAAAGGGCTACTCATTTACCCTCCAATTTCCCTATCTACAGATAATATTGACGTTCGAACTCCTGCGTTCCGCACGCCGGAGCCTTCACGAGCACGAATCATTGGCGATATTCCACGCACTTACATGGTTCAAATAATATGTTTGATTTTATTAACTTGTGATGTGTCTTTGGCTGTGGGCCGGAAAAGGGATAACAAATAATATTTTACCATAGCATTTGGAATAAAAGTTTCGATGCACTAAGGCTGTAGATAGAAAATATTAATTCGGCATATTACATCGGCCACATACATTTGAAATTCATTGTATCCATTCCATAAAATTTACTTCGAAAATCCCATAAATTTAATTCGATAAATCATCCATAAATTCGATTTGAAAAATCATCCATAAATTCAATTTGAAAAATTACCCATCAATTCCCTTCGAAAAAATCAATTAATAATATTGCACCAGTTGAGAGTGATCGTGTTCAGGCAAAACACTTACCCGTGTTAATTGCCTGAATGCACGGGTCTCAACCAGTTATACAACCAGTTATACAGTTCTGTAATGAAATTTTTTCTCCGAAAAATAAGACTGAAAATTTGTCAAAACACATCGGTATTTATACCTATAATTTGGCCTTAACCTTGCGTGTTAATTTTACTGCGATTAAACAAAATTCGACTTTGAAATTATTTATGTTATCTACATTAAATTTTTATTTATTTCTTAATTTAAATTGGTAATTTATTTTTAACATTTTTAATTAAATTTATTCATCCAAAAATATTTTATTTTTATTCATTTAATTCATTAATTTTTAATTTTATATAAATGGTCATTTTACGGTTGAATTTTCTTGTTATTATGTTATTTTTTATGTAAATTTCGTGCGGTTCTTGATGCATTTTGTAATTATTTTATTTTACTTTTATGTTTTTGATTTTATATTTATTTATATTCTCTCAGATTTTAAAGTGTTTAGTTGGTGTTGCATATTGTATTTTAAGTTATCTTGGTGCTGGGTTTTCATGCTGTATTACTGATGCATTTAAGCAATTCTCAGGGCTATTTGTGTGCTGGCCCAACAGTATGTTCTTGCTCCAACCTTAGGGCTTCCTGCATCGCTTGTAACTTCTGATATATCTCCAGCATTTTTTGAGTATGAACCATGTGTACTGCTCAACTCCTGATATAACTCTAGTATTCATCCGTGTAGTGTCGCCTTCTCCTTTCTGAGCTCACATATCTTGTTGTTAGAAAAGTGGATATCACGATCACTACAAATAAAACGAGTTTAATGTGATTTACCGTACTCATAGATGTCCAAGAAAAAATGCCAAAAATCTCATACATCTCTCTTGTCTACTCAAAAAGATGGACCTAAAAATATTGCAGCTTAATAAAATTAGCCCAACAACGCCACTAAAAGATCTAAATTTATTCATAAAACATAATCACATTCCTAACATTCCTACACAAGGTCTTCTAATCAAATGCTTGGATTGTTGTTCAGGTCTTCGTGCGGCCACGGACTGGCGTCACTACATATTGGGCCTGTAAACTTCAAACCCTGATTCGTCCAGCTTGATTGAGACCCATAACTAAGATTCATTGTGTTTGTGCTGTGGTGATAGTCACGTGTGTTTGCACCAACCGTCGTCGAGCCTTGGCGGTCTGTTTAGCCGCTTGGGCTTCGAGTTCTTCGGCACAATATAGATCGTATTCGGTTCGTTGCCGGGTAGCTTTACATCGTCATATATGTGTAGTTAAAAAATATATTTTAACCGTAACAGTATTATATGATGTATCATATGAAAACAACAGGTGAAATTATCGATATTTTAGACAAATTCATGCATATTTAAAATGAATAGACCAAAAGTAGCGTTGCCAGACGTCCCGATTAATCGGGATTGTCCCGTTTTTAGAGATGTTTTCGAGTGTTCCCAAAAAAAGTCTTGGGGACGGCCAAACATCCCGATTTATATTTATTATAAAAATCAAAATTAAATTTATGAAATACATAATTAAATAATTGTTGACCGACCCAAAAGTGGGAGAATTATCTAAATTTGAGATTGTTAAATTTAAAACTGAAATTCTAGAGTTCCACCAAACTTTCGTTGAATACTTAACTCAGTGGGTAAAGCCATTAGAAATGTACTCTTTGTTTTCTTGGATGCTTTTAAAAGTTAAACCAACATGGGAGGAAGTTGAACTATGTTATAATTATCTGATAAACAAAAATGTCACTTTAAACGAATCTCTTCTTTGTAATCAGTTAACAAAGGTCCAAGGAATTGTTGAAGAAGAAATAACTAATGATTTGGAATGGCACAACAAAATAGCTTCTGATAAGTGGCTATGCGTGTTTTCAAAAATGTCTAAGGAATTTCCTGAACAATATATTGATATATTTCGTATATGCGAATATTTATTTTCTCTACCCGGACATAATGCCAATGTGGAAAGAATTTTTTCGCTTATGTCAATTCAGTAGACGGATGAACGGAGCAGACTTTTACCAGAAACACTAGAAGCTATTTTACAGTGCTTGGTAAATTTAGATCAAAATTGCAGCGAAATGTACCATTATATTTCAAAAAATAAAGATATTTTAAAAGCTGCTAAAAGTAGCAATAAATACTGACTTTGTACACCAACAAGCTTTAGTATTCAATACTAATAATATTATATTTTAAAATTTATTATTCATTCTATTATATTTTTTAATTTATTATTTATTCATTAGCTTAACTGAATTTTTATATAAAGTTAATGAAATGAATGTTAATTTTTGTGTTCCTATTAAATTTATTTATTTTTAAAAGCTTAATAAATTAGTACATAGAAAATAAAAAAATTTTTTTGTACTGTCGCGATTTGAGTTTTGAAAATTCTGGCAAGCCTAACCAAAATGAATTAGAGATATTCGTCAAACCAAGACCACAATTTGATAACATGTATAATGATAGGATTAATCAACCTGAATTTAGAATTGAGTACTTTTATGATCCGTGACTAAACAATGCAAAATTCAATATTTAATATCAAATGATGCAACGAAAAATTGAAACAATAGAAAATGAAGTAAGAAAACGAATTGAACAAAAAGTTGTTAAATATAAAACCTGTTTTAATTGCGGGAAGCAAGAGATAAACATGATGCAAATGTTAATTGTCAACATTTTTCAGGAAAGTTTAAAAAACATTTGTAAACGAACAATAAACCAACGGGTAACAATTTATTATCATTTTGAAAATTTCTTTATTGATATTTTAACAATTTAGTAATTTAAATATTGTTTTGGTATAACTTTTGAATAATCACCTGTGAAATTATTTTGAATATATCAATATTTGGTGGAGGGGTTGCAGTTAAAATAAAACATGAAAACAATTAATATCTTAAATTGGAGAGAAACATAAATTCATAAAGATATTATGTTTAAAGAACATAAATATTTTATAAATTAAATCGATATTGATATAATAAGTAATATTTTAACCCTTAAATGCATAGTGTTGTCATTTGGCAACATAACAATACATAAAAATTATTTTGCAATAAATAAAAAAGTTACGATATATTTTTTTCTGCTATTTTCCCAGAAGTATGTACTACATCTGTAATTCCTTGGTTCTCAAAGCGTGTTCCACGATGCACTTTCAAGTGTTCCGCGAAAAAATCAAATTTACAACTGCAGAAATCAGACATTTAAAAATCATAACCATTATTAAAGAGATTGTTTTTAATGCATGCCAACTCTACACCGAAAGAAC
Source organism: Schmidtea mediterranea (assembly GCA_022537955.1). Classification (NCBI taxonomy): domain Eukaryota; kingdom Metazoa; phylum Platyhelminthes; order Tricladida; family Dugesiidae; genus Schmidtea; species Schmidtea mediterranea. The sequence continues at coordinate 216,980,098 of CM039680.1, forward strand.
ACTAACAGAACAAGCTTCTTTTCAAAAAGTACGAGCTCTGAAATCAATAAATGTGCCAGTGTAATGTACAATGTCTCAACTAACTCATTGCTCTTGTTAAAAAAGATAAATCCTTTTTAGTGACAAAAACAAACCATAGAAGTTTGACACATTATTAAATCAGTCCTGGCAACATTTATTAAATTACATTACTAATTTTTTTGAATGCATTATTTATTATTGTGAAACTTTTTATAAAAATATTTTGCATTTTTTCACTGCGCGTTTAAATAATCGAAGATAAAGTTTAAGTAGATCAAAAAGTTGTGGTTGATATTATTGATATCACTTATAAAAATTGTAACAAATTATAATCACAACTAAAAAATATTATATATTTTCCATTTCATTGTTGATCCAAATTAAACATTTTTTAAACAATATAAGCTAATGTTTCTAAACCATTTTTGACACGTTGTCCTCACTTTTTAGATGTTGTTCTGTGACGCTGTCTCATTACAAAAGTAGGCAGAGATTAATGAGTGCCACATTACTCGATATTGATGTAAGTATTTTATAATACATATTTAACCCTTTAACTACGGCGCGTAACTTTCGTGAAGTACGGCTGTCATTAAATATCGATTTGATGTGTTATGCCGGGTACAGGCGTCACTTATTAACCCTTTAGCGGATTTTTATATAAAATGTGTATTAAAGACGTGGGAGGTAATAACCCCGTCTACCTAGTATAATTTTGCCATTCGTATGTGCATAAATCATCACGTATAGTTAAGAAACGAAAATATCAGAATTTCTAATACTTACATATTATTAATTCTGTATTCTTTTATTTTCATTAACATTTTCTTAATTTGCTTAAAATAGTCTTAAAATATATATGAAAATGTAGACAAAATTCTAATGTTACTCTCAATCTATTTCAGAAAAGCTAAATATTTGTATCAAAGATATATTTTAAATCAATCCAAACGCATGTATAGAATGAAGACATAGAGAATTTTCAGTCAACCCCAAATTTCGAATCAAACACGACTAGAATCTAGATAAATCCCATAAATCTGCTTAAAGTCTCACTACATATAAAATAGAACAAAATCGATGATAAAACAAAATCACAATGATGGCTAATATCTAACTAATATGCAGTCTAAATCGACGATGATCAACCCAGCAAGTCAGCAAATAGATTGTCATTATTGTTATTAGACGATGAAATGGAAGTCGTGTTTCCATTATTCCCAGCTGCAGTGGTGTTAGCAGCCCAATTAATTGTTGGGCCGGTTGATATACCTACATTATCTCTTGATTTGCCTGCTAATGTTTGAGGCTATTTAGGGAATAAATATAAATCAGAAAAAGTAGAATAACTGTAACAACAACAAAAATAATAATAAATCGTAATAATAAAAACAATAATAGATAATAATAATAAATATTATTGAAAAGAAAAAATAATAATAATGAAAATATTTAAGAGTAATAATGAAAACAATAAATAATATTAATAATAATAAACTTTAAAATTTCATGGTAAATCTAAATAAATAACTATATAATCCGATTTCAGCAGTGTTTATTCAAAAATAAAATATGTAAAAAAATAAATAGAGCAAACTAGGTCCTGATCATTCCTAAACAAAATATAACAATTCGTTCACTTTCTGCTTCTCTGATTGAATTGTATTCTTCCAACAAATAATAATAATATAATTTCAATAAATAACTATGATAATTTCTCGCCAATCTGCCATCAGTTCGGGGAATTGCGATAAGTAATGTATAACTTTCGTAAATTGGCAAAACATTTGCTACTCCATATTTAGACTCCAAAACGATAACTCTTGCATGGCCAGAAGCATTAACGATAGAACTGTTTGAATCGACACATATATAGCTGGTGAATCCGTTGTTCCAAACATCATTGGAATCATGCATTCACATTTCGACTTGACATTCAATTGCGCTTCATTCAGTAAAACTAGTTGTTTGCTTAAACCTTCTTTCGAGCCAGCATATAACATTTTATCTATAACTGGAATAACATATGATATCCAGACAACAAAATTCATTCGAAATATTTATTAAATTCAAATTAAAACAAAAACCAACTTCTAAAAAAATTCCAAAAAATATAACGTTAAAACAACACGAGAAAAATTCCAAATTACGAAGTTAAACTAAAAGATTATTTCTACAACTGGAAAAATCATACAAAAATGGCCAAAAAACCAAAAGAAATCTATTTCTTGCCTCGCATCTGTTGTGCACTCAAGTCAAATAAAAAAAACAACGACCGCGCACATAGACGTGACAACCGAAACTAAACAACTATATGAGCCAATTTCCGCAGTGTTTGTTCATAAAAATCAAAAGTGAAATATATTGGCAGTTGAGTCTTAAGATGGAAAAATTAATACTGTTAATAATGTTTTTGCTAGGGGAACTTGTCCATGTCCAAAACAACTATTGATAATCATCTTGAATGTTGACCCGATTTCCTCGACGCCCGCAATCGGAAATGCATCATGCTGGAAGAAGCACACATGAAGGTTACAGCGTAAGAAGCTAACTCTTTGGCTAACTCTTTCTCACCTGGCGCTTAAATTTCCCTTTGGAACCTCCTTTATTGTTTACAATAGAGTTTACTTCGAATTATTTCTATAGGAACTACCTCACCAGTCATATATATTAATTTGCACATACGGACTTAAGTTTGATGGTGATTGTTGTGGGTTTAGAGTAAAAATAATCTTCATTTCATTTAAATTTAAGATTATGGAAAAATATAATTATTTATTAGAATTGGTTAATTATACGCAAAATAATCAATTATTTTAGTCTAATATTGCTTTGAGCTAAAAGAAACGACACTTCATTATTCGAGAGAAATATTAACAACCAAAACTTACAAAAGCAAAATAATATACATAATTGTATTGGATTACAAAAACATATGATTAACAGAAATTTTAATTGATAGATGATTGTAAAGTAAGACATCGATGTCAATATAAACATGCAAAGATTTCGATTTAAGCATATAAATAACATTGCGATTGAGTTGCAATTAACTTGATTCACTACACGAGCTTTGCCTATTGAATTCCCAGAAAATTGAGTCGTTTTGGTGAAATTGAATAATAATAGATTCTCTTTGTATAATCCGGCGTCATTTATTCTTACCAGGTTTGATTTTAAACTGAAATGTGGTTAACAGTGACTCTGGCGACGGTAGATAATATTCCAGGAATAAATTTGCACTTAGAGCCAGATCACCCCTAGGCATTCTTCCCTTCAAATTGGTTTCCGTATAAAGCTGTATCGGATATTCTGTTCGGCTGGATTTTTGGTAATTAAATTTTCCCAGTATTAGAATTAACCACTAGATCATTTCGTGTAGTTTTTTGACTCATTTATGTTTGAACTAAGCCTAGCTAAGTTTTTTTATCTTGGTTTTTATTTGAGTCAACTTCGCTCTCAAAATCTTCACTTCTCCGGCTTAGGATTCTTTCGATTTTGTCGTAATCAGTTTTTTTGTTAGCGGTATCAGGTATGATTTGGCACTTCACGATTTCAGGTTGTGAGAATAATCAAAAATAGCTTATTTTTCTCTGAATATTTAAAGGTAAGCTAGATTTAGGTGACAGCACATTGCACGACCTAAACGCACTGTGAATGCACTATCACAACAAAGCATCATTGGCGCTATGACCAAATTAATTAATGTTTTTCTAACTAAAAATAAATATTTACAGATAGATCACAGTTTCTCTCCACAATGGTCATCTTGAATATAAATATTTATGTAAAGGATTAAAACGAACCCAGACCAACTCATTATATTAAAAACATTTTAAAGAACAATTCAGTCTTCTACGCATTTATTCGTTTAATTTCCATTTGAAGTTAAAGCTAGTGATATATTTTTAAATAAATAAATTATTAAATAGTGTTCAAATTTTCATTCAATTTATATTTATGTAAATTTAGAAAATCAACACTAATTATAGGGGTTTTTCGATCCTTTAAGTAACATTCGCAACCAATTTAAAACTTTGCAATCAATTTAATATATTTCGTATTCAATTAAATAATCTCGCAATCAATTTAATAATGTTCGCAATTAATTTATTAATATTATAAAAGAATTTAATACATAAAAACTTTATTCAAGAATGACTTGACCGGTTTCTGCTCCCTGAACATAACTTAGAATTTTCTGAAAGTTTTGATCGTGCGATCAAGCTTGTTTTTAAATATCTCTGAACAAAAATCATTTACTGTGGAGTAATTCTTCTGATAGGTTAAAAAGTTTGTAATTAACAAGAATGTCAATCAAAATAAAATTGATGAGGCTCAAGAAAAATTATTGATGAAACTGCAACAATCAAGGTAATTTGTATATTAGGTGTGATGGAAATGACTCTTAGACGTAGTTCTTTTATATAGGCTGATTTTGGTTGGAATCGAGTTTATGTGGGAAGTTAAGATTGTTGGAATTTTATGAATTGAGTTTTTCGAGTTTTATTGTGGATTTTGTTTAAATTCGGGAATTTTGATCAAAATAGACATTTTTTTGTTATTCTATGATTTTTTGGAATTTTTTTACGTGTTTCGGGATTTGGGAATATATATTTTGGTTGCTTCTCATTTATTATTATCAACATCAGATAAAATTTCTATCAGAAATGGAGATGAAACTAAGAAAACTATAACCAAAAACCAAGCAGCTGTAGAAAAGTGTCAATTATGTACAAGTGATTCAAATGGAAGCAAAGTTCTAGTTCATGATTATAGTCGCCAACCAGCTTGTTTATCAGTTGTTAATATTGCAGGTCTCATTAACGAAGCTCATAAAGGGCATGAGTTAGGATATGCCTTTCTATTGTGTATAAACGGTGTTGATACAATCTTCCATATGCTAAATATGATGATGAATAAAATTATTGACCAATGGTTTAACTCAAAGAATGGAGACGGATTCATTAGTGTTGACAATGAGCCAAAGGATGACGATGTCTTTGTTCAATCTAAATCTATCGATGTAATAAACGCAACTTCGTTAGCAGACGGTGAAGAAATGCTCTTCGATATAATCAAACATGCAATTTGCAGAAGAGATTTGGTAGAATTCTTTATATATGAGCACGATTTAAGTTAGATATGATGGTGTCAAATATTATGATCAAGTTTGAGGTAATGGTCGATGATGGGTTTATTTAGAAAAAGGATAGCCCAATAGGTATTGTTTCTTAGATACTGCTACGGTGATACTGCTATTGTGATGATGCTATCAGAGTAAGTTGGGATTTAATGGAATGATTCCATTAAATTAGATGGTGTAATCAACTATGTACACGGGTTGCTTAATGTATGGTTAATGACATTGTAACGGAAAATGAAAACCTGGATGGTTACAAATTGCCTGAATTTACTTCACTTTATCCTTCAAACTAATAAGGTAAATCTCAATTTTTAAAAATTTATTTTACTAATTTTTAATAAAATATTTTTAAACAAAAACATTTTACATTTATTTTCATTCTGCAGCACAAAATTGCATTTATTAACATCAATCAATTCCTTTTATATCGATTAATAAAATAGAATTTAAAAACTTTTATTATATCAAAACCAAACTTTTTTTAAAAATCCTAAGTTATTTAGAAGCTATAAGGAATATAAGACGAGGCACAGAGTATTTTAATCTGGGGTGACTATTAAAATATTTTTATAAAGATGATATATTTATTTATATATAAAACACAATGAATAAATTTGAAGTAATTACCTTTGGTGAAGACCACTTTGTTTCACGCTTACCGAGACTTTGGGCTAGATCAGCCAATGTATCATTAAATGCAGCATCGGAAGGTTTGCTCGGTTTATTAGTCGGTAGAATAGTTGAAGCCTGTCTTGTTGATGCAACGTTTGTAAGGGTCGATGTATTGGAAATAGAGTTATTACTACTATAGCTAGGGCTGATTGTTGTAAATGACGTCATAACGTCATCATTCAAACCCCTAGAAGCCATCGGACTCACGGCTGAAGGTGCTAAAGGAGCATCAGTCAGAATGCTAGATTCACAAGATCCCAAAGCAAAAATGTCATCTAGATCTAATTAAAAAGAATTTCTAACGAATTTAATGTTGTGATTAAAATTTCTCAAATTTAAAATCATGCTTGAAAAAGGTTGTTTCATATGAAATGTCGTTTTTTAAAATTGTTTAAAATATAAGTATTATATAATTTTTCATCAAGGTGTTTAGTTTGAATAATATTTCATATTATACGGCTGTTTAATATTGCAAGGTAATATTAAAATTAATTAATTAATCTTTACTTTATATAGATATTGATTTATGATGGATTCTAAGAATAAGACTACTTTTCTATATGAATTTAAATGAGGATATACGGAAACAGATGCTACTAACAATATAAATTTGGCTTTTGGAGAAGTATCACAAATGTTAGAACCTTACAGAAATGGTTTGCAAGGATTCGTTCAGGAAATATGGAGCTGGATAACTTGCCAGGGAAAATCAGGATTTGTCCTTAGTGATGACAATTTACGACGCATTGTTGAAAATAACTCCAACCAACCAGTCCGCGATTTTGCAATTGAACTAGGAAGTTCACCTACGGCAACTTGGAGGCACTTGGAATCAATAGATAAACGAAAAAATATATATAAATGGGTTTCCATGAATTGAACGAAAGGCAAAAAATGAAGCGTTTGGAAATTTGCTCTTCCTTAAATCTTAGGAATAAGATGATGCCTTTTTAAAATCGAATCATTACTTGTTATGAAAAATTGGTGATTTACAATAACAGAAAAAGGTCTGGACAGTGGTTGGATGTGGATGAACGTCGAAAGCACATACCGAAGCCATCATTACACCCTAAAATACAATGATTACTGTCTTGTGGGGAATAAAGTGTATTATTCATTATTCTTTCCTACAACCAGAAACGACAATAACAACTGAATCGTACTGTCGAGAAATTGATATAATACATGATAGGTTGTACAACAAAAACCCAGCACTCATAAACAGACATAGTTCAATATTATTGCATGACAACGAAATATTACCTCACCTACCTTACTCCCCTGATGTTTCCTCACCAACAGATTACCACTTTTTCCGTCACTTAGAAATTTTTTTGAGGAAGCAAGACAATGTCATTGAAGCCTTTGAAGAATTCTTTGGCTCAAAAGAAGAAAGTTTTTATAAACGTGGCATAGATTTACTAGTTTTTTGTTAGAACTAAGTGTATGAAGCTGATGGAACCTATATTGATTAAATAAATTATGTTTTGTTATAAATTTAGTATTTTGATTTCAAGATAAAATAAACGACATTTCACATGAAACAACCTAATAGTTAGCTAAGGAAACTTTTACTGACACTTACGGCAGTATTCTCTATCTAAAGCTAATGAATTTGATAGCAATCAAATATCTTAAGGAAAGTTAAAAAGCAATTTCAATAGAGGAATTAATAGTACGTGATATCGCTTAAATGTAAACCAGTGAAGCTGAAGATGTTTTAAGGGATTCAGTTAATTGTGTATGTTTTTGATCCATGCCAAATCGTATTTGGATTAGCACATTTTTAGATCGTAATTTACGTTTGATATAATTTCTGTATAAAAAAAGTAATCTAGCCAACAGTATTATATTTCTTCCATAAATTTGAGGTCATCGTTTCTTTTGAACAGGTTTTTTTAATATTTTACATTTTTATTGTTCGATTATAGACTATTTCTGAAGGCTTAAATCTAGTAAGCAATTTTCTAAAAATAAATACACCGAAATTTCAGTTGTCATTACACCTTTTAATTGATTATTTTAAAAACAATGTCATCCCTGAGTCACTAATAGAAACAAATTAAAGCTCTTTTTAAAGAAAAGAAGTTTTTTTTACTATGAAAAGAAGTCAGAATTTACCTTAGTGAGCTAAAGGTAAAAGATGCGTATTCTTATGTCACATAAAAACACACAATCGAAACTACGAAGATTTGTCGTTCTTCACAAATCCATCGATAGCATACAAAAATAAACTTTTATAGCTATGTAAAAAAAGAAAGAATGTACTTTGGTGATCCACGTCAAAAAGAAGCGTTACCTTTGATGGAGGGTTTTTACAAGCGATAGTAATCTAAGGAAAAAATAAATTAATCGATAACGATAGAAAATAATTGTATTTCAGAATTTTAGTGTTCCTAAAAATAAATTTTGAAGCTATATAAAGGGGTAACAAATTACCTAGGTTACTCACGGCACAAAGAAGCATCCCATTTTGTTTGACGAAGCTATAGAATCAAAACCACAAAAAATTTCTTTGTTCTCTAAGAATCGAAAGAAAAACAAAAATAATCGATAATCATCGAAAAAAATTCTATATTCAATTGGTATTGCACATTTCTCTGAAATAATGTTTCAACTTTGACTTCAAACAAATCCAGTTTTAGATAAATGAGAAAAATGAATTTACGTCACCAAAATCCACATTTTATATATATATATATATATATATATATATATATATATATATATATATATATATATATATATATATATATCTGTTAAATGACAAAAATTATCGATTTGTGAATTTGTATAATTGGAGAATGTCAGAGAGTTGTAAAAAAATTATCAGGAAAATAAAATGTAATTTACCAGCAAAAGCTGAATTTTTGGATTCAACAGGAGTAATGGGTTTGTTTGTTGAATCATCGCAAATATCGAGACCCAATAAATCGGTCTCGAATAAATTCATTTCATTGTGATTTTGTTTTGAACCTTCCGGTAAAGATTCATTGAAAGCAGATTCGAAATCAACATTGCCAACTTCTGGAACAATTACTTCAATAGAGAAATAGAAAAAAAACATTTTAAACGTTTATCTGGTTCATTGCTTGAAATGTTAGAATTCCAAAATGATGGCGGTGATTCGAGAGGCTTTTCATCTGCAGAGAAAGGACTTGCTCTGCCATTGACAGGAGTGGTAGGAGTAATTTCCAAATTAGCACTTGATTCATCACGAAGATCTCGAGTTTTTAATTTATTAAAATGATTTCGATAATAAAATAAATAACTACAAAAATTGTTTTCGGTTTAAATTCGGAATTTTTTTACAGCACCATTTTTGATGTTTTCATTCATTGTATACATGTTAGTGTCTGTCCGTGTTAATTAATTAATAAATTAATTATAGTAATATATACTACTTATTTATGTAATGAGTTTGATTAAATAAAATATTATATTGATTAAATAAAATATTTTTTTATCATGCGATTATTAATTTATATTAAAAATTTATATTAAAAAACATATATATATCAGGGCTTCTTAAACCATGGGTCGCGACCCCATTTGGGGTCGCGTAGCAAAATTCTGGGGTCACGAGAGATAAAAATACAATTTAACAGAAAATGTTTTTTAACTTGTAAAATTATTGTTATAAAGATAAAATAACAATTATCGTAGATAAATATATCATAAAATCTTCTAGTTCGGAAAGATTGTTTGTACCTGCATTTCTATTAAGAGTATTGTAATAACTTGAATAACATTTACTATGAATTAGAATTAGAAGATGCTATAGGAATTTTAAAAAAATATAAATTTATTTTTCTTTTATATTTGTATGGGGTCGTCAAGAAACTCGCAATCATAAATGGGGTCGTGAATTACAAAAGTTTAAGAAGCTCTGATCTAGAACAATTACCTAACAAACTTATAAAATTTTAAAAATTATCTAACAAATGTTTTCAATTATTTTACTAGTTAATTTAATTAAATTTTTTTTAAATTGATAAGCACTATTTACTTTACAATTTGCTACTATGTTGAAACTTTTTTTTAAAATTGTTATTCAAAGTACTAACAAATTTTATTAAAGATCTATCAAAACTTGTCAAAAATTATAAAACCTTAGTAATTTTAATAAGTATTACTCAATAACTACTATTTTCTTACCAATTTGCTGAAGGTATTATTTTAAAATTTCTTCAAAGTACTAACATTCTTTACAAATTAAGCAGTTTTATTTAAAATTTAACAACTTAAAATATTTCTCACAAATTTAATCAAATTCTAATCACATGATAATCATAATTTAAGGATAAGTCTTAATTTTACAAAAACAAATTATTTACAACGATTAAACATACATATTTGGATTTTTAATAGATTTTATCGGTATCTATCAGTACCTGTTCCGTGTAGCTTTGTTAGAAATTCAACTTATTTAGTGGTTGGTCGATAATAATTTAATTTCTAGTAGTGTGGCAGATATTATTTTTTTTCTATCAGTTTTATTCAAACCTTTAGCATTTTTGAGTTAATAATTTTAAGAGTTGAATCATTTTCAATAAATATATGAAAATTTATTCCAAGTACAATGAAAGTAATATATGTTTTAAGAAATTAATTTAAGAATATTTTTCTAATCAAGTTTCTTTTTACTAGCAATTAGATTAACCCCTACTTGTGGTTACTAATTAATTTATCATTCAATAAACAATAAGAGTTGGAGGTGAAAAGATCAGAAAATGTATAAAAATAAATTTATGTAATTTTTTGATGAGTTAGCAATTAATTTATTTAGGGGCATGTGAAAATTAAATGAAAAGGTTGACATTAATATTTGAAAATAACTTTTAGTAATTGTTCATTGTTGGACGCAATTAAAAATATTACAAAAATAGTAGAAAAATTTCAAAGTCTTAACTAAGTTTTACAAAACAATTTCAATAAATCATATACAAGAGTGTAAAGCAATAAATTTTTATTCAGAGAAAATTCAACATTTGATTGGGCTTCAATGATTAAAAGTTTCTTGATAGCAATCAGGTAACTAAGCAACCAAACAATTTGGAGACATCAATGATCGATAAAGGAGTGGAGAAGTTAATAAAATTTGTAATTGAAATTGTATTTCTTTTGATTGTTCAAATTTTTATGTGCTTTTATTTAAAGATTTCTTGGTCAGTAAACAATTTTTGATATTGATTTTTTCAGTAACTAGTTATTGATAACATATTGTGAGTGTGTGAATAACCAAGTATTTTAAGGGGAAATGATTGAGAGAATTTGTATTTTTTAAGTGGGTTAAGTTGGTTGAATAACGGTGTTAAAAGAGTAAATATTATTTAAATATGAAATTTTAATGAATAAGTAAATTATTCCATGTCTAGTATGTATATAGAGTTGTACAGTACTCGGTTATTTGCATACAGTATCTAGTGATTGTTGTTCAGTTATTAATCAATGAATTATTCACTGTGTATGGGTTATCAGTATTCAGAAGTTGATACCAAGTAAATATAAAAATGGATTTGGTTTCAATGAATTTGATTAATTATCGCTTGATAACAACAAGGTAACTAAGCAACCAAAAAATTTACCAATTTAGCGACATCAATGATCTGAAAGAGAGTGAAGAAGTTAATAAAATTTCAACTTGTATTTCTTTTGTTGAACCTTTTAAGTGATTTATTTCAAAATTGGTTGGTCAGTAACCTATCATTAATATTTATTGGTTCAGTAACTAGTTATCGGTTACCTAATATGTATACAAGTAGTCGGAATGAAGTTCCCAACCGGAAAACCTCAACATGTAGTGGATAGAAGTGGAAAATATCCAATCTTATTCTTCAAGAGCGGAAAATGCAGGATAATGGGTTGCAAGAGACCATTACAGGAAGGGGATCTCAAATATCAGATTCAAGATTTACAAAAGAGAGATAAAAATACAATTTAACAGAAAATGTTTTTTAACTTGTAAAATTATTGTTATAAAGATAAAATAACAATTATCGTAGATAAATATATCATAAAATCTTCTAGTTCGGAAAGATTGTTTGTACCTGCATTTCTATTAAGAGTATTGTAATAACTTGAATAACATTTACTATGAATTAGAATTAGAAGATGTTATAGGAATTTTAAAAAAATATAAATTTATTATTCTTTTATATTTGTATGGGGTCGTCAAGAAACTCGCAATCATAAATGGGGTCGTGAATTACAAAAGTTTAAGAAGCTCTGATATATATAGTTAATTAATATTATTAAAATCGTTTTTTTCAAATGCAAATTACTTTTGATATTAAAGAACCATATTTACAACTGAAGAAAAAATTCAAATCGTAAAATGTCGAAATAATAACATGAAATTAAAGCAAATAAAGACAGAATTTTCATATAAATTTGTTGGAAGACCCCTTCCAAATCTTACGACCATTTCACCAATAATTGATAACTTTGATTTGAATGGATGTATTAAAAGTGAACATAATAAGAGAAACAGATCTTCTTATGTTTTGATATTAGAAAAAAGAAATGAAATTATTAATTTAGTTAGTGATAATAATTTATTATCACTGAGAAGTATTTCCGAAAATATTGGCTTAAGCAAATCAACAGTTTATAAAGCTTTAAAATCTGGAGGGTTAAAATCAGAAGTGGAGAACCTGCAGCCTTTTCACTGATGGGTTTTGAAAATCGGATTCAACGTTGTATTAACCAAAATGGAGGTATTTTTGAACATATTTTGTAATTAAATGGTAAATTATGTGTTTAGCTTTTTAGCTTTATTATGAAAAATACTTTGTAAAAAAAAAATTTACATTTGAAAAAACGATTTTAATAATATTAAAAGATAACGCCAATAAAAAACGCTTCGAACGATATATTTCGACAGCATAACTATCATCTTCAGGTACTCAAAACCAACTAAAAATATTATGAATTAACTTTTAATTAAAAACAAATTATTTTTCTATATTAATTTAATTTTGTAATAAATAAACATTTAAAAATATTCAAATAACTTTTAACTAATTTAAAATGTTATTTATATAAATATTATAATTTTTAAAAAATGATGTAATTTACAAATTCAATTATTTTAATAATATTAAAAAAAGTTTTTTTAAAAAAACAATACATAAACATGATTTAACATACATAAACTATTTAAAAACATTCGTAGTCACATTACTTTGCAAATTAATCTTTGGATCCAATGACCTTATCAGCAATGCTTCACATATCACTCGTTCCCAATAATTATGAAAACTTCTCAACAAAATTCTAAAATCAGACATTCCTATTTCACTTTTACGGCCTCTATTGTGCTCACTAATATTGGTCAAACCCTTCAATCGACAATGCTCTAGAACTCGAGTACAGAGATGACGGGAAGTCTCTCCAATGTATGTGGCATTACACCCATTACATGTAAATTGATAAACGAGATCAGAACACAATCCAACCAGAGTTTTTGATTTATTAATAAACATATTGCGCACCTTAGTGAGAAATTGTTGAATTAATAATTTAACTGATATCAATTATATTTGAGATGTCGTATCTATCAAATGCAAAATATTAGATATTTAATCAATTTTTGCTGTTCTAGAAAATTCTTATAACAAAGATCAGAAGCTAAATGAATTAAATTTCATTCGAATAAATAACTCCACTAAATAGTTATTTATGATGCAAAAGATACTGATATGATGATCGAGTGTTCCAAAAATCATAATAATAATAATAATAAAAATAATAATAAAAATCATAATAAAAATCATAATAAAAATCATAATAATAACAAAAATAATAATAATAATAATAATAATAATAATAATAATTGTAAAAAGTTTCGAAACTTCTTATAAATTAAAACTAAACAAATATTATTTTTTATCAATTAATTAAAAAAAACTAAATACGTAAAATTTGTATATTAAAATCAATTAAAAATATTTCTGTTCAATATTAAATTACTTTCAAAATTGTAAACGTCGCAATTGTTTTAAATAACGAGTGATACAATCTAGATTTCGATGTTGTAATAAATAAATTATTAAAATATGGAAAATTATAATTTCTATAGCAATAACTCACGACTAAAAAAATCTTCGTCGTTATTTTCTTTAGCATGTGGTTCGTTTTTAGCAGGGGAAACATCCCGGGATCTATTTTGAGTAGGTCTAGGGGGTCTTGCTGGAGATGGAGACCTTCCAGGTCGTTTAACGGTGACAGCGACAGAATGTTGCTGCTCAGGTCTATATGTAGTTGAATAATCAACCATTTATTCAAGAATAACCTTCTCAACTGAGTACGAACGGCTACTTCAGCAGTTTTATCGCTCGATAAAACATTTCCTGAAATGTTATTTTGAGGTTCATGGGATGTATTTAATTCTTGAACTTTGGGAGCTTCTGGTTTCGGCGGATGAGGTGGAGTAGATTGATTAGATTTCTTAGTATATTGAGTAGTTTCGGGTTTATTAATTTTAATTGTCAACGATGCAGGAGTAGATGCAGGAGCTTTAACTTCATCAGAATCCCTTAACAAACGTCCATAAGACAACAAATGTTAAAATATGTAATTTTTTGTTTAATGGAAAATTATAGACTATTAACTTATTTTTAGTTTATTGTCGAATAAGCGAAATTTTGTGAATTTTGTTTGTGTAATATTTTCTACAATTCTGATAAACTTTTCAAAGCATTATGTTTGATAGCATAAATATCATTAGATACTCGTTTTTAAAAAATTCCTTAAAAACGAGTATCTAATGATATATATATATATATATATATATATATATATATATATATATATATAGAGAGAGAGAGAGAGAGAGAGAGATTCCTGGTTAGAAAGCTTTATAAAAGTAAAGCGATTATCTGTAAAATTTAATGCCAATTGCAATACTGAATGAAACAGCCTGGATTGTTTACTTAAAGAAATATAATTTCAATTTCCTGATATTGGAAATTTCATGATGGACAACTCAAAGAAACATCTAAATTTTAATCTTCAAATGTAATCATATTCACAAAAATTCGATTTGTAAGGAAATTTCGATTATAAATACCCTACATTAAGAAACCCGTGTACCTAGTTGATAACATCATCTAATTTAATGGAATCATTCCATTAGATTCAAACTTACTCTGGTAACATCATCACAATAGCAGTATCACTATAAATATCAATCTTTTTCTGAAACAATTCATTTTCTTCATCATTTCCTCTATTAGATTACCTAATACCGTTTTATCAATTTTGTCATTTTTTCATGGTTACTGATTACATTTTTTGAAACAAATTCCTACGCAGCTATTCTTCACTTTGTTCTATACTTAACCAATACGAAAAATAGTACATAAAATACCGTTTTGATGAAGATTTAATTTGTAGGTTAATTTTTAAATAAAATGCAATTTAAGATAAATCAAAGCAAGGAAAAGTTTGAGATTCCAATATTGAATTAACAAAAGGTTTAAAATGAATATTTGAAATATTTATTAAAAAATTACATATTAACCGGTCTTTTTCCAAAGACCAAAAATATCAAGTATTATTTTTAATGAAATTTGATATTCAATTTCGAACGGTGTTTGAGATGTAAAGAGTTTTGAAATGATTCTCATTTCTCAAGATTACAAGATAATAACAAGATATCCTTGTTAAAGCATTCGAAGTTCTGATTGGCTAATGAAGGTATATAGCACATTATGCATAATATGTAAAATTAGAGATTTTGATTAATGTGAAATAAAAGTTAAGTATAAATTTATGAAGTATTCTTCAAATGTATTGATATCAATTGAGAGATTTTTATCGATTCATACACTTTCAACAATGTTATTTATAAATAAGTACTAAAGTATTTTTTTTTCAATTCTTTCAAATTCTCTGAGATTGATAATTATTATTTTATAATCGAAAATTTTCTCATTTATAACATTTTGCAATAAGGCTAGGGTACATCCAAATACCTAATGTGTTAAATTCATAATGACACTGTAGCAAATGTGTTCCTTTGATGTAAAGTAGTTACTATGTGAAATATTTTGAAAATATAACTATAACAAATGGGTCCACGTGAAGAGCGAAATTAAGTTTGACGCTGCATTATTATGATATTGCAAAATTGCAAATCCTTCTTATTTTTTCTTTATATATTAAATTTCAAACTTTAGTCCACTTTTTAATCACAAATTTCAGAATTTAAGTTTGTTTGAATTTTAGTAAATTGAACTGTTAGTCGACACTTTCAACAGCAAACAGTGTAAGAATTGCAGATTACCCAATCAACTTTACTAATGCTAGAGAACATATTTATGTTTTTAAATGAGAAATTCAATAGTTTAATATTAAGACTTGTAGTAGCTATTGGCGATCACAACAATGTCAAAATTCTTGGCGTGCCTGCTTTTTAACAAGGGACTAGTGATATCATCATTAATGCAGTTATTGCAGCCATGGAAGTTTGCTGAGTCAATAGCAAACATGACTGAGGATACAAGGCAAGCAATACCAGTAAATGTGGCCTGCAGCAAAAAATTATCGGTGCATTGCTCTAGTCTGCATGCCGTCATCATGTTGGATAACACAATGTTTTAACGATTTGCACATTGAAACATCGAAATCTTCATAAGTTACGGTATTTAGTAGATTCCAGAAGCATTTTGACGAACTTCCTCATTGAAACGACGAGACGCTCAGTTCATTCGACCCATGACCGTTCTCATATGATTCACAAGCTGTTTCTCAGATTGCCATGCCAAAAGAAAGTGCAAAAACAACCGCTAAACCTTCTGTAGAGCACCAACGAGAAGACTAAGAGTAATTCAGTAAATTATGCTTGCTGGACCTTGATCCAGAAAACATACCATTTAGTTTTCGTTAACCGGGTGCAGCCCACAAAGCTCAGTGGATGTCCAAACTTTTGTACTCCATTAAAATGGTTCTTGAAGAACAGATTCATCTGTTACCAGAAGGAACAGTTACCACTGTTTTGTGTGTCTGATATACAGTGCCTGATAGAAAACTTGTAGATCGGCAGTTGATGTTTCATGGAATGATCTCTGTCTTTATCAGGACATTTTCAGCCTTCTAGAGATGGACATGAATTTTATTTACGACAACTTTGAAAACTGGCGAGGTCATCCACCGGTTCTGTCATCAAAGATGAAGACGATTTCTGTTAATGTTGTCAATGATAGTGCAGAACGTTGTGTGAAATTGAATGTGCATTTTCTGGATGCAGTCAAAACCGAGGAGAATTATCAGAACATTCTGCAAGTTGTTGAGGCTGACAGAAAGAAATCTCCAAGTCTGCGCAGCCGTAAGAGGAAACGAACAGTAGAAGATCAAAAACAGTGCCTAGGCTAAACTAACTAAAAACTATCTATTGTATTGTGTGACATTAATGATTCTGTAAATCTTGTCGAACTGTATTTTACAGTCTTGGTAGTAATTCATAAACTATAAATAAATTTTTTGAAAATTAATTGTTTAAATGTTTCAATTTCGAAAACAAACTTTATTTGTGAGCGTTGTGGACCCATTAAACTGCCACAGAAAATTCTGAAATTTTTACAGGAGTCATAATTTATGAAGTGGAACACAGGAATCATAGGGCCGAAATTGAAGTAAAAAAAGAAAAATGTTGGTTATATGATGCACCATGACCAAGGCTTAATTTATCATCTATTTGTTCAACATTTTATAATCATTTAATAATAATTTACGATAAGAATAATTAAAAACTGTTATCATAAGAAAAAACATAATACTCACAATGAAGTTTTGTTTTTCTCTAAATTAGCTAAATGATTTTCTAAAGTTTCAAGTACTTTAGGAGGCACCTATTATACACAATAATAAAAAATTAAGGAAACGTAGACTAACAGCTTGTAAACCCAATGATGCTTTATCTCCCACTCCAGCACCCTAAAAGTATTATTTAGTCCAATTGCCAGAGGGAATATATTCTTACCTCAGCAACAGTAACAAATTTAGTAACTTTTTCTGTTCTTTCCAAAAAGGCTTTATACATGTCAAGACTTTCTTTACAAGATTTGCGATTCATTGAAAAATATAATTCTAAAACGACAAGAAAGTTTAAAAATGTAGACTTGATAATTCTTCAACTCTAATATTCTTTCGATATCCAAGTTGCTTGGAAAATTTAAGAAGTATAAACAAACCTTGAATAACATAGTTAATTCGTTTCATGTTATTAAACTTGGAATTTTTGAAAAGATGACACTTGAAAATTTTCAAAAAAACCGAAATAAACAGATTCACACTTTCTGTAAAATTATTTAATCACTGTCACCAGAAAAGCAACTTTTAGATATGTTAAAATTTTAAAAACCATTTTATTCGACGAATCTTGATAAGCACACCAGAAGCTCGATTTGGGTTGTTAATTTTTATGCCAAAATTTTTATTTGCGTTGCTAAATTTCTAATTTAAGTTTTCACATGTTATGGTTTTCTGTTAACCCTATAAATTCTTATAAGGACCTTTTTTGTTTTTCACCTCTGATTTCTTTATAAGTGAAATAATATTTTCTACAAAATTCGACTATGAATCAGATTTTTTGAAGGTATTCATAGTCAAAATATATAGAAAATATTATGTCTAGAGATTCTATTAATATATACAAAGACTATTTTAGAAACTTTTCTAAAGTTTCCGAAATAATTTAACAGGATATGTACATCTAATTTCATATGGCATAAAAGGTTTTTTTTTCATTAAGGTAAACTTACTATAATTACTAATTATTAATTAGTAATTTAAATTGGAAATTTTATATTTCGGTTAACTTAGAGTGTAAATTCATAAAATTTATAGTTTGTAACTACATCAGAGTGATTTTAAACAGGATAGAAATGTGATATTACCGACCATAATAAACATTTACCATTTATGTTTAATATTCACGATATATGGTGATATAACTGGTATTTCACAGTATGTTGATCCTAATGACGATTTATGCTTAATTAGATGAATCCCATTTGCTTATATAAATCTAAAATTTTAGCCTGGTGCAGCTGAATTCCATTTTTTAATATGAAAAATGAAATAAGAGAATATAGATTATATGATATTTTTCCATCAAGATTTTTTTTCATACTCACGTGCTTAAAAAGTATCAATGAATTTTAAATTGCTTAAATATTTCACATCTCTTCTAAAAATTGTTGATATTCTTCTTTTCATTTAGATCTTTTCTAATATTAATAATGCTTTTTAAAATCCACTAATTTACTTTGCTCATAACTAACATATTTGTCTAAATCTTGTTCAGCAGATTCGGTAAGTGCCACTTTATTAAGAACATTTTCTATATTATAAAACGATGATTCCCTGGAGCAGCATTAATTAAGATACTAGATAAGTTAATAACAAAAAAAGCCCTTATTGCAAAGTAATTATTATATTGTCGAAAAAAGTTTTGATTATTAAATAATCCTTTTCAATTTCTTGCGGAATCAAGAAACTGAAGAGCATTATTTAATAATCGAAACTTTTTTCAAAAATATAATTATTATTTTGCAGCAAGTGCTTATTTTGTTATTCACTTATCTGACATTTTCAATATTTTGTGACTACTCAAAACTTATGTATTTTTAAATTTCAAATAAATTGCCCAATTCAATACATTTTTATTTGATTCCTTTTTAAGGAATATCAACTTGAGAGAGAATGTACTTTGTATGGTGGCATTACTTAATTTTAAATATTTGTGAATTTTTCTCGATCTGGCATTTCTAGATCAACGCAAATGTTGTCATCACAAAACACCTTTTTACTTAAGTTGTTTCGGGCTATTTCTGTCTTACAGGCATCAATTGTTTTGCATTTATCAATGTTATATACGTCTAATAAGTATAATAAAAAATTGATGATTTCTTAAGTGTTAGTACAAAAACTAAACAGAGTAGCAACAGGGTTACTGTATAAAATAAATGAGTTAAGTTATGCACTATGTTGGGTTATTATTTAGCAAATCTTTGACTCCTCGTGTCCATTTTATAAAATCAAATGATCAAAACCAAACACAGTATAGGTTTATTGATTTCTAACTGTCTTAGAAATGAACTCGATTAACCTCCACCCCACTTTTGATTCAAATATTTTTTTTCGTGTACTTTTCATTTCGTTTCTAACTCTCTTTTTATTCTCATTTCCCGGTAAAAATTGTAAACGTTGTTTAACCATTATTCCCAAAATCCCGGGTAATTGCTTTCAATATACCCAATTTGCTACATCGGCTCTTGGGTAATTTATCTTAATCAAATTAATTATTTTATTTACTTCACGGGATCACCGTAAATCTCAGCTCTCTATGTTTCGGATTTTCATCACTGCTCGGGTTTTCCATTTGGGGATTAGTTAATTTTAACTAGTTTATTTTTTGCTTATAACCCTCCCTGTGGAACTCTCACTGAATTTTTATGATTATACTTGTGTTTGTCGCTTGATTAGGCGTTCAACCATGCCATCTCTCTCGATCAATATTAATTTTCAAATTTTATAAATTTCAAATTAACTTTTGTACTTTATTTCTTTTGATTGTTTTTTATTCATTTTCGATTTCCCGTACCCAAATTTTATTTCCTTCATTTTATGTCAACCCTAACAAACGCTTGAAAAATGCAACACCGAAAATTTATGTACGATAGAGAAAATTGATTTGTAGTTTATCTAAGTGTCTGTATCGATTACGTCACCATTAATTCTCAGAAAGTTGTAATTTTATTCCATTTTTAATTGGTCAAATTAAAATAGAACTAATTTCTCTAACTTATTTAAAAATCTGAAAATTTCAATAAAAAAACGGAAAACATCATTAAAATGGTGGACCTTACAAATATTAATTGAAAATTTATTTAAATTCTTAATGCTCATTTATAGTCAGAAATTAGGTATTAATTTACAGGTTTAATTTTCAATATTATAAGTAGCTAATTAAATTATAACAGGAAATTAATATAATTACCAATTAGATTAATCATTCCTTCATTGTATGAGGCATACAATCGAATTAAATCCTTATACAACAATGTGAATGCCGAATTAAGAACAGGATTCACAAGATCTTTTTGAGTAGCCTAAAATGTCATTATTTATCAAAATTCAGAAAATTAATTCGAGAAAACATAGTTGATACATTGAAACGGTAATTCTCATTTATCGTTTTAATATCCGTATGATAATGGGTTATGTAAAATACTAATTGTTGGTTATTACATAGCCATCCTGCTATTCTTGATCATTACAACTTCTTGTATAGAGCTACTTTCTCTACAGTGTTTTTATAGTGGACTTTTTATTAATTCACCCAATAATTATCAGTTTCTATTCCTAACGTGTTTCGTGCCAATTCTTGTTTTAATTGTTAATATTTTACCAACTATACTCACGTAGGGTCACCATTGGTTTATTAATTAATTTTGTGAATATAAAAAAAATTTTCATTCAATCAAAGCTGCTTAACTTTTTGCATTTTTTCTTATTATTATAACAATTTGATTACGACATTCAAGATTGTCGACTGATTGAAAATTGGATATATTTCTTTAGAAGAGGTTTATCACTTTTTGACCGCATTTGATTACTATTTATGTTAGCGGTTCGAAATAACTAAATCTCAAAGTTAAATTTGAAATTTCGTTTTTTTATCGGGAATAAAAAACTTTTACAATTGAGAAATGTTTTTATGGAAATTTAAGACTCAAATATACGAATTAGATGAATAAACTCTCATTTTGCGTTCCTGAAAACAGAACGCTAAAAGAACTATTTATGCGAACAATCTGGGTTGCATTACTTCAGTATTATTTACTGCATATCGAACAAAGATTTTAAAATTGAATTTTTATTTAAAAAATTTTTAATTTAAAAAATATAAATAACATTAGAATAACAAATTTGTTCCTAAACTATTTAGGTTTGGTTTAATGAGGTGTCGAGAATTGGTTTAATTTATTTGTTCCTATTCTTTTCACAACTCAATATACAGAGTATTTATATGGGAAAAATTCTTAAAATCATTAGTATCTTCCTATTGGCTATATAACAGAGCTCATTTCCACGTGCTTCCACACTTATGTTAATCATGCCACGCACTCCAGGTACAAATGAACTGTCAGAATTATAAGGCAAGAAGATCACAAAGAAACGTTACGGCTGCTTTGCAAATACCTCTGTCGACATTGAACAATGCTGTGTCTCAATTTCGTAATTCAGGAAAATCCAGTGTTAACCCTCATAGTGGGCGGCGAAAACTATCTGAGCGTAGTCTTGAGTCTGTGAGTCGAAGTTTAAAATCTGATTATCGTACAACAGCTGCCCAAAAAGCAAAAGAATCTACACGGCGTTCTTTGAAGAGGTTGGGATACAATAAAAGAGCTGCAAGAAGAAAGCCAACTCTGAAAACTCGATTTTTCTGACCAAAGGATATGAGAAAAAAGCATCATTACCTCTGGAAACGTGTTATCTTTAGTTATGAGAGTTCCTTTCAACGGTTCTCCATCAGTGATCGTATTTTGGTGTGGAATCAACCGAATTAAGAAAACGATAACGCTTGTCTCCAATTTATTGTGAAACGAAGCATCTCTGTCATGGTGTTGGGAGCTATTTGATTCAATGGAAAATCAAAGCTCCATAATCACCTCCACAGTTAACCGTTAAATACTTCATGAGACCCTCTTTCCCATCTATGAAAACGGTAACATATCAAGAGAAAATTACTATTTTATGAAAATAAAAAAGTACCACAAATTAAACAAAAAGAAATTAAAAGTAAAAAATTTACTTTCAAACTAAAAAAATATATTTTAGTCGAAAAAATGGAAATAAATAATAATTAAAAAATATATGAAAATATATGAACAAAATATATAAAAAAATATATTCAAATTGAAAACAGATTACTAAGTGTAATTTTAAAAATTTTAAAATAATAAATAATTAATTAACAATTTGTTTATCCATTAATTTATTTATTATTTTTTTTACAGACTAAAAAACTAAAATAAATAATAATTAAAAAATATATGAAAATATATGACCAAAATATATAAAAAAATATATTCAAATTGAAAACAGATTAATTAGTGTAATTTTAAAAATTTAAAAATAATAAATAATTAATTAACAATTTGTTTATCCATTAATTTATTTATTATTTTTTTTACAGACTAAAAAACTAAAATAAATAATAATTAAAAAATATATGAAAATATATGAACAAAATATATGAACAAAATATATAAAAAAATATATTCAAATTGAAAACAGATTATTTAAAAATATTAAATAATTAATTAACAATTTGTTTATCCATTAATTTATTTATTATTTTTTTTACAGACTAAAAAACTAAAATAAATAATAATTAAAAAATATATGAAAATATATGACCAAAATATATAAAAAAATATATTCAAATTGAAAACAGATTAATTAGTGTAATTTTAAAAATTTAAAAATAATAAATAATTAATTAACAATTTGTTTATCCATTAATTTATTTATTATTTTTTTTACAGACTAAAAAACTAAAATAAATAATAATTAAAAAATATATGAAAATATATGAACAAAATATATGAACAAAATATATAAAAAAATATATTCAAATTGAAAACAGATTATTTAAAAATATTAAATAATTAATTAACAATTTGTTTATCCATTAATTTATTTATTATTTTTTTTACAGACTAAAAAACTAAAATAAATAATAATTAAAAAATATATGAAAATATATGACCAAAATATATAAAAAAATATATTCAAATTGAAAACAGATTAATTAGTGTAATTTTAAAAATTTAAAAATAATAAATAATTAATTAAAAAATTGTTTATCCATTAATTTATTGTCTGATAGAAAGACAAAAGTAATTTTTGAAAATCGATGTATACTAGGGGCATTGTGCTGCAAAATAAAGGAAACCCGAAAGAAAACGGTCATATACAATTGATTTTGTGGAACAACATCGTTTATATTATAAACACATAAACCTACACGTGCGCTGATAAACGCATTTAAAATTTTTTTTGAAACAACCACCAGATAAAATTTTAAAACTTATTATCCGGTGGATAATATTTAAATTTAAAAATACACAATAAATTTGATACTTACATCAAATTCCAATAAAATATCTATTTGGCCTTGCAAAATTGGAAGAGTCTTCATTAACTAAGATTTAGTTAGATGTTTATATATTTACTTATTAATTTACTTTCTCAGATGGCATCCTTCTCAGGATTCCATCATCTCGCCTGAAATTTAATTCAGAAAATAAAAAAACTCGTGTAATAATAATAAAATGTAAAATACAAATATCATAGCTAATTTCTAGAGCTCCACTTTTATACACAAAAAAATATCAAAGTTACATAGTCGAAAACATAAATTGAATTTGTAACGTTAGAGATTAAATTGGTCAAGATCTTAAAAAATCATTAAGAAATCAGTTGAATAAAATTAAAAAAATTTATTAATTCTAAGTCTTAATTAAGAAATTTATTTGTTTGGAATTATATTTATTCTGTGGAACAAAGCAAAATTAATTTTTTTGTGATGAAGTATCAAAATTTGTTTCAATAATCTAATATATATATATATATATAACCGGCACCACATGCTTGAGATTTGTGCTGCAACAGTGTTCGACACATTCTTTGTCTCAAAAGGTCCTGAGATCGAGCTATTTGGTAGACTGAAGTCACAGTGGGAGTTCATTGACACGTCAAAATTTGATCCCTTAGATACTGATACCACTGGAGAGGACTGCTTGACAGAAAATGAGAAGCACTGGCTGGAATCTCACCGAGATGCTGTTGTATATGCACTGCGCCAACATCTGGAGGATGTTCAGCCTCGTGAGGACTATCGAGAGTTTGCTAGACTTACACTGTGGCTTTTTGGCGAGAAGGTAGAGGCAGGTTTCTGCACTCCCGGTGCCTACCATAGGCCCGCTGGATGGCTAAGGGCATATACTGCCTGAAAATCTTCGGCTTCCGCCATCATTTACGTTGAGTAAACATGAGATGGGCTCACTGCGGCGCAGTTGTCTCTTCATATCAACTATATACGCCTCTTCCTACAGCTGCTCCAATCAATGATCTGTGCATGCTGCAGATGATCAAGGGCTATGAGCAAGTAGATAAGAAGCTCGCTGCAGTAGCAAATAAGAAGATGCGGCTGCATCTATGGTATCTCAGTGAGGATCTTGCAGCTGTCGTTGTTCAGTGATGACGTCACCAATGACATGAAACGTGGCATTATTAGAAGACTCAAGCATCGCGATCCCAACCCAGATGATCTTCGACGTCTTCCACCCAACATGATTCTTGATTTTCGCAGCCTGTCTATAACAGATTTTGTCACACAACGTTCACTTAACCTCTTCACGTCACTTAATCTGCCTCAAGGTTTCCTAACCGAAGCAGTTGAAACTTGGCCCAAGCGTGACGATTACAATGTTGCCTGCCAAACAGTTTGGGCCTTGAAAGTTGTCAATGACTGCACAGAGCAAGCAGTTAGGCTGGCAACTGACTTTAATGAAGTTCTGACCAAGAGTTCGGATCAGCGTCAGCTTCTTTACAAAGTGGTTGAGCATCATCGTAAGCTTCTGCCATGTAGTGCAACTAAGAAACAATTGCTGCAGAACTCTGGCATTCATTAGTGCATGTTGATGATGTAGTAGCACTGTAGCTGAGTGTGGTATTAATGTTTGACATGTTTGTGCCTACACTGTGTTGTAGCCAATAATAAAGTTGTAAGATTTTAAGTATATTTTTGTCATTTTGTCAGAGGTATCACGAGTGGCCTAGCTGCGATAACATAAGTTTTTTTGCATTTATTGATACCAGACAACAGAAGTGTAACATAGCAGAAATATCAGGCCTGTACCTATATTGATTATCAAGATATTAATATCCTAAATGTTGTCCAGAAATAGCAAGTTTTCAAGCGATTTTGACCATTTGAACCTTCCGTAGGCTGCAGCTCAATAAGGGGTCAACATTTAAGCCTGAAATTTTCTGTATTGGCTCCTCACACATACTGATATCTTGATATAAGGAAATGAACATACTGTGGGATTATCTGATATGGATATTGCTGAATTTGTGTAGATTTTACTCAAAAAAACCCATTTTGAGAGACAATTGGTTTGTGGGGGACCATTTCCTCATCTTGGTATGGCCTCAAAATTTTACAGAGTTATTTACACATCAAACCTCACCAAATAAGAGGGTGTGCGATTTCAAAATATAAAAAAAAATTCCCGGCCAGGCTAATATATATATATATATATATTGAAAGAACTATTTTTTAGTTTTCACCTTTGATTGCCTTTCATTTTGAAATGACATAAATAATTTTTTTATTGGTTGACTATCAATCAGAAATTATATTGATATTCATAAATTTTCGGCACAACTTTTTTGAAGTGAAATACACACACATATATATATATATATATATATATATATACACATATACACATATATATCAGTTACTTCAGAAATTTCACAATCATATCTCTAACAATCACAAATATTTTTAGCAAATGCTATATTTCAAACATAACCTATAATTTTGTTGGCATTAATAATATGACAATCTCCCGGAAAGTCTTTAACAGTAATATCATCGGTACATCATACAATTGTGAAGAGCTTCTGTATAGTGTGACAAAGGCATTAAGGTTTGAAGTTTAAGAAAATAATAACCTATTTTATTATTACATTTTTAGTAGCTACTTAGCTGTAGTAAAATGTTATTATGAAATATATTTTTGACTTTTAGGATGAACAGATGTTATCAAACTTCGGCACGCTACTGCATAGTTGGGTTTATTTTAAATTAATAAAATTTAAGGATTTTGAAAAAGCCTCTGAAAAACATTTTCTTTGTCAGTTTAATTAATTGATACTCGCAATGTTATAATTCATTAGAACTATTCCTCGCCTTCTCACTTTTGTCCCTTTAAAAACTTATGCTCTATGAGTGGCGCATAGAATAAAAAGCAAATACGAATGAAATAAAAATCCAGATACTTTTCAGTTTGTCTTTACTGTATCTTTCTTTCTCGTCCTCTTAATAGATAAGAGTAAAAATGTACTGTGCATGCTCTAGCATTCAGTAAATTTTAAACACCGTGAACTGGTATTAAACAATCCAATTAATAAATAGTAATAATAAAAAGGTTTAGTGGTATTTTACTATAACCGGAAGTAACTGTATAACAAAGGTATTGACTAAGAACGAACATGCTCAGTGAAGGTAGAAAAATATCAATGTTTTATCAATATTGATTGAATTATAAGCGGGATCAATCATTTCATATTGGAAATCGATTTTTTATTGATTTTATCCTATTTTATAATTAGCCAGCTGAACAGAAAATCTGAGATTCAAATTTTCATTTTCTCAGAATTATGGAAGACAGAAAAATAGACAAAAAGAGAGAGAAATTTCATTTTTGCCTGTACTACTGAGCTTGAATTCAGTGAGAAATTTTCCGTACGCACATCGTCTGTTGTCATAGTAATATATTTTGGTATTTAGATGGAAATTAGAACAATAATTCAATAAATGTTTGGGAAACAAATGAGGAAACTGCAAGGATAGTAAACCGTAATATGCTACCGAATTTGAATGAAAATTTGTAATTAAAAGCATATTTAGACTAAAGAATAACAATAGTTTGGGCTGGTTTTCAAAATGTCTTCTTGGATATAATATATAGAAGGAATTATTTATATTTGACATGAAAGTGTCTGAAAATTGATCGATTTTTTGGATTTATATCTTAAAGTGGATTTATTTTATTTCAGTTCTCTTTACAGATGAATTGTAGCAATAGCGGACTGTTAAATTTGAATTAATAATACTCAGTGACATTTATTTAATTGGAAAACATTTAATAATTATCATTAAATCGAAAAGACAATTTAATATAAATTAATAGTGTATTTTCACTGTGAAATGACATGTTAAGTGCAGTGGCCTAATAATACATTATATTATACAACAAAATAACCAATATTAGGATTTCTGTTTATATCTTTTACATAATTTGGATAATAATAATAATAATAATAATAATAATAATAATAATAATAATAATAATAATAATAATAATAATAATAATAATAATAATAATTAATAATAATAAACACTAATTCTGATTATATTCAAAGAATATACGATACATTAAGTGATATACAGTGCAAATCCCAATAGTAAACTAGTTTTGAGCTAACGGCTCTCGTCAGTACTATGCCTGGAGGCGCTCAGATTTCTCTGAGCGCCAGGTAAGTGTAAAACAGTGTCAAGTTAACACTGTTATACACTTATCCTGATACACTGAACATCAAATAAGTTGGCAAGGTTTGGATTTAATGCAAGAAATAAGACGAATCTTTATCTTGAAACCTCCTAGACATAATATTTTCTACAAAATTTGACTATGAATCAGATTTATATGTGGTATTAACGAATTTGCGGCAAAGACTTTTTCAAGTGATTTCGATCATTACTTATTTATTGTAAAAAATAAGAAAAAAATTAATTAATTTTGTATTTTATATTGATTTTATTGGTTGAATTTAATTTTAATTATTTTAAATTATTCCCCAAAAAAAGTTTTCCTTATAAGATTTTTTTTCAAATTACATTAGTTGAATATTGATTATTGGTTTTGAACGCGTCTTGTAAGTATTTAACATTTTGTTCAGTGTATTAGTGGTGTTGATTTGTGTCCTTTTTCCCAGTGTTCGTGATAATTACTAGTTTGGTTTTTAATATGTTCATTGAATCGTGATATGAATGTTCTATGTTTTTGGGAAGTAAATAATATAAGTTTTGAAAACGTGATGATCTTATCAAAGGATCAAAAGACTGTAGATCAAATGAGAAAGGAGCTTATAAAGAAAGATAACCGATTTACGGTTTCAATACCTTGG
Organism: Schmidtea mediterranea; assembly: GCA_022537955.1. Classification (NCBI taxonomy): domain Eukaryota; kingdom Metazoa; phylum Platyhelminthes; order Tricladida; family Dugesiidae; genus Schmidtea; species Schmidtea mediterranea. The sequence continues at coordinate 217,008,938 of CM039680.1, forward strand.
AGAGGTAATTCTGAAATATCATCGAATAATCGAGCTATGGAAGAAAAAAGACTTCAAGGGTTGGAAAAGAGATTGGAGAAGAATTGAGATCATTTCAAACTACTTGAAAAAAGGATATATTAAAAAATTGAACAAAGTTATTAGAAAAACCGGGTAGTTGTTACCACATTTTCAATTGGCTCGACGTTAAAAAGAGATCACCAGTGTAAGTAGTCTTTAAAGCCTTGGCAAAGAGTGGAGGAGTCTCACTTAATAACATGATTGAAGTTGAACAGAAACTTTAAAGCGATTTATTCTAGATTTCAGTACGATTTAAGAAATTTAGCATGTCATTGGTGTGCGATATTGCAGAGACGTATCTTCAAGTTGGCGTTCCGGAAAGAGACCAAAAATATTTAAGATTCCTGTGGAAGAGGAAAAATGAATTAGAAGAATATCAATTTAAGCTCTTCGTCTTTTCTGGCTCAATTCGTGTCTTAATATTATATAAAGGAGTTTAAAAAAAGATTTCCTTAGGCTGTACAAACGATCATTGAATCCACAAAAAATGGATGGTGGTGTTGATTCTGTAGATAACGCAGATTAAATGAAAAACTGCGCCAAATTTAGGCAGCAGTGGAAATGGCGGTCAGAAAATGGATGAAAGATATTTAAGAGCTCGAAGAAAAAGAGCAAGAACAGAGTTTGCAGTGTTTAGTTTTAGAAAATAATTAAACGTTAGAGCTAGAGTGATTTATTTGGTTTCGATGTTAGTATGCCGTAAATTGATAGAATAACAAAAGGAAGCTTTTAAGTGTTTTGGCTAGAGTTTATTAAAGAAAGTCATGGAGTCAAATGTGAGGAAAGTCAAATAGAAAACGAACAAGAACACAAGTGGACCGGATTGAAAGAAAATTCAAATTACGTAGTATGTGTCGGAAAGGGGAAGGAAGAGACAAAAACGTTAGGGAATGCCAAAAAACAAAAAAAAATAACAATAGAGACAATTATTCGTGGAAAGATTATCATGCAAAAGATAAGGTTTTCAGGTGCAAATTGGAATGATAAACTGGATTCAGTTATTTGCCGGGAAATTCACAATGGCTAAATGAAACTTTACATTTACAACACGTAAAAATTCAATAATGCTTGACAATGAAAGCGGTGAATAATTGAAGCATTCACGTATTTTCTGATGTTTCGATTAAAGTTTGGGAAGCGATTGTGTATTTGAGAATCATAAAGAGAAGATAAGTACATTTATAATTGTATCAAAGTCAAAAGTTGCACCTATAATGGTAAATAGAACTGATGGCCGCCTGTGGAGAGTTAAAGTTTACTAAAAAGGTGATAAAGACAATGTAAGATGAAATGAGTATAGTGACATTTTGGACAGAGAGTATGAATGTATTGCATTGGGTACGACAACCATATTGTGTACGCACAATGCCTATTGGTTCAATGTATAGATTTACTATTTGACGTGAAAACTAACCAGCTACAGTGATTTGGAGGTCAAAAATAGCGCGTTGTTCTAAGGGCTTCCCTATTTTTATTGAATAGCTATATCAATGAGATAAACGTGAGGAATCAGGAACAACTCAAATATCCCACGAATAGATACATTGTGCAATTAGGGGCCGTCCATAAATTACGTCACGCGATTTGATAGATTTTTACTCCTCCCTCCCCTCGTCACAAATGTGACCCCCTCCTCCTATGTGCGTGACGTCATTTATGGGCGGCCCCTGATTATACAGCCCCCAGTATAAGGTGAAATTGATCCACTTGCTCAATATACCCCATTGCCGATGATGCAATAAATATAGTCTATTGCGTAACAGTGTGACATAATAATCATTATAATATATAACCGATACCATAATATTTACAAAATTATTATTTTACAGCTTTTATTTTAAAGTTTCATATTTAAATTTTAGACAATTATGAAAGATATAAATTATATCGTATTAATTTGCTTAAAAACGCTCATGCTAATAAATGAAATAATAAAAAAAATTTAAATTTAATGTACATAAAACAAAATTTATTTTAAAATCGAATTACCCTCGTTTTATTTTACAGAAATCAAACGCCATTAAACGATAAGTTGACGATTTTTCATTGATATACTTTGAATACGGTTTCACATATTGTGACATTTCATAGCCTAAATAATAATTATATATTGGTTATTCAATTGTATAATCATTTATAATTACCAATGGAACTTGTCTTATCTACAAAATTAGGCAAGGATAATGAAGTGTTTTTGGCAGCTAGGTATTGAGAAAATTTCTAATTAAATGTTAAAAATAATATAAACATTTAAAATTATACTTCATTTCCAAAATTCATCAAATGATGAGTTGTTATAAAAGTTTTTAAAACTACAACCCAAGATGCTTGTTGCGTACGATCAATAAGATATTCAGCTAATTCTGGAATCGAAACATTGACTTCATTTGTACAATTGGTCAAGTCTGTTAAATAAAAAATTAAATTAAATTAAATTGATTTATTACAATCCAAATGTTTCTTTTTTGGAGGCGATATTTCTTCAGTAGTTGCTTTAATTACACCTCTTCCTAAGCCTGAACCAGCTAAACTATATTTGGCTGCACTCATTCTGTCTACCAAACTTTGACCAGTACCATTTCCTGCTAATTGTTTTACAACTTTACTCGCCATTTTCAGCGTTTATAAATAATAACTTTAAATTTGAACTAATTTCACTAAATTATTTATAATAAATAATTAAACAAAACATGTGAGACTTTTCAATAATCCTAATTAATAAATCTTTAAAATATATATTTAGTTTATGATTGAAATTTCTATTTTTTTATATATGATTGATAAAATAATAAAAATCATGTTATAAAGCGTCATTTATAATATTTACTTTAATTTATTCGATATAATTTAAAATTCGTTTTATAAACGAAAGCTGAAGAACTTTATCAGTTTCGTGAATTAGCACGTTCTAGAGCACGGTGTGTAAATGGTCGATCGTGGTCGTCCGGTCGATCGCAAACAGTTAAGCAGTCGACCGCGGGCATAAAAATAATTTACTGGTGTTGAGCCAGCACACAAATGGCCTTAAGAATTGTTTAAATGCATCAGTAATACAGCATGAAAACCCAGCACCAAGATAACTTAAAATACAATATACAACACCAACTAAGCACTTTAAAATCTGAGAGAATATAAATAAATATAAAATCAAAAAACATAAAAGTAGAATAAAATAAATACAAAATGCATCAAGAACCGCACGAAATCTACATATAAAATGACATAATAACAAGAAAATTTCACCGTAAAATGACCATTTATATAAAAGTAAAAATTAATGAATTAAATGAATAAAAATAAAATAAATTTAGCTGAATAAATTTATTTAAAAATGTTAAAAATAAATTACCAATTTAAATTAAGAAATAAATAAAAATTTAATTTAGATAACACAAATAATTTCAAGGTGGAATTTTGTTTAATCGCAATAAAATTAACACGCAAGGTTAAGGCCAAATGATAGGTATATATACTGATGTGTTTTGACAAAATTTCAGTCTTATTTTTCAGAGAAAAATTTTCTAGTACACTTCGAGTTAGTGTGCATAACTAGCTGAGAGCCGTGCATTCAGCCAATCAACACTGATAAGTGTTTTGACTGAACACGTTAACTCTCAGATTGTGCACGGGTATCGATTTATATGATGTTATGAATTAATGACAAGATGATTTTATGCCAATTTATTTGATTGATACTGCGAAGTGTTATGAATTATTAACAAGATGATTTTATGCCAATTGATGATTGCTACTATGCGAACCTACGAAAGGATGAATTTATGTATGCCAAATAAATATTTTAAAGCCAACAATTTTGTGCTCGAAACTTTTACTCAATTGATATGGTAAAATTTATTCTATTCTTTTTTCGGCCCACAGCCACCACATCACCGCAAGAAAGCAAAATCGACATACAATTCAGGCTGTGTAGGTGCAGTTTATCTGACAATAGCCTGTGCCCGTGAAGGTTCCGGCGTGAATAACGCAGGGCCTAAACGTCAATAATATCCGTCATAGGGGAATTGGGAGAAGGGGAAGCAGTGTTTTAGCTGCTCCTCCGCCACTCATTTCCTGTAAATTCGACATAAATATTTTAACAACATTCGGCTCAAACTCTCTAACACCGAGTAGTCCAGTGGGCACTCATTAAATATAATATGAACATAAATAGATCATAAGGACAAAGAGAGGGAATGGGTAGCGGGGAAAATTGCGAAATCGTTGCAACAGTTAAAATGAATAGCCATCGGAAAAAGATTAATCCGAACGACTAAAATCATGAAAAATAATGCTTTAAAGAAGTAAATAAAATATGTTGAATTGAAACGGTAAATATGGGCAGAACGCTGCTCAAATTTTCGGAAATAGTTAAAGCATTTACCATAAAAACTGTAAAATAAGGGCGGAACGCTGATCAAATTTTCCGAATACTTATAGAAAATAGTAAAACAAAAGTGAAATGTTGTTCGATTGTTAGTATAATATTCTTATAAACTGTAGGATAAGTGCGGAACGCTGCTCAAATTTTCCGAATCAATGAAAATACTTTATCGAAAACTGCAGAATAAGGATAAAACCGTAAAATAAGGGCGGAACGCTGCTAAAATATTTCGAATTAACAAGAATACTTTATCGAAAACTGTAAAATAAGGATGGGTTACGGCTAATGTTGTATGTCAATAGAATATTTTTATAACGCTGAGGAATAAGGACGGATCCCTACAAAAACTTAATAATAATAATAATAATAATAATAATAATAATAATAATAATAATAATAATAATAATAATAATAATAATAATAATAATAATAATAATAATAATAATAATAATAATAATAATAATAATAATAATAATAATAATAATAATAATAATAATAATAATAATAATAATAATAATAATAATAATAATAATAATAATAATAATAATAATAATAATAATAATAATAACAATAACTATAATAATAAATATAATGGTAATTATAGTAATAAGAATAATAATAAATGTAATAGTAGTGACAATTAATGAAGGTAATACATAGAATAGTAATAATGATAATGCTAGTAATAATAATAGGGAACATTGTAGTTATAATAGGGATAAGGGTAAGGGATGTACTGTGTTTATTAACATAACAAAGGGTTTACAGGTCATAAAAAATCATCAACACGGACAATAATAAGAAGGACTAAGCGAATGGACATAAAGATAAATGATATGAGAGTATAGGTTAACATTTGACAGAGATAGGAGAATAATGGGACCTAAAATCGAAATCGAGCACAGGCCTTCTATCGGCAGCTCGTTGGACCCACGGATCGTTCGGTCAATTATAGCATTAGCAATAACGCTCACTTTTTGCGGACGATCTACCCACTCGAACACAGTTCCAACGTTGCTTAGCAACGGGTGCCGAGTGGTAAGCGAAAGATATTTGTATGGGGTTGTCTGGGTAACAACCATATAGTCTCAAAATATCAACACCCAGAAACCCACCATACAAATTTGGGGGCTCAGCCGGGATATAAGCTTCGTTATTTGGAAAGATCAACACAGCAACGTTAAGAAATAACAGAGAGTTTGTCAGTGCACCCTCAGCCGGGAATGAAATGATTTGTTTAGCCAAACAACCAAAGTAGACCGAAATAAGAATCTATTATCAAGCAGAAAATGTCGAACAAGAATGGAACTTAATAAAGAACGATAAAAAACGATTAACCTGACTATAAAATGAGAAAATATATGAATGAAACAAATGACTAGCCCACCAAGTACAAATTTGGGGCAAAATTTGAGTGGCAGGCGAAAAATATTTGTATGGGGTTGTCTGGGTAACAACCATATAGTTCAAAATATCAACACCCAGAAACCCATCACTGGGTTCGAGGTAATATACCACTAACCCACCACAAACAACGAAAAAGAATTTATTTATCTTACCACAACATACTCATTAGGTCCAAATATTTACATCTTCGTACATCGATACCTTTATACACTTATGCATACATACGTTCACAAATACATACAACTATAGATTAATGTGTCATATTCGGACACCATTTTAATTTCGAAGTAATTTGTTGGGGGTCTTATAAATAAAATTAACCCTCTTTAGACAATGCTACTAAGAAATAGGTGAAGGTGCTGCATCTTAATAACTTTTTAATGTTAAAATTCTTTTGTAACGTTATTAAAAATATAAATATATGTAAATATACGTAAAAATTGTAAATGTATGGAAAAATGTAAATTAGGAATTTATGTTTAAAAAATGTAAAAATTTATAAATTTTTTTAAGGTAAATGTTTGTTCAAATACTAAGTATGTAAATTGAGGTCAATTAAATTTTGAATGGTTTTTAAGAATGTAATTTTGTGATTTAGGAAAATATTACTTTAATTTGGTTTTTTTTAATTTATTTGTATTATTGTACTTTATGCAATCTTGAGTGATGTTGGAAATAATCCAGTTAAATACTTGAAACCAAAATGTTGATAAACAACTCTAGTCAAACTCCACATCTTGAATTATTGAATAAAAAATTGATTATAGAATAACAAATAGAAAATAATACTGAAACATGGTCTAATGACGAACTTTTTTATATGACACTTGATCAAATTGACACTGAGTTGAAATTCAAACCACTTCACTGAATTGACGATTATTGGAATAATATATTAAAAAGATACGCGTAGTTTATTTAAAAAGATGAAAATGCTGGATGTAAGATATTTACTGCATTGTTATAAGAATCCAGATTTTCAGAAGTGTCATGTCCACAATGTAATCAAATCTATAAGTTTAAAAAAAGCCTTGGTAACTCATATTTATTCGTGTAATCCTAGGATTGCGTTTATGGATGCTTGTGTCCCGTATAATTGCTATAAAACCAAGATGACATCTCCTGTTTCGTGTGATCTTCATACAACTTGATATCATCCGAATCAATATCTCTTCGTCTTTCAGATTTGTCGTTTCAAATTTCGGGAATCTGCAGTTTTGTTTGAGCATTTATTTCTTAAGCATGATCATTTTGGGAATCCATACAAAGAATTTCCCGAAATCAGGATGATTAACAGGCAGCTTCCCAGCGTCGATGTCCGCGGGGTTTTCGCATTCCAAATAAGAGGTGCTTTGGGAGCTGATCTGTTGTTACGGTAGTCTGTGTGGCTGATGGTCCATCTGCGACGTGGTGTGGTGGTATGATATTCAGGGTCGATACCCTTGCCCGACCTGGGAGATGCTGTCTCAATACTTCCTCGGAGAAGTGTATGAGTAAGTAAACATTCTGATCGTTTATTGTGACTCGTTGGGCACGACTCTCCACGATGAGGTCAGCCTTAGGTCGATCGGAGCGTTTTCTGCATCTGCTCAGGGGTGAACCACGCCCCTTGATCAGTTCGTATTTGGTGTGGAGCATCTTTTTCCAGCTTTAGGTACTTTTGCAGAGAAATTGTGGGGTCGATTTTCGGCTTTGGGAGTTTCAGAATTTTATAATTCAGGAAGTATATTTATTTGATTGACTTAGAAATATTCTACAACCAAAAGAAATTAAACCTCAAACGGTATTTCCAGTTGCTCTTTCATTCCAGTTCATACAGACTCTACAGTATGCACATTTATCAATTTATCAATTCTACATCGAGAACTCAGTACCTCCGTTACTCATTTATCTGCGACATACTCTGCATCCTTTCTTATTATTTTGATCTAGCTTTGACTTTAAAGGATATTACGTTTGGACCCTCTGTGTGCTAAATCTTGTTGGACGTGATTGACTCTTGCTCGCCAATTTTAGGCTTCCTAATCTCGAATGATTTCTATAGCTAATTCATTAACATCTTAACTAAACTATCTACTAAATTTATATTAGGGTCCAAACTTAAGATTCCTACAGATGGGTTCTGTATAGTTTATAAATACATTCTAGATTATCAAATTTTGTTTAATTTAATTAAGGAGAGCCTTATATTAATTTTATTCTTATGCTTAAATTTTTATAATTTAACTTTATTGATTACTCCTAAATTTGATTTATTCACGAATGTTTGATTCAAATGAAAGAATAATAAGAAACATAACATGATGTCCAGTGCAAATCCCAATAGTAGACTAGTTTCGAGCTAATGACTCTCATCAGTACTATGCGGGAGGCCCTCAGATTTCTCTGAGCGCCATGTAAGTGTAAAACAGTGCCAAGTTAACACTGTTATACACTCATACTGATGCACTGGACACCAAATCAGTTTTCAATGCTTGGCTTTGAGGCAAGTAAATAGACTAATCTTTATCTAGAAACCTTTCACTTAAAACCATGGTAGATACAATGTCACCTTTGCGCACTACAAGTGAAACACAGAAACTGGTTACAAGCTATCAGACTACCAAGAAAAAAACAACTTAAATTTGATTTATTCACAAATGTCTATTTCTAATGAAAGAATAATAAGAAATATAACGTGATGTTCAGTGAAATCCCAATAGTAGACTAGTTTAATTTTTCAGTATTTTTACTTATGAATTTACGACTTTTTAATGCCTGATGTATTTTAATTGTTTATTCGTCCTACTACGTGACCTAATCAGCATCTTGTTACTTCATCTACTTCTAAAGTTTAACAATTTATGGATTTTTTTAATTTCGACTTTATCTCGATAATTCAAATCTAATTTATAAGCACATTATTCTGACATATCATTTTAAGGTTGAGTTCTACATTCGACCTCCTTATTATCTATTTACTCGGGTTTATTCTACACTATAATCGTCATTCCATTTATATTTATGACCGATTTATTAATATCAGTTATTTCGCAAGTCCACTCTTCTATCAAAGTTTAGCAATATAATTCCCTACCTTATTTAGATTGTACCTCTCCTTTAATCACCAACACAAAGATATTAATGCTCCATTATTATTGAATATTACTAATACTGATAATTATTAAAATCTTTATTGCAGGGAAATATAATTTATTTCCGTTGCTTCAGTAATATTTATTAATGGAATATTATCATCGTCATCATTAAAATCGTTATCATAGAATCCAGACTTCCTAAAACAGTTTTTGATTGTTGTAAGAAAGATGTCTACATCCCATATTTTCGAAGCATTATGGTTATTCTTTCCTTATTGCTCTTGCCTTTTTGACAACTATTTACTGTAACACAAATGATTTACTCGGAAGGCATTTAAAAAAGACCGGTTTCATCCACATTAAAAATATCATTTTCTTTGTAGATCCGAATAAGTGATTTCAATATAGTTTTAATCCAATTGTTTGCTACATTTTTGTAGCAACCTGCTGCATCGCAAGTCAAAAAACGCCATTTTATTCCAATTTCTTTTTTTAAACCATCGAACCATCGAACCATCCATTACTAGCTCTAAGAGTATCACAATTTAATTCTAATCCATATTGCTTGGCTTTCTCTTTAAGCATATTTTCATTTATAGGAATATTATTATTTCTGGTTTCTGAAACCATACCAAATTTTCCTGTTCTCATTCTTTTTCTTTTTATTAAGAATGGATTATCACGTAGCACATTTTTTAATTTTTCTTTGTTTCTACGGATTGTTGATAATGTAATTGCTGGAACAACACACTTCTGCAACCTTTTTAATGCTTTGCCCATCGTCAATTTCTTGAATGGCAGGCAGTTTTTGATTTAAAGTTAAAGTTTTGTATTTTATATTTCGTACCATTTTGAAATTTTAATGATTTTTAATAATTTAAATTAATTCTAAAAAATGATATCGAATTAAACGGGCAGTTTGAATTTAATTTTTTTAATAAAAAAATTCAAGTTAAAGAGGGATCGATTTATTAAGGTAATCGAATTATCCATGCAATTTTTATATGAAAATATCAAGTGACCGATATAAAAATCGAATTAAACAGGAATATCGAATTAAACTAGGATCGAATTAAACAAGGTATACCCGTATTAAATCAACCAAAATTACTTCATATATAGTAACTTCGTGTATGTATGCAACCAATCAGGGAATTTTGAGCCTTTTTGCCAATTTTCTAGAGGTTTTAATTAATTTAAAATTATTTTTCTAATTTTACAAATTCCCTTTTATTTTTCCCTAGTTTTTGATATTATTTTTGTATTTTTCCCTAACCTTTTATTTTTTATTATTTCGATATTTTCTTGGTTATGTTTCTCTTTCGTTCATTTGCTTTCAAATTTTTTGTCACCGCTTCCGCCAATGCATTTTCTAATCCTTTTTGTGAGGTTTTAGCGGTTTTATGTTTTGGTTCTATGTTTTCGTACTGCATCTGTAGGCTTTTTATAATTTTAATTAATATTTGTTTTATTAGTTTTTTGTTATATTTTAATTTTGTTTTATTAAATATGTTTATTTTATTTTTGGTTTCTTCTTGTGGTGCATGTTTATGTGGCAGCAGTCATATTGACAACTTTCAATTAAATATTTTTGTTTTAAATAAACAAAATTTATACATTTTGGATAAATCATGGCTTTTAGCCCAACAAAAAGATAGCCACTAACTACCTACAACAAAGTAATTTTTATAATGTCATTATACACATCTATCGACCCAAGAGACGCTTTAAAATACTTAGAAAAAGTGATAAAATCCTGTGGTAATAAAAAAATCGAATAACTAGCTAAAACTGAAGGAGGACATCCGTGTTGGGATAGAACAGCACTAAATACAAACCTTCTATTGGGACATAATCCCAACGTCATCCGCGACGGGTGCCTATTAGTTACCTCTTTTTTTTGAGCGTATCTGATAAGAATAACCTTGGGGTATGCGCTGGGAAATCTTCTCATCATAATATACCCAGTAACAGATACATTTTTGTATTCAAATTTATGTGTGGGTATATTAATTTAATAAAACAAATAATATTTTTTATTTTTATGTTATATTTATAGTTTTGTAAGAAGATATACAGAAAAGTGTTGAGAGATGTTTCTCTGGTCTCCACTTTATATTTTCAGATTTAAGGACACGTATGACTGATCACAATTTAGAAAAATTATGATAATCCGGGGAAATAAATAAAATTATTTATCATATTCGTTATAGTGTTACTTTTTTATAATACATTAACAGTTGGGTTAAATGTTGGTAAATGTTAAGTACTGGGTTTAAAATAGATTTTTGCGATATATTTTCTTAATTCAGTTTGCAGCTATTATGCTTATGCAGTTTGAAACTGAAATTATTACTGAATAAACTACACATGCTTATAATTTTTAATACTGAAATAAATTATAATTGGTATCAATTTACAATTACATAAATATTATAACTTACATAAATAAACCTAGTAGTACAAAGGAAATTTTAAACTTTGAAACTTAAGAGTTTGTGAACAATAAACTTGATTTTAAAAATTTATAATATGTTTTCATTTGCAATGAAATTTCGGTCACTACATTCGTAAGCCAAATTTAGTAATTATAATAACGTGAATGACAATTTTTTGTTTTGTTTCATGATAGTACTCGTTGCTACGCTGAAGCAAATTTTAAAAAATCATTCACTTTATCATAACTACAGAATGTGCCCTTCTGATGTCCGTAAAACTATATTTGTTTTACGCTAACAAAGTAATTTTAAAAAACCGGTTTTTAACGGTTAACCGTTATTTTGCAAACCGGTTTAACCAAAAACCGATATTATTCTAAGGAATATAAAACCGGTTAATTAATTTCGGTTTCCATCTCTGTTGCCAAGTATACAGCAAATATGATAGCAAATGTTAAAATATCAAATAAGGTGAAAAGCGCATGGATTTAAATATATGACGTTCAAGACATAATTATCAGTAATGGGCCAGAACACAAACGGCCTTGAAAATTGTTTAAATATATCAGTTATATAGCACGAAAACCCAGCACCAAGATAACTTAACGTACAACACATGAACATCAACTAAACACCCTAAAATTTGAGAGAACATAAATAAATATAAAATAAAAAAACTCACAAAAGTAAAATAAAATAAATAACAAATGCATCAAGAACCGCACGAAATTTACATAAAAAATAACATAATAACAAGAAACTTTGACTGAAAATCGGTAATTTATATAAAAGTAGAAAAGTAATGCATAAAACGAATTAAAATAAAATATTTTTAGTTGAAGAAATTCAATTAAAAATTGAAGAAATAAATTTTCGATTAAAATTAAGAAAATAATAAAAATTAGATTTAGACTACACAAATAATTTCAGGGTCAAATTTTAGTTTTATCTCAATAAAAATAACAGTCAAGGTTAGGGCCAAATTATAGGTATATATATTGATGTGTTTTCATAAATTTTTGGACAGACTGAATTTTTAGTGTTAGTGTGCAGATGGTCAGACTGATTTTTCACAGTCTTAGTATGCAGATGTTCAAACTGAATTTTTAAGTGTTAGTGTGCAGATGTCAATTTGTAGTCTTATTTTCAGTAATATTTTCAGTTGCTATTTTTAGTGAATTGATTAGTGCGTATATGAAATCAGATTAGAATTGCTTTTATTTATGAAAATTTGTGATGAAAATATGAAATGAAGAATTTTAATGAAGAATATATGTTTATGCATCGAATCTTTTACCTGAATGAAACTTGGATTCGCTTAAAAGGGTATTATTTTTTTCGGTCGACAGCCAAAACATATTATAAGGTAGTAAAGTCCACACACTAGTCGAGACGTGTAATAGCAGGTGCATCCGCCAACGTTTCGTGCCTGTGAAGGTCTAGTCGTGAGTAACGACGGGAATAAATGTCAAATCATAAAACTAAATAGCGAAAGAAGGTAGCTCGAGAGTGGGTCCTTTGGCTCAACTTACATGCACCGAATTTCGATAAAATCGACATAAACATTCAAAAAACATTCGGCGCAAAATCACTAACACTGCTTAGTCCCGTGAGCACTCATTAAATACAATATGAACACAAATAGATCCTAAGGACAAAGAAAGGGAAAAGATAGCGGAGAAATGGCGAAATTGTTGTAACAGTTAAATGAATAGCCGTCGGAAAAAGATTAATCTGAACGACTAAAACCATGGAAAATCAATAATTTAAATAATATATAAGAACTAAATAAATTATTTTGAATTGAGATGGAAAATATGGGTGGAACGCTGCGCAAAATTTCCGAACTAACAAAAATACTTTATCGAAAACTGTAAAATAAAGATGGAGTACGGTTCATTTTTTTATATAATTAAAGTATTTTGATAAAGCTGAGGAATAAGGGCGGACCCCTGCTAAAAATTTAATAATAATAATAATAATAATAATAATAATAATAATAATAATTATAATAATAATTATAATAATAATAATAATAATAATAATTATAATAATAATTATAATAATAATAATAATAATAATAATAATAATAATAATAATAATAATAATAATAATAATAATAATAATAATAATAATAATAATAATAATAATCGTTGAATATAATCAGACATAGTGATCAATGAAACTAAGTTTTTCAAGTAGTTTTGGTAGTCTGATAGCTTGTTACCAGTTGCTGTGTTGAACTTGTAGTCCACAGAGGTATGATGGTATCTACCATATTTTCAAGTGAAAGGAGGTTCAAGATAAAGATTCTTCTTATTGTCTTGAGTAGTAGGATGTGAACCCGTGAGATACAACCCCCATTGGCATACGTAATATTACATAATATCTGACCTCTGTCCAAGCTGTTACTACCTGGAGATTGACATCTGGAGATTGGACATTCAAATTGCGAGTTCTGTGAGATCCTCCTTGGTGAAAAAGATTTTTTGTTATAAAAATAACTGTAACACCTTTATGTCTAGCTATCTTTGTAAATAAATTATAAAAATCCTTTTATTTATTCGCTTCTTGATATGAATCATCGATAATTATCACATCAACTTGCCGTAATCTAGATACCCAATTTTTATCAAACTCTTTTATAATTATCATTTTTATTTTACAAAATTGATCCTGTGTCATTCCATGTTCATCATCGGCTCCCCTATGCCAATATATTTTATTAAACTTTGATTTAAACATATTTGATTGCAATAATTTACAAACAAATAATGTTTTCCCACTTCCGCTTGGACCAACAATTTGATATACTGCATCATTTCTTAATTCCATTTTAAATATTAACGTTAATTATATTGTTTAAATTTGTTTAAATTAATAGTTATACACGAATAAAAAATATTCAAAATAATTACGTCATAGATGCTTAGTAATATAAATTATAAAGGAAGATGTTCAGTTTCTCACATGAATTTTCCATTAGGGAAACTGCAACAAATTGTAGATCGAAGTGTTAAGTATCCAATTATGGTTTTCAGGTCAGATAAGTGTCGAATTATGGGATGTAAGCAACCTCTAAAAGTTGAAGATTTACCATTTACAATTGAAGATGTTCAAATTCAATCAATTACAGTAATTGGCGATATTGGAGTAGATATTAATTTATATGATTTATTGAACAAAATTATTTTTATATATGAACCTGAAATATTCCCAGCTTTACGATATGTTAAATATAATCCTTAATGTATTAACGTGTTTGCTAGTGGTAAAATAGTAATTTTAGGTCTTAAAACATTGGATGATCATGAAATTGTTGGAAATATTATTGATGATATTAAATCATTCATTGAAAACGATGAAATCTTAAAGTTTTTACTTAGCATTACCTAACGTAGGTGTAATAGTTGTGTATAGTTTTAATTGGCTGTGATGTGTTTTTAATTTGTGTGAATGATTTTGATTCGTTGAAATGAGTCTAATGTGTGTTAAAAATTAGTATAAATACAAGTGAGTTATTCATTCAAATAACAAAATGAGAAACAATTCAACTGATGGTAAGTTTCTTTTATTATAAATTGATATGTTTTAATTTATGTTTTTCGAAATGGCTATCCAATTCCTTATTGAAAGGATAATTCTCTCATATCTGAACTAGGGAAAAATATGGTGTTCTGGGCCCCGGAGGTGATCACATATAGAATCTTTGAGGAGACTGGTATCAGCTTCGAAAAGATTCTTATGAAGTATAAGGAAAAGAAAGAAACTTCAATCAAAACAGAACCTATTTGCGGATCACGCTGCAATTGTTGTACCAATTGGAGGGCGGAAAAGGCAAAAACAGATCTTCTGTACATGTTCGCAAGATGGAGCGAAGTCTTTTTATATATGTTTTATCTTGGTGCTATATAAGTTATCTTGGTGCTGGGTTTTCGTGCTGTATTACTGATGCATTCAAACAATTTTCAAGGCCGTTTGTGTTTTGGCCCAACATGTAAATAAATGTCTAAAAAATTTTTTGGTTTTATTTCTGTACATTTTATGAAAGATATGTTTTTTATTTAAGATATCTATAAAAGGTTGCTCCCTTGTAAAAAATTCTGCGAACGCCCATGGCAGGAACCTGAAGATAATCGATGAACAACTTGTTCTCATTACAAACTCAACGATAAAGGTAAATTTTGTTAAAATTTTATTTTTAAACTAATAAGATTTAGTAAATTTAGTACTACAATTTTATAATATTTCAGTATAAATCTGAACATTTTAATTCAAAGACAATATTTTTAAAAATCTTATTTGTGTTTAAATTCATAGATTCAATAATTTTATAGATTTTAATATATTAAATTAATTTCTAATGGCATCTGGAGGTTATTTGTAAATTATAATTATTGCTCATTTACTATTTATTAGATAGAAGATTTACATTGTTGGAAAATGTTTCACTCCCCGATACAGATGAGGACTCAGGCGAAATAATTATTGAGTATTTATTAGTTAAAATAATTAAATTTCATTAAAGTTTTAGTTGCAGTGTTATGACATCTCAGTCTAACTTTGATATAGTAATAGGTCATTTGGAAGATATTATAGTTGGTAAGGCAGTGAAATTAATCCTATTGTACATTAATAATTTCTTTTAATAGGATCAGAATTCCAAAAAATTCATAACGATTTCCTAACAAAGCATTGTGATTCGTTTGAAAATAGTGATGAGAATAAGTTTTGTTATACAACAATTCATAATGATTATGTATTAAGATATTGTAACTAACTCAAAAATTTTATCTTATACTTTTGTTAGATTCAAATCATTGAAAGATATTTGACAGATGAATTATGCAAACGAATGTCAGATTTTTCAATGGAAAGTTTTATGATGCAAATAATGTGAGTTATTTTTTATTGTATGCTTTTGTTTACTATTTACTGTTTGATTATTTAATTTTTATTTTCTAATCGTATCAGATAAAATTTTGCAATTTCTTTTTGTTTGTGTTACAACCATATTTTTTCTTTTTATAATTAGTTTATTAGCATCGACAATTAAATATTATTTTTATATGACCTTAAAAATCTAAATATTTTCAATTTAGCAGAAATAAAATTAATTGTTGGTGAAATTTAAATAAGAGCTTACTTGCACTGAATTACATTACAAAATTGAGCTGACTAAATGCTAATAAAAATGAAATATTGATTTGTTTTCAGAAGGTAAATTAGTGATCATTTGCATGCATGAATTTGTCCCGTGAGAATTTATTGATTATTTAATTGGTCGATGGAATTCGGATACCGAATTTTCCCATTGGTTGATTATATTGCTTCGACTCAGAATATGAAATCTCGAATTGTATTTATGTTACCAAATAATAAGAAAGCCAATAATCGTTAATTAGAAATTGAAAAAAGCTCAAAATTTTATTGATTATTTCTATTGCAGAGAAATGAAGGATCAATTAGTGGGAGAAGTATTTGAAATGCTTTTGACGTTTACGGATTTTCATTTATTCAAAGAATTGATGTTGGATTATAAAAAAGCGAAATCTGGAGCATATGCCGATTTGACTCTGGGAATATCAGTCTGCCCGTTAGTGCTTGAGGATTGGCCAAACGCGTTCCTGCCCGCGACAACTACTGGATCTACCAGTAACGGTGATAACTAGCGCTCGTCCGATTTGCCATCTGTCAAATATTTATATCACTCAAGAAACCGGTTCAAATCTTTCATTTCTGTGGTGGTTGAACAAAGCGCTGTCGTTCTAGCAGCATCGTGTATTTTTTTTGTCAAATGAATTATTAAAATATTCATTTTACTTATCTTGTAATGTATAAATGTTTTTAAATGAAAATGCATAATTAAATTTATTTTATTGTTCCTTGTCAAGCACGTTTGTATGGGGTTGATTTGCAGCCGATTGGTGGTTTTAAGGTTGTTGCAGGGTCCAGAATAATGATGTTTCTATTTAGGTTTGTGCCGATTTAGCTAAAGGGCTTGGGATGTTCTTGTCAAAAATTTGATATAAGTTAAGCCATTTTTTTAAGACCAGCCAAGTCAGAAAATCAGCATTTGTTAAACTATTTTTTATTGTTTTCGAATATTTAACCTTTTTCTTATCTATTCATGGATACGTAGTTTTCAGTGCATTTAGTTTAAAAACCACACATTAAGAAGTGCTGCCAGTTACAGCTCATCCTCTCGCCTCCTAGCTACGTCACTATGTCTGATTGTATTAATAAAATAAAACTGAATTTATTTGCTTTACTGAATAAGTAAAAACTGATTGTGGTTCTATAGGCAACGGTATTACAAAATGCTTGCTAATTAATTTATTGACATCATAAATCATTTCGCTCGAAAGACAAAAACAGCTTGTCAGGTTTTTAATGTTTATATAGCTTGGAAATTGTTGATTTCGTATTGAGCTAGGGATTGATAAAGGTTTCCAGTCAGCATGAAAAATCGATCATCTTACAAAGAAAAAACTATATTATTACGAGAAAAATATAAAATTGTGATAATCTTTCTCAATTGTTAGTTTGTCAAATAGAAACCAAATTCCTGGTTTGAAGTTTGAAAAGAAGAAATATTTGTCACATTTCCCAAAGCATCAGCTATTAATCAGAAAACCATCCGAAAACTTTACCGACATGTTTTGTAAAGTTAAATCTTACCAAAATTATTTTATTATTTACAAACCCAGGATTTTTATAAATTTTCAGTAACCCTATATGTTCCCTAGTTGCTGAATACACAAGTTTTGAACGAAAGAAAAATGTTTGAGAATCAATGGTTTCAAATTAAGTCAAGAGTGCAAAAATAAATTCATATTTTCAACGTTAAAAGTTGAAATATAAAAAATATTAATAATTAATTAACATTAAAGTAAATTCTCGATAAACATCACACTTAATAACTATTTTCTGGATAAATAAAACCTTCAAAAAATTAATCAAAATTGATTCATCCATTTTGACACCTATCAAAAATTTAAAGTAAAATATGTTGGGCCAAGACACGATTTTGTTTAAATGAATCGGTAACACGCACGCAAATACAACATGAAGATTTAAAATCAGACCCATAAATTATCAACTAACCATGCTAAAATATGAGAGAAACAATTAAATATAAAATCAAGAAACACAAAAGTAAATTAAAATAATAACAAAGTGCAACAAGATCCGCACGAAATAAACATAGAAATAACATAAGAACACGAAAATTTGACCGAAATTTGACAATTTATCAAAAAAGCGAAAGTCTATGAAAACGAAACTAAAATTAAATAATTTGATTTGGAAACAATTCAATAAAAAAATCAAATGCAAAATTGTCAAATTAAATTACGAAAATAATAAAATTTAAGATTAGAATATACTAGAAAATCACAAGATCAAATTTTATTTTACTACATCAAATTTAACACGCAAGGTTAGGGTCACACAATAGGTATATATACCGATTCATTTTCACATAATTTTAATGAGTTTTTAAAACTCAAATCAGTTCTTGGTAACAAGAAACTCAGCTAGTCTTAACCAGTGGAAAACCGAAAAATCTTCAATGTGAGTGGAGGAATGTTCGGAACTTTCTCCACGTCGCGTACAGACAACCTCACATGAGCTCTGTCTGGGCGTCAGCGTGGGGAAAGGTTTGTATGAGTTTCAAATGCGATATTATGATCCAACGATGTATTATATGAAAATGTTACAGAATAAACGGTTTAAATAAACTAACTCTTGTCGAAATTTTCCCGGCCCACAGCCGACACATCACCACAAGTTAATAAACTACACATACCCCAACCGAATTGTGTAAGTGCGGAGTAAGTCCGCCAATAATTCGTACCCGTGAAGGCTACGGCGTGAGAACGCAGTAGCTTAAACGTAAATTTTCAATCCGTATAGGGGAAGTTGGGTTGAAGAGGGAATAGTCTTTTGGCTATTTCATCATCACTCAATTCCTATAAATTCGACCTAAAATTACGATAACAAACGGCTTAAAATCAAAACACTGAGTAGTCCAGTGGGCACTCATAAATTCGTAACGTCAACATAAATTCTCCAAGGATCAATTAAAGGAAGGTGACGGGGAATTCGATGCCAAAAAAAATCATTGCTATGATTTCTAATTCATTTAAATTGATCATGACTCCTAACTTAAAATTACCGACTACAACGCTAAATTTGCTAATATATATACATTATTTAAATTTAATGTGACTGCTACATCAAAGTGTTGATTCTAAAGTGGTTATGATCCTTAAATTGAGAATAGAAAAACATTTCAAGCAAGTGCAATTTAAGTTTCCTAGTAGTTTTAATAGGGAAATAACACGAGTTTTAATCGATAATATTACCGGCGAAGACAGATAATTCAAAATTTCAATCCGTTTTCTACATTCATCATTTCGAATCCCTAAGATCCTAATATTAAGTGTTTATAATCTTAATAATATTCCAAATTAATAATTAAACATCTGTTTTATCATCCCGAACCCGTTAAACAATTAAAGTAATCACACAACGTGCCCATAAATTCCCGACACTAGTTGAAGTTAAATTCACCAAAACATTTATAATCAAGAGCAGTTAGGGGGTGACCGACATTGATAAACGCTTTAAATAATTTTTAATGTTATATATAAAATATTAAGACTACAGGTTAGATATATGCATATTTTCCCAGAGATAATGAATCTAGAGAAGTGAGACTAGTGATCGGCCATTAGAGTCAAATAACACGTAGTATTGAAGTAAATTCGTAAATATCATTTTAACATATCAAATAAAAGGACGAAATTACATTTATTAGAACTAATAACATCCAACGGAAAGGGGGCAACTGAAATAAACAAATAGACTTTATCATTAACACCACCCCTCGTCCACTACCACATGATAAGGAATAATCATAGCCAGCCGGAAACGTTCCAATCGAGAATATGAGCTACAAGGTACCGAATGAGGTTGATAACATCAGGAGGGCGAATGCAGTACGCCCTGTTATAGTAAAAAATAGAACCGAAAAGGAAAATTTAGTGATTCCACGCATGATACAAATTGAACGCATACCTGATCCCACGAGGAATGATCTGACGATGGTGACGATGAAATAAAAGTTTTGTAAAAATAATGACTGTGATCTCCGATCAATCGCTAGGAGTTTTTTCTAAAATAAAAATTCCATAAATGAAAAGATCCGAATCGGCGAATAACTGAATTAGACAGTAGGAGTTTCGACATTTAGATGTTGCCGATCAATAAAAATCTCACCCGATCAGAATAGTCAGATGGAATTTCACTCCCACACTTTTCATGAAATGGAAATGACATGTCCTTTACATTCGAGGCAACATGCAAAAAGTGTGAAAACACACACTGCGCCAATACAACCGTACATATATAAATATCGCAGTTCACTTGAACACGGTCATTTTGTCGTTTTACTACTATGCATTCGAACTCCAGACACCCAACACGTGGAACTTCAGACAGGTCACAGAAGAATCCGAATGAGGAGATTACGATGGAACGAAGATTCCCCAGCCAAAATGGTAATTTCTATAACTCATTGACTAAAATTTGATTGTGATTACGAGACCCAGCCTCATAAGTTTCTCCCCAGAAAATGCTCACAGGCCCCGATTGCAGCACAGACTTGTGTTGGCGAATAGGGTTGGTTTTTTTTTTTTTATTTTTTCTAGGGTTTTTGTGTATCTACACCCCTAAACGCCAGCAAGATTATTATTCTATCCCTCCTATGTACCCATGGTGAGTGCCATGTTGGTACCGTACATAGAGGTTGAAAATTCATGAGCAGGTGAGCTCCATTTCTAGAACTACTCCTCATGATATTTTCACTTTCGGGTTCTGGACTGCCGATGGAAGGTCTTACGTCTTTCTCTTTCTATATCCTGGTCCTTACTCGTCTATTCCCACAATTTCCATGCTTATTTATCATCTTTACGCGTTATTTATAAAAATATCTTTCAAAAATTTGGGCAGCGTTCCTCCCTTATTTTTCGGCAAATTTCTTATTTCATTTATTCAATCATGGAATCGACTACATTTTTCCTAATTTACCTTTATCTTTCTCTATATTAAAATTTGATTAATAATTCTTTAACTCCCGGTACATTTCCCATGATTTTAAGTAGTCACAACCCTCTGCGATCACTTCAATAAACGCTACTCTCTTCTGTCAGGTCATATCATTCAACTATTGGAAAAATACTTTCAAATTTACATTCCTAGCCTATCCTATCCTTTCCTATTTGATTTTCTGATTTATTTTCTGACAAAGTTTTAAATTTTCCCTACAAAACTTTATTCCCGCTTAACTAAAGTCGCACTTCCCGAATTTTATTCCGACTCGTTCCGGCCACATATTTCAGAAGCCGCCCCGAGTATACAACGGCGCCCTGCGTAGCGGTCCTGTGCATTATCACCAGAACCGACTGCGGACTGCCGAGGGATCCACGAGGCATGACCCGCGAGCCCAACTAAGGGTTTTCACCCACTAGTTAGCCCGAGATCCGTCCCATGGACCATCTATTGAAATACTTATTATAAATAAGATTTTAGGGGGATTTGTCAGTGGCACCAAAAGATTCCACGACCATCCAGAACAAAATCAAAGTAACAAGACTTCGAAATATATATTTATACAAAAATAACAGTACTTACGATCCACAATCATGCAACCAGATTTGAAAAATTGGCATAAATTGGCATACAAAATTTGGTCTAAGAATGATTCACTGCTAGTCTAAAAATGTCTAAAAATTTTTCTAGTAGTCACCTGACTGAAAAAAATGTCTAAGACAGTCTGTTAAAATTCGGTTAGAAATTATGAAAATGACTGCCGTATATATAGTATTTTTGTGCCTGTGTGCGACCAATGGGCGATTTTTCGCCATTTTTAGGGTTTTTTAATTATTTTATTTATTTCAAAATATTTTTGTAATTTTTTATATATTTTTCCTTATTTTTTGATATATTAATATTACAATGTTGAATTTTATTTTTATTATTATTTTATTACAATATTATTTCTTAACCCCAATATTTTGTTTTCTGGTCGCCTCTTCTGCCTGTGTTTTTTCTAAACCTTATTTTGCAAGGTTTTGGCAGTTTATTTTATTTTTCGTATGTTTCTTTTTGCATCTGTAGGCATTTTTCCGAATTTTAATTAATTATTTGTTTTATTTAATTTTTGTTATATTTTTAATTTGTTTTAATTAATATGTTTTATTTTATTTTTGGTTTCTTCTTGCGGTGAGTGCTTATGTTACGGCAGCCATATTGACAATTTCCAAACGACATTAATTATTTTGTTTTAACTTATACAATTTTCACATTTTTGTTTAAATTGGTTTTTGTAATTTTGTTTTAATTTTGGCTCTAAGCCCAACAAACCACTCCCGGGGCCGTTTAAATTGCGCCCCGCAATTTCTCATCAACACATTCTCATTCCATTAACAATACTTTTATACAACACAAGAAAAAGGTTATACAGAGGAAATGTCAATTTACAAGTTATAAGCAGACATCACTTAAGGTGATGGGATGTTTATACATAAATCAATACTGTTAGTGAGTTTTTATTTACACACACAAGATGATGTTCGTTAGAATCAGTCGAATCGCGTGTACTTAGTGTCTGTGACTTGGGTCTGGGACGTTGTCTTGGTTGATTGGTTTAGGTTGAGATTCGATGAGCTGGAGTTGATTGATTGTTGCAGAATTATTTTGATATTGAGGATTTGGGTTGGTAGGCTTTAAGAAGCGAATTGTTTGATTGTTTCGATTTCTTCTTCTTGGGTGTTGATTGATTTGGGATCTTCTGTAAGATTTCGCGATCTGGGTGAGATTACTGCGATTGGAATTGATTGATTATTATTGAGTTATTTTGGTATTGCGGATTCGGGTTGATGGGTTTTTTCGAAACGAATAGTTTGATTGTTTTGTTCTCTTCTTCTCCGATGTCGATTAATTTGAGATTTTGATAGGATTTCGCGGTCTGGATGATTTTGCAGATTATTGCAAGGATGAGGACAACGATTTAGACGATTCCCAAACAGAGTATGGTAATTTCGAATTTATTTGGTTTCGGATTTTCAGGGGTTGGGTGAGATGGCGGTATTGATATTTGCGAGAGGGCGTTTTCGAGAAGATAGAGTTGGTTCATTTTCTGATAGGTGTGGATTGGGGTTTTTGCATAAGGATTTTCGGAGAAGATATTCTTTGGTTGTGATGACTTCTGACTTGCTTGTTTGGATTGAGTAGAGGGCTTCTTGGATTTTCTAAAGGTTCGAATTTGATTTGTTCATGTAAGTGAAGAGTAGGAGTAAGGTGATTTTTGACACAGGTTCTTTTTCTTCTATTGACAGATGTTCGTTTTGTTTTGTCCACTTTTATATACGGTTTTGTTTTGCACTTATTTTACTCTGGGTTCGTTTCATTTTGATCGTTTAGGGTTGGGTTATTTATCAGCATCAACTCCGCTCTCATTAATCGATTTGTCATTTCAAGTATCGTGGTAATATACTTTTCCTTTTCTTCCAATATTATTCTCAACTTTTTATTATTCTTGGTTAACACTTGTGCTTGTTCATTTAATTTTTGCATGTTGTTATTTTGCCTTATTGCATATTTTTCGAGTCCTTGATAAGCCCGGTTCAATTTTGTTTTTCATTCTCTGATACTTTCTTTGAATTCGATTAGTTTCTGTTCTTCCAGTACATATCTTGCCCATTTAGCTACTAATTCGTCGTTTTTTACTTCGTCCACTTTTTCTTCCAATCCTTTACTTACTTCCATTTGTTGTCTGAGTAATTCGTTTTCCTCTTCTACATTTTTTTTCGTTTATTCAGAATGAGACATTCCTCTTTTAACGTTTTAATCAATTTTCTAGACTGAACCACTGCTTCGTAATACTGTCTATTTCCCGGGGTTGGTGTTCCATTGATATTCTCATCTTTTCTATCATCTCCTCTTGTTCGTTATTTTTTTGTTTCCGCTGATTCCTCGATTTTACATTCCATAGGCATTGAAAATTCGTTCTCCACTTCAATTTTGATGAGTTTGATATTTACACTTTTGTTGATAAAGGTCTCGCCGGACTCTACTTTTATGGTTGTTAGTTCTATCTGATTATTCATATTTCTATCATTTTTATGTTCATGATTTTTGTTATTTTTATTATCGTTTTGATTTTCTTATCTTTATGAATTTTATCTTTCTATGAGTTTTTATACATTTTTCTGATTATATATATATTTTCTTTTTCGTTTTCATTTTTCTCGCGATTCTTTTGTGGTAGCCATTTCTCCATCCAACATATAAGATAGTTAGTTTACTTCTTCTATGAGATCCTCTACTTCCTTTTCTAGCATAGTAGTATTTTCATGGGCCTTGAGCTTTTCGAGATCACTTTTCAAGTTTCTCACTTTCGTCTCAAGTGCCTCCTTCTTATTTTTCCATCGTGCATTTTGTCTTTGTAGTGCGATGTCTCTTTTCTCACACATGTCCTTATATCCTACCACATCTCGTTCATCATGTTCTGAGCGCGACTGCTCTATTTCCACTCACAGTTGATTTTGTTCCTTTAATCTTGATAGTTTTCTATATGTTCTTTGCGCCACTGTTATCTCGTTTTCTCGAATTGCTAAGATCGATTTTGAATCCTCTTCTCTCTATTCAGTTATCTTTAATTGCTTTTGCATCTCGTTGATAATCTTCATCTGGTCTTGTTCCCACATTTTCCAAACATCCAGAGGTGTCCACTTTTGCGGCAATTCCTTCAGCTCTCTTGCGGTTTCCTTGTATTTTCTCTGGTGGTTCTTCTCTCACTCTTATTTGTACGTTTCCCACTTGCTCCACTTGGTCTTCAAGTTTCTCTCTGTTCTTATTTGCTTGTTTCTCTCGGTATTCGCAGTAGGCAGCTTTCGCTACTTGTCCAAAGGTGTTTGATTCTCATCGTTCCTTATTCGTCTATCTTTTTGATCAATCTTTCGCTTTACTCATATACTTCGTTTTCTAACTGCCCGTTGTTTCGATTTTGCAATTCTGACATTACCTTATTATACTTTAATTTCATTTCTTGATCTTTATTGGACTCTTTTATTTTGTTCAACTGGTTTACTTGTTCGTTCTTTTCTTTGGTTTTCTTTTCTCACCACTCGGCTTGCCATTTATAGTTTTCCGTTTCCACTTTTTTGTACTGTTGACGTTTGTTGCAAAATTTACCTTTTCTTTGCTGCTCCGACATCGTTTTCCGTTTTACTTTCTATCATTTCCTTCATTTTTACCATGTCTTTCTCGTATATTTTTGCAATTAGCTCTATCGTGAAGTTCAATTGTTTGATGGTTGTATATGTTATTGGTTCGTTCTCTCAACTGTTTCATCATCACTTTATGTCTTCCCATCTCGGATTTTATTCGATTTATTTTTTCGGCGGCATCGTTTTTAATCAAAATTGCTCTATTTACCTCGTTGTTCATTAGTTTCATCACCATTACCGTCGGAGTATCAACTTGCACTTCAATTATCATTTGTTCAGTATTCATTTTCTACAATCAGTTTATTTTTCTTTTGCAGTGTTCATCGTTTTAATTTTACGCAGTACAGATTTTATAATATTTATTGGTCATACTTTTACGGTATTTACATATATGTATTTATAACCAATTTACATTCTCGGCGTACTCAATCTGATATATACCCCGGCTCCCGTCCTTCTCACCGATACTTTTACTAACAACACATTGCCTTTCATATAATTCCACATCATACTTCATCATTTTGGGAGATTCGGTGGCTATTGTAACAGTTCTTCTTTCAAAATTTTTGTTTTACATCTCATTTTTACCATTGGGCATTCTGTTCTCTTTCGGCTGCATCTCCCCAATGCTATTTTAACTCTACTTCTTCTATTACCCACATTGACTTGGACATGTTCGTCTGAATTTGCCACCGACCTTTTCCTCCTCTATTTTCACATGTTTTTGTTGTATTTGTTTCCACATTTCTGTCATGTTTAAGTGTTCACATTTTATTCTCCCTTCTTCACAGACACTTTTCTCACCGTTTGTTACTGGTTTTTGACATCTTTCACATGGTTTTCTTTTATAATTAACTTTTTCCATATGGTCATTTGTGTCTTTGATTCTCCCTTTTCACTTGCACGGTTCGTTTTGGCATTTTATTCTCATGGATAATATTTCTTTGGCGGTTGCTCGGTCTTCTTGAGTTTCTTTAAGGGATTCTATTTTAGTATCTTCATAGTCAGGACATCTCTTTGAACCGTTTAATGTTCGGCTTATTATACACTCGGCGCACAATCTCTATCCGCATTCCGTTTGTCTTGGCTCTTTTAGTAACTCTGTATATAATCCTCATCAAAATCTTGGTTCTAGTTTTATTTGTGGTTGTTTCCTGGTTATTTTGGTAATTTCGTTGATTTTCGTCATGCCTTTTGTTGAATTCATCTTCTACCATATTTTTCTTTGTATTTTCTACTTTTATCCATTTATTCTTTTACGTAGTTTTGATTTCTTTTTACTTTTATATATCGAATTTTACATATTTTTGATTTTGAATTTTCTTTCTACATTTATACAGTTAATCTTTCTACACAAGTACATTTCTTGTCATTTTCTTTCACGCTACTAGAGAAGTCCGGTTCTTGTGTTTCTTCTACTGGATTCAACAGACAATCTGTCCATTCCTCTTGCTGATCTACTTCTACCGGTTGCGTTTGGCCTTGCAATCCGTTTCTTTGTTACTGATTCTGTGTTTTTAGCGTTTCAATTTATCTTCCCATTCTAATAATTCTTCTCTGTTGTTCTTCAATGTTCGACATATGGTAATGATTCGTATTTTACAGCATCATTTGACTGCCAGCTCATTGTTTTGTACTGGGTTTACTGTACCCGTTGACGAAATTCTATGCCATTTCCACATCTCCGTGAACGTTTACGCCTTCCTGATAGTTTTGATTCATTTATCTTGATTTTTATACTCACTATTCACTTTCTCATCTAATTTTAAACGTTAACAAAATTTTTGGAGGAGTTATATACTATACATAACGCTTTATAATACTTTTATACATATATTTTATACATTATACACACTCATATTCCCTTTATCTATATTCGTTATAATTTAGGTGAGATTCTGACTTTCTGAACCACCTCACTACACCGCTTTTGTTTTCTCAGTTCATTTTATTGTTTGATCGTTTCCATTTTTGTTGATTCGTCTGTTTCCCTTTTTGTTGTGGATTTTTTTTTTTTTTCAACTTCGTGATATATATACACACACATATATATATATATACATACACATATATACCCATATAACGCATACATACACACATATATACATATATATATATATATATATTCAGTTGTTTCGTTGTTTTCTACCATTGGTTATCTTGTTATTGCATTTTTATCATCATCCTGTTTGTCACATACGTAATATTTTGTTTTTGAAGTTAGGTTATTTGTTTTATTTCGATGATCCTTTTTGAGTTTGCAGAAGTGATATTGTAATACTTTGTTTTTGATGGCATTTTTCTCATACATAGTCGCTTCCATATTACGATAGGTTATTCATCTCGTTCAATTCTTGCTATGCATATTTGATTTATTGATTGACCGTCGATATTTGTTATATTCATTTGATACATTTATTCGTATACATTCTCTTTCTCTCTTATTGATTGTTACTCGCTGTTGAGCTAAGGTTAATCTCCAAGTTGTTGGTATCATTGGTAACGTCGTAATATTATTTTTCAAATTTATTTCTATTTACGGTAGGCATACAGTGCGTTTTCCATATTTCGTCTTTTTGATTTCGTTTTTGTTGTTTCTATTGTTTTTATTGGTGTTACATCCATCAGCTTTCTTTTCTTGCCGATTTCTTTCTTTTCATTGTTTCCTTTTCGTCGTTGTTTTATTGTTGATTGTCATTGTCTTCATCTTTCTTTTCCTTGCCGATTTCTTTCTTTTCGTTGTTTCCTTTTCGTCGTTGTTTTATTGTTGATTGTCATTGTCTTCATTGTTAGGCGTATCTTCCTCGGTCTTCGCAAAAATGTCGTCCTCGACATTGATTGTTCTTATCGAATTCTTATATGTTTTTAACATTCTATCTCTGGTTAAAACTGCTTCATCCCTATTTTTTTTTTTTTTTTTTTTTTTTTTTATATTTATTGATACTTAGTAATATTTACATTCAAGTCTAAATATACACCTATTTTTGTTTTGCTACTTTTATTTTATCTACTTATACATCAAATTCTACATATACATCGATACTACTTTTAATTATATACATATCTTTTTTGACTTTTTCGTCTACACTTCGCTGTTTATCTCCATTTTATTCTCTATATTACTTTTAATCTTCCTCATCTCTACCCATTCTGTACATCTAATCAATATCTCATGTTTATCTTGCTCTTCCTTCATTTCGTTTATTTTTAATTCTGCTAACATTACCTCTTCTTTTAGTCTGAGTACTGTTGTCATTAGTGTTTCACTCTCTCTTGATTTATTTTCTGCTACTTGCTTCCACATTATAATTTTTTCATCTTGTTTAGTTAC
Source organism: Schmidtea mediterranea (assembly GCA_022537955.1). NCBI lineage: Eukaryota > Metazoa > Platyhelminthes > Tricladida > Dugesiidae > Schmidtea > Schmidtea mediterranea. Next base: position 217,037,929 of record CM039680.1, read on the forward strand.
TTTTACAATCAATTCCCTTATTATCCTAATTTGTTCGATACATTGTCTTCTCAATACTGGGTATGAGTTTATATCCAGTTGTTTGTTTGGTTCGTTCTTTTGCTCTTCTTTATTCGTATATTGTTGCCTTGTTGTTACCGTTGGTTGGTACTTCCTTATCTCTGACTGATACATTCTTCTCTTTACATACATTTGATTGCTCTGTTCTCCATTATTTCTCTGGAGTTGATTTCCCAATTTATCTTTCGCATTTGGGCAGCTGTTTGCTAAATGCCCTACTTCACTGCATTCATAACATAACTTTGCGCGATAGTGTTGATTTTTTGTGTATCGATTTCTTTCATAAGTCGGACTTGTGTTCTTTTTATAACATTCGCTTTCATTGTGACCTTGTTGTCGGCATTTATTACAGTATCTGATAGCGATATCATAAGTTTTATATTCTGGTTTGGATTTTCCTTCACTCCTTCTGTCTTTCCTTGTTTGGTTTATTCTTCTGATTTCAGTAGTTTCGTTTATTCGTTTTGCATAATCTTCATTGGTGTTCGCTTTCTTTTCATTTTCCTCGTTTACTAGTGATTTACAGTTCTTTTGAAACATTGTATTTCCGGATTGATTTCTTGTTTCGATATTTCTATTTACATCACTTCCCATTGCCGGTTCATTGTGATCCTCATCATTCAAATTCACGTTTTCTATTCTTTCGATTATCTCGCTTTCAATCCTTATTTGTGGAATTCTTTGTACGCTTGGTTCCTTTTTTGTAATTGCTCGCATCATATTGATTCTTAATACCCCATTTATTCGATTTTCCCACATTTCGTTAATCTTTTTTACTTGGCTATCATTGGTCGTTAATTTTATTATGTCAGCTTTCAACAACTCCTCTTTCCTTCTTCTCCAACGTTCCTCTTCTATATATGCTTGAAATGTTCCCATCTCACTATACCGTTTTTCTGCTTCTAATGCTTCGGTGATCTTCAACGTGTTCCAGTCTTGCTGTACATTTATTTCTGATTGTTGATTGATTTCCGTGTGTGGTTGGTTATCGGGCAAATAGCTACACATTCTTGTAAGGGTGTTTATCTCATTCTGCATCTCAGTTGACTTGCTTTCTGGCGTTTCGGTGTTGTTATTTTCTTCATTATTTCTTCTTATTCGATATGCAGTTGGGAGGTGATTCTCTTGCCAACATTGGAAACTTATTTTGGGTATTCTACATCTTGTTGCGGTATGTCCTGATTTTCCACAATTCCAACATTCTATTTGAGCATGATATTTACTAGATCTGTGGCCTGATCTTTGGTAGTAATCACAATATTTCTCAGACTTCTCGGTATTCATCATCGTTTACGATGCTTGTCTTGCTGCTTTATTTCTTGATTGACTTGGTTGTTGTTGCTACTGGATTATTGACTTGCTTGTTATCGATACTGATTTGTTGGCTTGGTTTTTGTCGTTACTGAATTGTTGTCTTGTTTGATTGATTTACCTGAATAGAAAAATATCACCTCCCCACTGTTTATTAAACATCTATGAATTTTACATTGTAATGATTATATAGGATAGCATTTTATTTTTCCTTTTCCTTGCGTTATTAATTTTAATTCCAACCAATGGTATTTGTTTTATAATTGCGTTTAAACATCTTTCATTTCATCTAGATTTTCTTTACTCATTTGTCTTTTTATCAATGTTAACTTATCCTCGTTTCTCAGGATTCCCATATTGTCTGTTTCTCACAATTATCTCGGTTATATTACTCGTACTTATGATAATTCGTATTGCCCAGGCTTCGTCACATTTTTCATTATAATTCCCATCAGTATTCTTTATCTCTTTGATTTTGTTTTGCGTCGATTTTTAATTATCTATGTGGGGTAGTAACAATTATCTATATAGTCGTAATAATTATTTATTTTTAATCATTCGTTCGACCACGCCGTTTCCCAAGTTCTATTACTTACCGTATTTTATTTTCATTCATTTTGCGTTTCGTATTCCCCTTTTATTTATCCTTAAATCATTCTTATTTTCCCCCTTTCTCATTTGTCTTTCATCGTTTTATCTATCTCAGTTTTGTTTTAACCTCGTCTGGTTTATCCTAATTCATTTTTTGTCTTATCATTTCATTTTCTTAATCCATATTTCCCGTTTTCGTTATTTCTTGTCCATACTTATCATCGGTTACATCGTTTTCCGTTTCCTTAATCTTTTATTTTTAAAATCGTTATCTGCTATAGCTTTTACACTATATATTCAATTCCTCGTGCACGGGTATTTTCTTATTCTTTATTTCAATAATTTCTTCGATTTCTTCATCCAATTTCCCTTTAATGACCTTCTTTATTTGTGGATTACGTTCTTTAACCTAGTCTAAACTATGCTTCGTTATTTCGTTGAGACCTATGCTCCTTTAGTACGATTTGAGACTCTGCTCATTTACACGATCGGACTATGTCCTATTATTACGAATCGAGACTGTGCTAACCTAGTACGATAGAACTATGTTCTATTAATGCGAAGTCAGACTATGCTGAAGTAATGCGAATGAATCAATGTCCTGTAATGCGAAGTCAGTCTCAGCTGAAGTAATGCGAATGAACCAATGTTCTGTAGTACGGAGTCAGTCTGAGCTGAAGTAATGCGAATGGACCGAGTTTTGTAATACGAAGTCGGTCTGAGCTGAAGTAATGCGAATGAACTAATGTTCTGTAATACGAAGTCAGTCTCAGCCGAAGTAATGCGAATAAATCAATGTCCTGTAATGCGAAGTCAGTCTCAGCTGAAGTAATGCGAATGAACCAATGTTCTGTAGTACGGAGTCAGTCTGAGCTGAAGTAATGCGAATGGACCGAGTTTTGTAGTACGAAGTCGGTCTGAGCTGAAGTAATGCGAATGAACTAATGTTCTTTAATACGAAGTCAGTCTCAGCCGAAGTAATGCTAATGAATCAATGTTCTGTTGTTAGCACACGTTTCGTTAATCCAAGTTGAGATCAGGTTCCGTTAATACCTGTCCCTCACATTTGACTTGGTCATTATTACGATTAAGATTCATCTCCTTAATACGGATCGATAATCATCGGTTTGTTAATACATTTTTCTGCCGGCTTCGTGATCGTTCTGTTCTTTCAGGTTTTATCTATCCTTCATTCGAGCTCGTTAATCATTTCCTCGTTGTTGTCCTTTCTTATTTTCTTTGTTTATTCTTTTGGTTATTCTTTACACGCGCGCTTTTCATTCTGCCTCCTCGGGAATTCTTCGCTTACCCCCCAAATTTGAAATACAAAAACGGCTTCATTGATCCACTACTGCAACGGTAAGGTGATCAGCCTTACCACAGTAGTTTTTCAACTTGGCAAACCTATCCGGAAGGTCGTCCTATACTTCTCCTCTGGGTGATCGGTTATCCCCTCCCGATTTGGCTTCAGACGGACTACCCGAGGGTAGCTCAAAAGTATTTTACCCCTTTTTTTGAACTTTATTCTGGATGATCGGGACACTTTCAATTTTTGACTTTCTCCATTCGTCACTTTTCCATTTTTACATATAAATATTCATATTTTATATATAGAGATATAGGCGCAGGAAGGATCAACTGATAGACTTTTATTAATTCAACTTCATTTAATCATAATACTCGACTACTTTTCGTCAATGTTATTTTTACAAAGTACACAAGTTTTCATTGTCTCAGCACATTGTCGACAGTACTGAAGTGACCACAGGGCAGCATAACCACTTATATTCTCACTTTATTTGACCAATACAACATCCGTGTGTGTATTCTACTCCTTTATGAATCTCATCTTTAACCGCGCTTATTATTTGTTTGACTTGTTGTTCTATCGCGTGATATTGCTTATTTAGGTCGACTTTATTTACTATTTCCCTGTACCCTTGATATTTGGTCTACGTTCTCACTGGTTGTCCTTTCACATACCTCCTCTTTTCAATATTTTCCGATTTCAATTTATGATTTTTTGATATTATTAATTACCCGTTATTATAAAATTCAAATATGTTATCCCTCATTCAATTTCTCAAACTTGCTATTAATTATAGTTAGTATTTTTATTTCACCCTTTTCGATATTAATTAATTAATTTATTAATTTTTGGTCTATTACTGGTATTGCTTTTTAGCCTCTGCATTGGTCAACCTCCTTCGACACATTTTTACCGTTTTGGTGTTATTCATTATCTTATTAGTTTCATTTTAATGCTTCCTCCTGGATGTACATCTTTTTTATTTTGTAATTTTGCTGTTCTCTACTGTCACTGAATGTTAATTTATTTTACTGTTATTCAAATTTTTCCGAGTATTTTCAAATTCGATGTTGGTGCTTTTCGCTATTTTCAAGCATCAGTTTTATTTACATTTGCCACTATTAGTTGTTATCCTATTTACTTTCACGATATTTATTATTTTGTATATTATTCAATGATTTTTATTCATTCTCTTTTACCTTTGGTTTGTCGCTATTCCAGTTCCTTCTGATTTAATCTCATTATATAAATGTGTTGTCATTCTTTATTTTCTACATGCGTTTGTTATGTTATTCACTGTTCTCGTTCCTAAATTATTCAAAGTTATTTGTGTTTATTGTGTAAACACTTCGACTTTCGGTACTTTATCGCAATTCACTGCCATTACCCCTCATTTCACTGCTTTGCTCTGTTATCTTTATATTCCCTCACTGACACTTTCACTGTCCTGTACCCCACTCTACCATTTCACTTGTACATTCACTATTGTAATTTACTTTTGACTTTTATGCTGTTCGTTATATATTTTAACCATATCAGTTTGAATACCGACCATTTTCATCCTTATTGTGCGTATCGGGTACTATTCGTTGTGTAGATTTTATTTTTCGACTATTTTCTGTCATTCCCACGTTATAATTTATCCATGATCTTTCTAATTGTTTCTATGGCTTTGATCTTCCATTTGCTAGTTCCGAGTAACTTTCAATTTATTGACATTGTTTCTGTATTCATTCGACTGTTTTGCGCTCTTCAATCCTTTCTCTTTTCTGCGTTTGATTTTATTCGCTTTAATTTTTATTTGTCCTTCATTAATGTTTTATTCCTTTGTATGTCTTAAATGACGTTAATTTTCCCATACGACTGTTATTCGTTGTCTCTGTATTTTTTCTTTTGGTATAATTAGTGGTTTAACCCTTTTTTTTCAATTTTTTTTTTGTTTTCTATTACCTATTATCACCATTTATTTATCGATGATATTATTCATTGTTTCGATATTCCTTTTGTATTTTTTGTTATTCAACTTTCGGGTTATAAGGTTATTCGTTGCATCTTATTTTTCACATATCATCATTGACTCTATTCATTTTCTTTCATTTCATTTTGATATTTCTATTTTACTGTTGTTGAAATTCATTTTTCTGTGATATTTTTCGCGGTCTTTCTATTCCGTCATCAGTTTACTGCTAATAACTATTTTCCTCCATTTGTTGTTTTTATTGCTATTATTTTCAAGTCGGTTTAATACTTATTGTTATAGATATCTTTTTATATATTTTGTCTGTTATTTTAATTTTTGTTTAAACCCAATCATTCCACATTCTCACTCCATATTTTTACTTCATCACACTCCATACCATTCAATCATCCTATTTTATATACATTCATCATACCATGCTTCTACCTCATCATTCCTAATTTTCATCAATCATTCAGTTTACCTATCCATGCTTTATTACTTTATAAATATTTGCGTACAATGTAATAATTTTAGCATACAACAAAAGCTCGAAAATAATTTTTGATACAGTTATTATTACCATTATTACTATCTCTCATGATGATTATTATCGTTATTATTACCATAAATACTATTATAATTATAATTATTATTATTATTATTATTATTATTATTATTATTATTATTATTATTATTATTATTATTATTATTATTATTACTATTACCATCATTACAATTATTACTACTACTACTACTATTATTATTATTATTATTATTATTATTATTATTATTATTATTATTATTATTATTATTATTATTATTATTATTATTATTATTATTATTGTTATTATTATTCCAATTTTTAATTATCGATACTTTTACCACTTTGTTGCTTTTATTAACATTATTATTCAATTTTTTAAGAGTTGCCTGTAATACTATTATTGTAGCGTTTTGTTCGGTCGTCCCCTATCGATTTTTAAAATGTCGTCCCGACATATTTATTCTAATGATTTAACTTTTGGTATTTTGTCATTCTCGCAATTTCTTTCCAGGTTCATGTTATCCTTATTTCGATCCTATCGGCATAGTTTTTACTCGACTATTGGCTGCGGGTTCATTGCTAAAACTCTCTGAAATTTTTAAGTTTCACTTGATTTTTGACTTTCCAATTGACATTAGTTTCATCCCGGCTGAGCCCCCAAAAATCATGTTGGCGAATAGGGTTGGTTTTTTTTTTTTTATTTTTTCTAGGGTTTTTGTGTATCTACACCCCTAAACGCCAGCAAGATTATTATTCTATCCCTCCTATGTACCCATGGTGAGTGCCATGTTGGTACCGTACATAGAGGTTGAAAATTCATGAGCAGGTGAGCTCCATTTCTAGAACTACTCCTCATGATATTTTCACTTTCGGGTTCTGGACTGCCGATGGAAGGTCTTACGTCTTTCTCTTTCTATATCCTGGTCCTTACTCGTCTATTCCCACAATTTCCATGCTTATTTATCATCTTTACGCGTTATTTATAAAAATATCTTTCAAAAATTTGGGCAGCGTTCCTCCCTTATTTTTCGGCAAATTTCTTATTTCATTTATTCAATCATGGAATCGACTACATTTTTCCTAATTTACCTTTATCTTTCTCTATATTAAAATTTGATTAATAATTCTTTAACTCCCGGTACATTTCCCATGATTTTAAGTAGTCACAACCCTCTGCGATCACTTCAATAAACGCTACTCTCTTCTGTCAGGTCATATCATTCAACTATTGGAAAAATACTTTCAAATTTACATTCCTAGCCTATCCTATCCTTTCCTATTTGATTTTCTGATTTATTTTCTGACAAAGTTTTAAATTTTCCCTACAAAACTTTATTCCCGCTTAACTAAAGTCGCACTTCCCGAATTTTATTCCGACTCGTTCCGGCCACATATTTCAGAAGCCGCCCGAGTATACAACGCGCCCTGCGTAGCGGTCCTGTGCATTATCACCAGACCGACTGCGGACTGCCGAGGGATCCACGAGGCATGACCCGCGAGCCCAACTAAGGGTTTTCACCCACTAGTTAGCCCGAGATCCGTCCCATGGACCATCTATTGAAATACTTATTATAAATAAGATTTTAGGGGGATTTGTCAGTGGCACCAAAAGATTCCACGACCATCCAGAACAAAATCAAAGTAACAAGACTTCGAAATATATATTTATACAAAATAACAGTACTTACGATCCACAATCATGCAACCAGATTTGAAAAATTGGCATAAATTGGCATACAAAATTTGGTCTAAGAATGATTCACTGCTAGTCTAAAAAATGTCTAAAAATTTTTCTAGTAGTCACCTGACTGAAAAAAATGTCTAAGACAGTCTGTTAAAAATTCGGTTAGAAATTATGAAAATGACTGCCGTATATATAGTTATTTTTGTGCCTGTGTGCGACCAATGGGCGATTTTTTCGCCATTTTTAGGGTTTTTTAATTATTTTATTTATTTCAAAATATTTTTGTAATTTTTTATATATTTTTCCTTATTTTTTGATATATTAATATTACAATGTTGAATTTTATTTTATTATTATTTTATTACAATATTATTTCTTAACCCCAATATTTTGTTTTCTGGTCGCCTCTTCTGCCTGTGTTTTTTCTAAACCTTATTTTGCAAGGTTTTGGCAGTTTATTTTATTTTTCGTATGTTTCTTTTTGCATCTGTAGGCATTTTTCCGAATTTTAATTAATTATTTGTTTTATTTAATTTTTGTTATATTTTAATTTGTTTTAATTAATATGTTTTATTTTATTTTTGGTTTCTTCTTGCGGTGAGTGCTTATGTTACGGCAGCCATATTGACAATTTCAAACGACATTAATTATTTGTTTTAACTTATACAATTTTCACATTTTTGTTTAAATTGGTTTTTGTAATTTTGTTTTAATTTTGGCTCTAAGCCCAACACTTGGAATTCAACGAAAATAGTTTTTGTCGTTTAATATAACTCATGCTTAACTACTTATTTGTGTAAACCTATAAAATTTATTCCACCAGACGTGCTAATGATCGAAAACTCAACCACGGAACAATGCTACATTTTCCCCATGCATTTATTGACCCAGTCCCAATTAAACTTGGTCGTAAAAGGGACTCCAGCTCTCTCCGACGATTGGCGATCGCGATATATGCTAAACAAAAGAAATAAAATAAAATAAGTCAACTTTATTTCATAATCCTTTGTTTTTTGTAGTTGATTATTTAGATACGAAATGCCACTTTCTATAAGGAATAAGTTTTAAAGAAACCAAAGGAATATGAATGGTGTTTACAATGATTTAAATTTAGAAATCCTTTTATCTTTAGTTGATTATCTAGTTGCGAAATGCCAATTTCTATAGGTAATAAATGTTAAAGAACCCAGAGAATATAAAGGATACTCACAACAATTAGAATGTAAAAACCCTTTTGTTTTTAGTTGATTATTTGATTGTGAAATGCCATTTCCTGTAAGTAAGAAATAGTTAAAAAACCAAGAATATAAATGATACTTACGATAATTTAAATTAACATAGCGACCAACTTAACTGTTACAATATCATTTATAACTCCGAAAGTTCATTTTTTCTGATAAAGGAAAGTTTGTAATTCGATATTATTAATTTTGAAGGGTTACTTATGTTGGATGTACGGGAAAACTTACCTGATGACTAACTCACGTCCTGGTCGATAATCGATCTAGGTATAATCTAGGGTTGACTCTTCGCGTACTCCCATGATTTTGACTTACTGTCACGTACCCATGACCGAAATCATGTTGGTACTGTACATCATAGCCGAATGCCATTCGAGCAGGTGAGCGCTATTATTAATGCTACTCCTCGAACGACCTTCGTTTTCCCGGTTCATGGCTGCCTTTAGAAGGACTTACGCTCTCAAACTATAAACTACTTTCGTCTAGAACAGTCTTGAATCTACACGCACTCTATCTCGGGGAATTATGAGAATCTCGATACAATTCCAGATGAATTTAACGTTGTGATTGGATGGAACTATTCCCTTCACACAAAAATTATATTAAATAACTAGATCCTTCTAATCAATTGGATTTATTCTATACCTCCCCGTGGTTGCCTTAAATCCAAATTTTGCTGTCAACTTATTTTGAGGATACCTAAATAAGAAATAAAATAAATTAGTAAAGATGGTAAAAATGATGGGGAAACAATGAAGAAGTGAGCAAGATGTGTTCTGGAGCCTCTTAAAAAGAGAATGAAAAAAGAAAGTGAAACAACGAGAAAGGATAAGGAGAAAATCAATAAAAACAGACAATTAAAATCAAAAGCGTCATTTATAATAAACAAGTGCAATTTTGGAAAACAAAAACAAAAACAAAATTCGCACATTATCTCGAAAGCCCTTCAAGATAAAGGAAGAAATATTGTTTGAAAAATCGGGAAGAGCATCTCCAAAAAATGATTTTTCTGGACAGCTGTCAGTGATTCATGCGTGGCCCAAAATGACATTTTAGCCGTTAAAAAGATATTCAGAAATTCTATTCGACAATCAATAAGTGTTATTGAAGATGGAAGTATAAAAAGGAAGCACAATTGAAATCAACAACACAAAAAAATTAGAGAAAAACTTGCCGAAAGAACAAAACTACGAAAGACAAAAATACGAGAGACAGAATTTGCAGGAGACAAAAAGAATTACAGAAAACCAAAAGAAATAAAAAGAAATTAAAGAGGAAATTTTTGAAAACAGAAATTAAGCAAGGTCAAAGAAAAGCGAAGCACTAAATCAGAGTTACGATCTCAGAGACCCACCGCAGTAGTCAGTGATTGTAAAGCTAATTGATCCCCGAAAAGTGCTATTCTTCCCGAAGGTTCGCAAGAAAGGGCACTAAGTGTGATCGATTGATAATTCGTTGTGTCATTTTTAAATGAGATTAAAGTTATAATCAATAAAGTTTATATCGTTTGGAGTTTCGTTTCTTTGTTTGAAGCACGCTTTGAGTCAGACCGACAATAATTTCTATTTCGAATTCACCGACAATCCCAACATTATTATAAGAAAAAAAGAAAATTATTTTAAAATCGATTTATTATTACATAAATAAATAATGCTCGTTACAGTTAAAGAGATTAGAAACAACTAACAAATTTAATTTATTTAATTTCATTCAGAACAATAAACGACACGACAAACATTAAGTGAATGATGCAAAGAAATTTTTAATGACCAAGCGTTTAACACATAGATTGATAGGCCAGTTATCCAATGCGAGAAAAGTAAATTTTTACGGAAAGTTGCGCCCGTCGTCGTACTTATCCTCCGCGTCAATATCTAACCGGCAAACATGGAACGCTTCGCGTTGACGGTAGAGAGAGAATGGTGTCGAGTTTGTCCACTTGGGTTTGAGCAGTTCCAGGAACACAAACAGGGCAGGACTCGTCGCGAACCGCCACGCCCACTAAGAACGGCGAATCTCATCTATATCGAGGCCCTAATGCCCAGGGCGTGATTTCAATATTGGCAGCTTTTCGATTACTTCCTCACCAATCGATATAGATAGACGGAGGTGTGAGTGAATCTTTACAGCTGGGTATATACTACAATCAGGTCTAATCCGAAATTCAACTTCGTTGGCGAAGGGCGGAAATCATTTCTCGATGGTTCCTCTATCCTTTCATTCGCCCTGAGCAAGTTGGCTTCTGCCGGCGTTCGTTCGCGGCGACGGCCGATTTCGATTTTGGTCGCCGTCGGAGATACTCCGGTCTGATCCCGTCACGTCATCTGTGGAAGGTCAATTGGTATTGTTGGTGGAGTTGGATTTGAAGGAGGTGCTGTGGCCTGGGATATATTAGGCCCTGAGCCCAACTACAAACCTGCTAAACGCAGCTCTGAGCTCGGCCTCAGTAAATATGCGCCGGAGCATGCGGCACTCTTGCTCAGCGATAGAATTTGCTGGCCACGTGATTCGATCACAAGGTCTTCCCTGCCCGAGACAGGCGGGAGAATTTTCTGGAAAAGTTCGTGTGGCCTTCAGGCGAGCTTCAGGATGCCCTTTAATTTCTGTGAGAAGTCGATTAGCCACGTATGGCGTCTGATTATGTCAATTCTACATCGATAGGCGATCTTAGCTGTTGTGGCATCGCATATAGCTTACGCATACTTTATTACCACCTTTACTCCGTGACCTAATTAATTCATTTTGATATTATTAAGAGTCTGGAAGCGCGACTCGGTCATAACGTCTCGAACAAAACGATCTGACACCCCTAGTTTTTTTCTGCTTTCCTCTGAGATTTGAATTTTCAATGGAAATTCCTGTCACTTTCTTATTCCTCCTTCCCGTCGGTTAATCTTTCGAGGTTTATTAAAATCCTAAATGATCGCTGAGTATCTCCCTATATACCCTTAACTGGTGCGTCGTCCTTCAATTTAGGATTTTCTGCTCGCCTCGACCGACGTTTCCATCAAGCCGTTGCGAGTCGTTTAATTGTTGCCCACGGCCGAGGGTTATGTGCCATTTTGGCCAAGCCCGCGTCGCAGACAGACGAATTTCGGATAGCTCGACCCATCGATCGCAAACTAGTGAATTAAATCTCACCAAGCCGGATCGCCGATCTGCCTATCGAGGTAATTTCAATACGTATATCATATAATAATTTATGCGACCTCGCTATATAATTAATATAAAATATTAAATTATATACGAAACATTAAGAACATCATAATAAAAGGTTTATATTACATGTAAAATAGGAACCATTTTTTACAATTAAATTCATAACATATAAAACAAACTAAATCTTTTTTACTTTATCAAAAATAAAAATTGTCGAATGAAAATCAAAATTTTATGAGAATAATTTTCTTAAAAGTTAAAGTTAAAATAAGGAAATTGGTCACGCTTATATAGTATTTTTGTGTCTGTGTGCGACCAATAGGCCGATTTTTTTCGCCGATTTTTAGGGCTTTTTAATTATTTATTAGTTTCAAATTATTTTTATAATTTATATATTTTCTTTATTTTTGATATATTTAATATTACAATGTTGATTTTATTAAATTTATTTATTACAATATTTTTCTTAACCCCCAATATTTTTTTTCTGGTCGCCTCTTCTGCCTGTGTTTTTCTACAACTTATTTGCAATGTTTTTTTGGCAGTTTATTTTATTTTCGTATGTTTCTTTTGCATCTGTAGGCATTTTCCGAATTTTAATTAATTATGTTTTATTTATTTTTGTTAATATTTTTAATTGTTTAATTAATATGTTTATTTTATTTGGTTTCTCTGCGGTGAGTGCTTATGTTTACGGCAGCCATATTGACCAAATTTCCAAACGACCATTAATTATTTTTGTTTAACTTATACAATTTTCACATTTGTTTAAATTGGTTTTTGTAATTTTGTTTTAATTTTGGCTCTAAGCCCAACACTTGGGAAATGTCAACGAAATAGTTTTTGTCGTTTAATATAACTTCATTGCTTAACACTTATTTGTGTTAAACCTATAACAATTTATCCACCAGACGTGCTATGATCGAAAACTCAACACGCGAACAATGCCTACATTTCCCCATGCCATTATTGACCCAGTCCCAATTAAACTTTGGTCGTTAAAAGGGACTCCAGGCTCTCTCCACGATTGGCGATCGCGATATATGCTAAACAAAAGAAAATAAATAAAAATAAGTCAACTATTTCAAATCCTTTGTTTTTGTAGGTTGATTATTTAGATACGAAATGCCACTTCTCATAAGGAATAAGTTTTAAAAAGAAACCAAAGGAATATGAATGTTTGTTACCAATTGATAAATTTAAGAAATCCTTTTATCTTTAGTTGATTATCTAGTGCGAAATGCCAATTTTCTATAGGTAATAAATTGTTTAAAGAACCAGAAGAATATAAAGGATACTCACAACAATTAGAATGTAAAAAACCTTTTGTTGTTGATTATTGATTGTGAAATGCCATTTCCTGTAAGTAAGAAATAGTTAAAACCAAAGAATATAAATGATTACTTACGATAATTAAATTTAACAATAGCCGACCAACTTAACTGCTTAGCAATATCATTTTAACTCCCGAAAAGTTCATTTTTTCTGATAAAGGAATTTTGTAAATTCGATATTATTAATTTTGCAAGGGTTTACTTATGTTGGATGTACGGGAAAACTACCTTGATGGGACTAACTTCACGTCTCCCTTGGTCCGATAATCGATCTAGTATAATTCTAGGTTGACTCTCCGCCGTACTCCCATGATTTTGACTTACTGTCACGTACCCAGACCGAAATCATGTTGTACTGTACATCATAGCGAATGCCTTTCGAGCAGCGTGAGCGCTATTATAATGCTACTCTCGAACGACCTTCGTTTTCCCGGTTCAGGCTGCCTTTAGAAGGACTTACGCTCTCAAAACTATAAACTACTTCGTCTACAGTCTTTGATCTAACACGCAACTCTATCTTCGGGGGAATTTTGAAATCTCGGCGATTACAATTCCAGATGAATTTAACGTTTGATTGGATGAACTATTCCCTCACAAAATATATATTAATAACTAGATCCTCTAATCATTGGGATTTATTCTATACCGTCCCCGTGGTTGCCTTAAATCCAATTTATTTGCTGTCAACTTATTGTTGAGGATACCTAAATAATGAAATAAAATAATTAGTAAAGATGTTAAAAATGATTGGGGAAACAATGAGAAGTGAGCAGATGTGGTTTGGAGCCTCAAAAAAATGAGAATGAAAAAGAAATGTTGAACAACGAGAAAGGAATAAAGAGAAAATCAATAAAAACAGACAATTAAAATCAAAGAAGCGTCATTTAAATTAACAGTGCAAATTTTGGAAAACAAAAAACAAAAACAAAATTCGCACAATTATCTCGGAAAAGCCCCTTGTCAGATAAGGAAGAAATAAATTGTTTGAAAATCGGGAAAGGCATCTCCAAAAAAGATTTATCTGCGACAGCTGTCAGTGATCATGTGGCCCGAAATGAATAGCGTAAAAGATATCAGAAAATTCTAATTCACATCAATAAGTGTTATTGAAATGATGGAGCTATAAAAAGGAAAGCACAATGAAATCAACAACACAAAAAATTAAGAGAAAACTTGCGAAAGACAAAAAACTACGAAAGAACCACAAAATTACGAAGAGACAAGAAAATTTGCAGGGAGACAAAGAAATTACAGAAAACAAAGAAAGATAAAAAGAAATTAAAGAGAAATTTGAAAAAACAGAAATTAAGCAAGGTCAAAGCAAAGCGAAGCAACTAAATCAGACGTACCGATCTCAGAGACCCACCGCAGTAGTCAGGTGATGTGTTAAAGCTAATTGATCCGAAAAGCTTGCTATTCTTCCCAAGGGTCGCAAAGCACTAATGTGATCGATTGATAATTCGTTGTTCATTTTAAAGTGGAGATAAGTGTATTAATCAATAAAGTTTATATCGTTTGGAGTTCGTTTCTGTTGTTTGAAGCCACGCTTGGAGTCCAGACCGACAATAAATTCTATTCGAATTTCACCGACAATCCCAACATATTATTAAAAGAAAAAAGAATTTTATTAAAATCGATTTATTATTACATTAGTAAATAATGCTCGTACAGTTAAGAGATTAGAACAACTAACAATTTAATTATTTAATCATTCAGAAACAATAAACGACACGACAACAACATTAAGTGAATGATGCAGAAATTTTTAATGACCAAGCGTTTTAACACATAGATTGATAGCAGTTCCAATGCGAGAAAAGTAATTTTTACATAGTTGCGCCCGTCGTCGTACTTATCCTCCGCGTCATCTACCGGCAAAACATTGACGCTTCGGTTGACGGTAGAGAGAAGAATTGGTAGTTCGAGTTTTGTCCCACTTGGTTGAGGTTCCAGGAACACAAACAGGGCAGGACCTCGTCGGAAACGCGCCCTACTAAAACGGCGATCTCATCTATATCGAGGCCTAATGTTCCCAGGGCGTGATTCAATATTGAGCTCGATTACTTCCTCCAACCAAATCGATATAGATAGACGGAGGTGTGAGTGAATCTTTACAGCTGGGTATATTACTACATTCGGGGTCTAAAATCCGGAAATTCGAACTCGATTCGTTGGCCGAAGGCGGATCATTTCTCTGTGGTTTCCTCTATGCCTTTCATTCGCCTGAGCAAGTTGGGCTTTCTGCCCGGCGTCGTTCGCGGCGACGGCGTTTCGATTTGGTCGCCGTCGAGATACTCCGGGTTCTAGATCCCGTCACTTCATTCTGTTGGAGGCTTCAATGTAGTGTTGGTAGTTGGATTTGAAGGGAGGTTGCTGGGCTGTAATATTTAGATCTCTCTCC